>CAWUFW010012932.1:0-509332 GCA_963921515.1 Calotriton arnoldi
GAGTAGCCACCACTGCAGATCTTGCACAGTCTCCTTCGATACCTGGATGGACTCTGACAGAGCCCCTTGGTGCTAAGCCCACTGAAAATACAGATCTCACATGTGCCACCTTTTGTGGCCCACAAGAAGGAGGCCAAGAAGCCTCACAGCTGCTCTCACTGCAACCCAGGTGAAATGTTGAAACATCGCGATCATAGCCTGAAAGCACTTGATTCATTGGATGGAAGGCTCAGAAGGGCACTGTATTCATTATGGCTCTGATTAACTTGAGAGGTTGTTAAGGAGTCAGGTGTGACTTCAACACATGACGGAGAAACCCAACAATATCAACAGGTCGGCTGTTGTCTGAAGGTGGTTTACACCCGCCTTCAACATCCAGTCGTCGAGGTATGGGCTGACTGGTATTCCCAACCTCCACAGATGGGCTGCGACCACCACCATCACCTTTGTGACCCGCTGAGGGACACTGGTCAGGCCAAAAAGTAAACGCAGGAAATTGTAAGTGCTCTTGGCCTACTAGAAGCTGCATGCATTGAGTGTAGGATTGCAACAAGTTAAGGAAACAATTTTAGGCTCATTAGGTAATGTTAATGTCCAGAGATGCTTTAATGAGTTAATTTTCCATGTGAGTGAGTCGTACCCTTAGGTCCATCATGTGTACAGGGTTGAGTCAGTAGAGTGAGGAGCAATTGAGGTGAGATTTATCATGTACGTTGTATTCTAGAAAAGAGGGGCTTAGGTCAGTGTGAGCAGAGGTTGAGCTGCTGCGTGTTTCAACCCTGGTTAGGTCATGGTTGGGGTAGGAAGATAGGAAGTGTTTATGTAAATTGGCCTTCGTCGAGTCACATGGAGTGGGGGGCCATGGGGGAGTGCCGGGTGTAGGCACCTCTTGGTCAGCGTTCCGCAAGGCGTGGAAGGAAGAGGGGGGAGTGAGAAGTTGGTATGGGTTGGGGTTGCCGGGGATGTCGATGGGTTGCATATTAGCATTGTTGATGTTGCTGACAGCAGGTTTGTTCACTGTGATTGGCTTAGCTGGGTGGTTTACAACGTGAGGGTATCTATATAAGCGAGACAAACAAGAGCATTTAAAGCAAACTAGAAAGATATACAAGCAGGACATACAGACTGAGTTGGTTTAAAAGCATAGCTTTAGTCCTCAATTTAAATACATACAGGAGTGCAGTTACTAACGCATTTCATTGCATGCATTCTAAAATGTGAATTACTTTATAAAGAATAGATTCAAATGGACACCTTCCAGTATACTCTAATATAGCAGCAATCAGATAACAAAGGCAACTCCAAAAGGGATTTACTGCATCATTTAATTTATTATTTATTGGTATACTCTGACATAGCAGCATTAGCAGGAGGCAGGAAATGATAATGCTGGAATGAGTCCAGTGCTGTGAAGAGCTGGTTTAAAACGTACTGCTATCACATGAGGCTCTAAACACAGGCATTTCTAAAGTAAATATTAAGTACAAACAAAAACATTGACACTAAACAAACATTCCTCCTTGAGAAAGAGTAAACACAGTCACTCAAAGTGAAGTTAGCCAGTGGCTGAAGTAGGCAGACCTACTGCCCCATGCTGCACTATGTAGTTGGCGGAATGTGAATGGCACAACAACCGACCAATGGATGGAGAGCTGAAAGCCGCTTTAAGTAAGTAAATGATACATGTCATTTTTGTAAAATAAAAGGTCTGGGCTAACACCTGACTAAAAATGTAAAATGGCGCATGTAAGTGTGTCCATTTGTGAAAAAAAATCACATGCCTGCAGAGTGAGGCAACAGTAGCCTCATCATTGCACCTTTTGTTTTTCTTTCTTTTTGTTTTGCTGATGCTTTGCAGCATTGGGAAAGCCTATACGTTTAAAAGGTGAGACTTATTGACTTTGCCAATGTGTGTTTAAAATGGTTCTGAACCTACTGTTCCTTGTGTAAACCTGGCCCGAGCCTCGAACCTCTAGAGTTAAACTATGTGGAAGATGCTCATATTACCTGTCCAGGTCCTATCCCGTGCTCTCTGAAAGTATAAAGAACACCCTTGCAGCAGTTGCTTGTGTTTCTCACCGTTATTGTGATGCTCTGTGTTGCATGGTCCATTCACTGGAAAAAGCTCAATTTTTTATTATTTGTTCGGCCGTGTGATAATAGTAAAAGTATCAATTGATGGACGGAATCCTGACAATGTCAAACATTCACCGCCAGTTCAGAGATCTGGGCATAAATCCATCATTATTTTGCACATCATGCCATTCCAGTATAGACCCAGCTATATGCAAATCAGTCTTGACCCTGCTCCCCATAGGAACAGTCCAGCCCGAACTGCCAGGCCAGATCCTCCCTAGACCGGAAACAAGCATCCTGGGACCGGTTTTGGGGTATCACCCTTCATCAGCCAGGCTAGCTTGACTCCAGTGACATGGTGAGCATGGGACCAACATCTGGGCATACCCATCCTACTTAGGGCAACAAATGCAAAAGAAACAATTGATGGACGGAATGCTGAACAATGTCAAACATTCACTCGCAGTACAGAGATCTAGGCCTAAATCCATTATTTTTTATATATGTGATTTGTACTGCTTATATATGTGATTTGTTCCGCATTTTCCATCATTTGTGTGTCGTGTGATACTAGGAAACTTCCATGGATAAGAAGGGAGGCATCTTGCCATGATGAATTTAACATTGTAGTGTGTCGTGAGGAGAGGGTTTTGCTCACTGAACAGGAACCTTCTCTGGTGTCTTGGTTACTCCTTGAGTCCACACTCCTCGATAGGAGATCACAGAACGATTGTAGGCCCTTACTCTGCCGATTGCATCTTTACATTGAAAGTGTAATCTAGAATTTCTTCATCACACTTCTTTATGTGGACAATTAAATGTCTTATTGAATTCCAACAGATTCTTGTGATAGACTCTGCATTTCAGCTTTTTCTGTGTTTCTTTTTCTTAATCTAACAGGTGAAATAAATGCAGTAATAAACGAAAAACGTAAAGGCAATAAAGATCACTTGTCTAGGAAGCAATATAAAAAGAGTATGCCTGGAAATCACTTCCCTTGAAGATTAATACCTCGCCAAAGGTTTTCTTCAGCAGGAAACGCAAGCTGCCCAATGAGGTCTGTACTTGGCTCTTAGGCATCAGATGACAGGCATAGAGGACATGACACACTGACATAGTGAAGCAAGTCTGATGAGGTTCTCATTACGAAGGAAGAGCTAATCTGGAAGCAGCAAGAACACACCGGAGATAATCCGTATGAATATCTAGAAGGTGTCAAAACATTTATTAGGCAGAGAAAGAACAATTGCGATATCAGAAACTTCCAACTGGAGGAAACACATATCGATGGACTGACTGTGGAAAAGTGCTCTTTGCAACAAAAGACCTAATGCAGCATCAGAGTGTCCACGTAGAGGAGAAACCATATCAGTGTACAGAATGTAATAAAGTGTTCAGATGGAAGCAGAACCTAAAGCTGCATCAAAAAATCCACGTTGGGGAGAAGCCGTATAAATGTACAGAATCTGACAAGGCATTTCTTACCAATGGAGACCTATCGCAACATCAGAGTGTCCACATAGGGGAGAAACCGTATAAATGTACTGAATGCAACAATTCAATTCTTGGCAGGGTCCAGCTGAAACAATAACACTAAGTCAACACAGAGGAGAAAGTCATGATGGTGGAGAATGCATATCACTGCACTCAATGTGGCAAGGCATCCTTTACAAAGGCAAAGCTAATGCAGCATCAAAAAGTAATTACTATTAGGACACCCGTCCTGCACACAGGAGTGACACCATAGCAGGCCACAAAAAATCTACTTGCCCACTTGCTATAGCGAGTCCGATTTTATCAGGTCGGGCTGTTGTTAGGACTTACTGGTCTGTTCTGGCGAGTGAGCAGTTGGAAAGGAACAGGTGTTCTATTCATTCAGAAAGTGAATGAGCAATAAAGAGGCCTTTAAATCTTGTTTGTATACTGACACCTTTTCTGTCTGTTCAAGGACAGAGGTCAAATGTCAGGTTATCTTTTTACTAATTGCTGCTTATCTTATCCTGGAAAACGGTGTTTACTTTTCTTTCTCTTACTAGAGTTAGATGATTTTGCAAAGCGAGCTGTCTATCATCTGTAGGATGTCAGGTTTTCTTTTCAATACAACATTTATGTAGCTTGTAAATAAATAGTACACATATTTCAAAATATATCAGGAATTACTAAAGCACATTTTTTGTAATTCAGAAGTGTGATGCACACAAAGATTTAAATATGAGAAAAATAAATAAGAACACTTCCCTTGGTGATGTGCAAATGACAAATATTTGCAGAAACTTGTCAGTGGGAAATTTTGTGGCCATTTCAATGGAAAATCTGCTTATTGCAAAATACAGTGTGCTACGACTTCATGCTTTGGTTATGTATTTATTAAAAGTGATAGTGTTTATATATGATTTGACAAACATTCCTGCCCCCACCCTGATGACAATGTTGTTAATGAATTAAGAGGAAAGTCAGGGGTCAAGTGTATGTTACATATGGCTAAATTTGTATTGCATATGGAGAAAAGGTTTAGTCTATTAAATCAAACGAGCTTTTTGGTCAGCAGACATGCTGAACTCACATATTTTAAGGTGCTCTCATATGTGACAATGAAGAAAATGGCGGCCCTTTAAATTAAAATATTTGCCCATGATCACTTAATTTGAAACCATTTTATAGGTCAAGAGCATCACGATGAGGTGGAGTAGATTATTTAAGTGAACAGACCTTCAGATCTAGAAACATTTTTATGATTTTTCGAGACCTGCATAGGAATATACTGAAAGTGACAAAGACATCATCACAAAGGGACTGGTAGTGCAACATCTGAAAATCAACAGTGGGAAGTAACTGCAGCAATAAATGTGACCAGGTGCTGATCGGATAGTCCATATTGCCTGAAAAAACTTTTTCTTGAAAATCGTTTTTTCACCGGAGGAACCTAATGTGTCAACAAGCATTCCTGAGAGAAACTGAATCTGTCTTCACTGTGACAAGACATTCATTACAAAAAATAGCAGCTAACGCTTGATCAGAAATTATACCGAGGGAGAAGCCATTTGAATATTATTAACATGAAAGAGCATTTCCTACAAACCGTTCTCTGATGAGTCAACAAAAAGGCCACCTGGGTTTAAAATGTACTGATCGTGAAATGTTTCATTTGAAACAGTCATCAGTTGGTACATCAAAAATCATCTGCTCACAGGTATAGGAGGACAAAATACCTAAACAAAATGTGGAACAAAGGAACAGTGGCAGTCATCTTAAGTGCCTGAAGATTAGTCAAGAAAAGGACCCATCTTATCTCTTTCCAACAGAGGTGACCATATACAAACTCCAGAGAGTATAAAACGTTGATAGAATGCAAATGTTGACAGAAAGCAACAGCTAGATGTATTTCCCTGCACACAGTCTTCTGTGGTAAAAAGATTTTTTCCTGTTTCCTGTTCCAGAGCCTACTATAATAAACTGTCATGACAAATGCAACAGTGCTGTACCACACTCCCGCGCCACCAGGTCTCCGACTGGGCTCCCACCCAGTAACAATGATAAACAAGCATTGGCACAGCCAATAGGTCTCTCCTTTGGGACCTTATGTGTTTAGCCTGAGCTAATGGCTTTGCCAATGTATTAAAGCTATGTTGTAGATCATTGTGGCTGCTGTGCAGCATGTTGAAAAGTTATTATAAAAAGTGTTATACGCATTTTTGTTACCATATATATATAACCAAGAAGACATGTACAACTGAACTACCCTATTAAAAAAAGAATTAACATAAAAAATATATTTTCTTTTTTTGTCCTTTCAATAGTGGCAACTTCTTCCTGCCTGTTCTAATGCTGGTTTGTTCTAGCTTTTTTTTCTTAGGGGGGGGACATAACCAACGGGAGGTTGGAAAATAGTACCTGAATTACAACACTGTCATGATTCTGCCACGTCAGATTCCTGGTGCACCTGGTTACTGTTTTCTATTGTCTTTGCCAATGCTTGTTGTGACTTTGCCACTTGTCTGTGCCAATGCTTGTTGCAGACTATATTTTCTAATGTCTTTGCCAATGCTTGTTGTGACTTTGCCACTTATCTGTGCCAATGCTTGTTGCAGACTATGATGTTATCAAGGCCTTTTGTCCCTTCTCAGCTCCAGTAGTTTACCTGTGAGCTGGAATCAGGAAGCTAATAGGGACCACACCCTGTTCTAGAAGCTTCTTCCTGAGCCCTTTAAATAGGGGCCACACCCTGTTCTCATTGCTGGTTATTGAGAACCCTGAGCTTGAGCAGCAGCTGTTCCTGTTCTCCGGTTGCTGAAAGAAGATTCTGGTTGCAGCAAGAAGACTTCTGTTTTCTTTTCCCAGGTTGTAGATCCTTCCTCAGCTACAATCAGGTAGGATCGTTCCTTTCTTAACCAACAGCATCGTGTAAGGAACTTCGTGCTGCTTTTGTTATTTTGCATTTTGAAAGAAAGTTGCATATCGCGCTGAAGTGCTTTTGAGCATTTACATGTTTGGTCATTTTGGCACTGTTGTTCATCACGCTGAAGCGCTCTTTAGTCATTTACATGTTTGGTAATTTTGGCACTGTTGTACATCGCGCTGAAGCGCTCTTTGGTCATTTACATGTTTGGTGATTTTGGCAACTTGGCACATTGCGCTGAAGCGCTCTTTGGACATTTACATACCTGATGACTTTGGCATTGTGTCACATTGCGCTGAAGCGCTTCCTGGATATTTGCATATTTTGAACTCTGATACATAGTGCTGAAGCGCTCCCTTGGGCGTTTGAATATTAATCTTCCTTATTAGCATATGTAACGTGTTGTGTATTGCATAAAGGTTGTTGGAAGTACCACTGTGATATTTAACAGTGGTTAAAACACATCATTACGGAAACATTGTGTCTAAAAGCCAAGTGGCTCTTTATATGAATGTGTGCTTCATTTTGAAACATGGTTGATTAACCATAACATTGTATCCTTGAGAATTATAGGAACAGAAATAGTCAGTGAAGCCTGAGAAGATGTACACAACGACTGTTCTATGCATAACCTGCTTTTCTTTTACAGGTATGTTGTCATTGCTTAACCCATGTTAAATATAGTCAAAGAGTTTACGAAGCGCAAAAGGAAAGTTAATCAAGGACAACGTCTCGTTCCAGGTCTCCCTCCTCGCACTACCCAACCTAATTCCCTTCCCCCCGTCTAGCCACTTTGATACTCAGTGCAGTTAAGCTTGAGTCAAGGCTGCTGGAAGGTGGGCTTCTTGAGGGTACTGCTCTTGAGGAACCCAACGGAATTTTACCAGTTCTGACAGAATAACTAGCCCATGAAATTGGTTCCTCCTGAGCAGTATCTTCGGGATGGTCACCTTGGAAGATTTGTGTGGTATGTTGGGAACCATGCAGAAAGAACTGTCAGCTGGTAGGCAGGAAAATGTGGCATTATCTAATAGGGTCACTCATTTACAGACACAACTAGCGCCGTCTCGTCCTCCTGAGGTAGTTGCTGCCAGTAGCTCAAATCCATCTACAGTATCGGTAACAGTTCCAATGACTGTTCCTTTGGCACCTCCGGAAAGGTTTGCAGGTGAACCTCACAAATTTCAAACCTTTTTAACGCAAGTGCAGTTACACTTTATGGTTAAACCCACATCCTTACCCGACGCTCAATCACGAATCGCCTTCTTGAGCTCATAATTGAGTGGAGACGCTGCCATGTGGGCAGTCCCTCTTGTGCAATTGGATGACCCATTGCTTTATAGTTGGTCTCGCTTCAAAACGGAATTTGAAAAGGTCTTCGACCGAAGAACAATAACAGGATCAGCTGATCGAGAGTTATTAGAACTCAAACAGGGAAATAAAGACCTGGTCCATTATCTAACCCAATTCAATCGCTTAATAGCAGAAACAAATTGGCCAGAGGACAAAAGGGCGGCCTTGTATTATCAAGGCGTAAGAGACAAATTAAAAGATTTGATAGCTCCAATAGACCCTCAACCTAGAACATGTGAAGACCTAATAGCCTAAAGTCTTCGGTTAGACCACAGAGTTTAGGATCGTAAAGGAGACAAAAAACTATTGGAGGTCAGACCTTCCTTTCGACCTAAAGAAAAAACACACTTTGTATCACAGGATACTAGTGAATCATTGGAGATTGGAGGTATACGAATACCCTTAACCTCTGAAGAAAAAGAGTCTCATCGGAAAAAAGGTCTATGTCTATATTGCGGCAAAAAAGGACATTTTGTCAAAGACTGCTTAAGCAAAGCCAAATACAACTGTTACCAAAGTGGGAAACTAGAATACTTGGGGAACAGCCAGGAGACTTTCTCGAGTACTAAATCTTTGCCTCCTCATCAATCTGTTGCCAACACTTTGCAAATCTCCATTCCCCATCTAGTATTAAACGTACAATTCACCATTTCTCAACAAGAGCCTAAAACTGCGGTGGTCATGGTGGATTCTGGAGCCACCGGCAACTTTATCAAAGCCGCTTTCGCAACAAAATTAAAAAATACCTACCTTAGTAAAAACTAAACCAGAAATGGTTCATGCGGTAGATGGCAAACAATTAACATATGGACTGATTACTCATTCTACTATTAAAGTAACTATGACATGTTTTTCTCAGGATCAAACACACGTGGAGGAAATATCCTTTGATATCATTGATGCTCCCCAATTTGGTGTCATCCTCGGGATGCCTTGGTTGACCGACCATAATCCCACAATAGACTGGTCTAAGAGAAATTTTACTTTTCAGTCAGAATGGTGTCAACAGGAATGTTTACACCCACAAGAAAATACGTCCAAACTCTTATTTCAAGATCATACCAAGTCTACTGCTCATTATATCGCTACAGCTGCGGAGCAGGACATAGAATTACCTGCAGTGTATGAAGAGTTCCGAGATGTATTCTGTGAGAAAAGTGCTGAGATCCTTCCCCCTCACAGAACATACGACTGTGAAATAGACCTTGTACCTGGTGCCAAGATTCCCTGTAGCAGGATCTATGCACTTCTGAACAAGAGAACCAACATCTTATAGACTACCTAAACACATTTTTGAAGAATGGTTTCATTCGCCCTTCGAAGTCTCCGGATGCATCCCCGCTTTTTTTTGTGCCAAAAAGTAATGGGGAATTATGTACGTGCATAGACTATCGCGCTTTAAATAACATCACGATTAAAAAAGTATATCCTTTGCCACTTATCCCTGTTCTCTTGGACCAGGTAAGATCAGCAACTATTTACACCAAGTTGGATCTGAGAGGGGTATACCATCTCGTACGTGTCCGAGCCAGAGACGAGTGGAAGACCGCTTTTCGAACTCGTTTTGGCTTGTTCGAATACTGCGTAATGCCCTTTGGCTTATGCAACGCCCCTGCGGCGTTTCAATTTTTTATAAATGATGTCTTACGAGATTTTCTTGACAGGTTTGTCATCGCTTACATTGATGATTTGTTGATCTATTCACAGTCTGTCTCGGAACATGAGAAACATGTAAAACTGGTATTAAACACCCTGCGCCAACATGGCCTGTTTTGTAAACTATCTAAGTGCGAATTCCACACCTACAAAGTGGAATTCTTAGGTTTTATATTGTCACCTCAAGGAATCACAATGGCACCCAGAAAAGTTCAGGCAATATTAGACTGGCCAGAACCAACCTCAGTGAAAGATATCCAGCGATTTCTAGGATTCGCAAATTTTTATCATCGCTTCATCAAGCAGTTTTTCAGCAAAGCATGTCCTTTAACAAAATTGCTAAGGAAACATGTTCCTTTCCAATGGACGCCAGAAACCAAATCTGCCTTTCAAACCCTTAAAACTGCATTTACAACAGCCCCTGTTTTAAATCATCCAGACATCGATCAGCCTTTCATAATTGAAGCGGATGCTTCAGACACTGCAATTGGGGCAATTCTATCTCAAAAGGATGAACGAACTAACCAATTACATCCCATAGCATTCCTGTCCAAAACATTTTTACCAGCTGAGATGAACTATACAGTGGCTGAAAAAGAACTGTTGGCTATTCGTCTCGCCTTTAAAGAATGGCGCAATTATCTTCTAGGTGCAAAACATATGGTTACTGTCTATACGGATCATCGTAATCTTCAATTTTTACGATGTGCTCGAGCTTTGACACCTCGACAGTTACGTTGGACCTTATTCTTTGCAGAATTTAATTTTGTTATTACATTCAGACCTGGCAAAATAAATAACAAAGCAGATGCTTTATCTCGATGTGAATCAGCAGAAGAAAAAACAAGAAAGGCAATTACACCTCCATCCATAATTCCAAAAGAACAAATTATCGGAGTTACCATGTCTGAACAATTTTTTCAAGACATAAGAAAAAGTATGCTGTTAAAACAGATCTTAATTTGGCAACAAAAAGACCAAGAGAGAACTATTATTCAAGGATTACCGTTTCAAAATACACTCCTATACATTCCATCAAAATCATTACAAAAACAAGTCACACAAAACCATTAGCTGGACATCCAGGAATAGCAAAAACCCAAGAGCTTGTCCAAAGACATTTCTGGTGGCCTACCTGGAGACAAGATGCTATTCAATATGTAACTCAATGTGACATTTGTGCTCAAGCTAAAGGAGATCTTAGCGCAAAAAAAGGATTATTGCAGCCCCTTCCTACTCCAACGCGGCTCTGGGAAGATATATCCATGGACTTTATTACGGACTTATCCAAGGATCAAGGGAAAACCACCATTTTAGTGGTGGCTGACAGACTGTCAAAGATGGCTCACTTTATTGCTTGTGAGAAAATGCCAACAGCAACTCAGTAACCTTAGTGGTTCAAAACAAAGATTACATGGCTTGCCTCGCACTATTACTTCCGATCGAGGGGCGCAATTTACGTCAAAATTATAGAAAGCTTGGTGCGACACTTTACAGATAAAAAGAAACTTGTCCACAAGTTTCCATCCAGAATCGGATGGCCAAACAGAGCGAGTGAACCCGGTATTAAAACAATATCTACGATGCTATTTATTTAAACAACAAGGCTCATGGGTGAACCTCCTCTGGGAATCTGAATTCGCCTACAATAATTTAAAGCACGCTTCCACGAACATGTCACCATTTTTCGCGAATCATGGCTGTCATCCACATTACGCTCCATTGCTGTTAGCACAACCTCACACTAATATACCATCTTTGGACTCTAGATTACAAGGAATGACTGCTATTATAAAAATTTTACAAAGAAACGTACAGATAGCAAAAACAAACTATAAAAGATTTGCTGATAGAAAAAGAAAAATAGGACCAAAGTACAAGACTGGTGAATTTGTCTGGCTCTCTACAAGAAATTTTCAGTTAAAAATGAAATATAAATTCCATCCACGATTTATTGGACCGTTTGAGAACGAGAAATGTGTAAATCCAGTAGCGTTTAAATTAAAATTACCAAGTTCCACGAAAATCTATCCTGTGTTTCACACTTCGTTGTTAAAACCAGCAAAGACCAAACTACAAGCTGGTCCACCACCTCTTCTCGTTGGAGATCATGAGGAATATGAAGTGCACAGTATAAAGGGTAGTAAACGCATAAAAAGAAAATTGTGGTATTTAGTTTCATGGAAAGGCTATGGTCCAGACGAAGATTCATGGGAACCAAGTGATGCTATTCATGCACAACATTTGATACGTAAATTTCACAGACAGCATCCAGAGGCTCCCACGTGACTGGCAGTGTAAGCACTTTTGATGGGGTGGACTGTCATGATTCTGCCACGTCAGATTCCTGGTGCACCTGGTTACTGTTTTCTATTGTCTTTACCAATGCTTGTTGTGACTTTGCGTCTTGTCTGTGCCAATGCTTGTTGCAGACTATGATGTTATCAAGGCCTTTTGTCCCTTCTCAGCTCCAGTAGTTTACCTGTGAGCTGGAATCAGGAAGCTAATAGGGACCACACCCTGTTCTAGAAGCTTCTTCCTGAGCCCTTTAAATAGGGGCCACACCCTGTTCTCATTGCTGGTTATTGAGAACCCTGAGCTTGAGCAGCAGCTGTTCCTGTCTCCGGTTGCTGAAAGAAGATTCTGGTTGCAGCAAGAAGACTTCTGTTTTCTTTTCCCAGGTTGTAGATCCTTTCTCAGCTACAATCAGGTAGGATCGCGTTCCTTTCTTAACCAACAGCATCTTGAAAGGAACTTCGTGCTGTTTTTGTTATTTTGCATTTTGAAAGAAAGTTGCATATCGCGCTGAAGTGCTTTTGAGCATTTACATGTTTGGTAATTTTGGCACTGTTGTACATCGCGCTGAAGCGCTCTTTAGTCATTTACATGTTTGGTAATTTTGGCACTGTTGTACATCGCGCTGAAGCGCTCTTTGGTCATTTACATGTTTGGTGATTTTGGCAACTTGGCACATTGCGCTGAAGCACTCTTTGGACATTTACATGCCTGATGACTTTGGCATTGTGTCACATCGCGCTGAAGCGCTTCCTGGAAATTTGCATATTTTGAACTCTGATACATAGCGCTGAAGCACTCCCTTGGGCGTTTGAATATTAATCTTCCTTATTAGCATATGTAACGTGTTGTGTATTGCATAAAGGTTGTTGGAAGTACCACTGTGATATTTAACAGAGGTTAAAACACATCATTACGGAAACATTGTGTCTAAAAGCCAAGTGGCTCTTTATATGAATGTGTGCTTCGTTTTGAAACATGGTTGTTTAACCATAACATTGTATCCTTGAGAATTATAGGAACAGAAATTGTCAGTGAAGCCTGAGAAGATGTACACAACGACTGTTCTATGCATAACCTGCTTTTCTTTTACAGGTATGTTGTCATTGCTTAACCCATGTTAAATATAGTCAAAGAGTTTACGAAGCACAAAAGGAAAGTTAATCAAGGACAACGTCTCGTTCCAGGTCTCCCTCCCCGCAGTACCCACCCTAATTCCCTTCCCCCCGTCTAGCAACTTTGATACTCAGTGCAGTTAAGCTTGAGTCAAGCCTGCTGGAAAGTGGGCTTCTTGAGGGTACTGCTCCTGAGGAACCCAACGGAATTTTACCAGTTCTGACAAACACGAGAAGCGGACGGAGGGCAGACTGAGATGGTGGTGAGTGATGCTGAGGCGGTGGTGTACTGGTGCAGAGGTGATGCTGAATGATTCTCAAGTGGTGCTGTGCTGGTGTAGAGGTGATGCTGAGTGATATTGAGGTTGTGCTGAGCGATACTGAGGTGGTGCTGAGTGATGCTGTGGTGTTGAGTCATGCTGAGATGGTGGTGCTGAGCAGGAGCTCAGGTGGTGCTGGGTCATGCTTAGTTGGTGCTGTGCTGAGGTTATTCTGCACTGATGCTGAGGTGGTACTAAGCTGATATTGCAGTGGTGCTGCATTGGAACTGAATTCCTGCTGAGGTGGGGATGCACAGTGCAAAGGTGGGGCTGCGCTGGTGCTGAGTTGAGGCTGTGCCTGTTTTGAGGGTGCAGTTGATTGTCCGTCGTAGTTCTGGTGCGATGGTGGAGGTGGCCCTGTGGAAGATATGCGGCGGGCAGGGATCAGTGGGAGTTCCGGAGTGTATGCTCCTCATGGTCTTTGTGGTGTCTTCTGTGGTGACAGATGTCCAGGCGAGGATGGTCAGCTGAGTGGTGTTGCTGGTGGAAGGTGTTGGGTCGGTGCCTTGGTCATGTTCGTCGAAGAAGTCATAGAGTGTCCTGATCTTTTGGTGGAATAAGGAGCTGAGTTTGTTGCAGTGGTTCTGGGAGGGGGGACGTCGGAGGTTTCACTGGGGGAGTCTGGTGAATTCTTGTATGATGTTGAAGAGTTCCTTGGAGTTGCAGGAGTTGGAGAAGATTCTGTCCTGGAAGAAGTTCCTCTACATAGATCTGATGAGTTGGTGGTGTGCTGTAGTGGTGGTCCTGTAGGCGGTGCGTGATTCAGAGGTTTTGCTGTTCCTCCATGCTTTCTCAAGTCGTCGGCATGTGCGCTTGAATTCTTAGAGGTCGGTGATGAACATGGTGGCTTTCGTGGTATGTTGCTTCCTGGCATTTTGGAGGGGGCGTGTTGGCACAGTGGGCGATCAATTAGTGGAGGTCGTTAGCTGTAGAGTTGGCGTCGGTGGTGGTGGTGGAGGAGTGCGGCTCAGGGCGGAGGCGAGGTACTCTTCGGTGATCTTGTTCCAGTTTCTGCATGGGGGGTGTGGCATTTGCCTGTGTGTGGTGGGTTTCGAGATAGAGAAGTGAACTCAGAGGTGGTCTGTCCAGAGGGGTTGCATGGTGTGACTGAAGCGGATGTTGATTCCTCTGGCGAAGATTGGGTTGAGGGTGTGTCCCACCTTGTGGGTGGGGGTGGTGACGAGTTGCTTCAGTCCGATGTTGGCGAGGTTGTCTAGTAGGGCGGTGGAGTTGGGGTCGCTGAGGTTGTCAAGGTGGAAATTCAGGTCTCCGAGCAGTACGTAGTCCATGGAGGTGAGGGCGTGGGGGGCGATATGGTCTGCGATGGTGTTTGTGAATGGGGCGCAGAGTCCGTGAGGTCTGTAGGCAAGAGTTCCGCGTAGATTTGTTCTGGGGTTGACCTGGATCTTGAAGTGCATGTGTTCCGTAGGGGGCGAGGAGTCATTCGGTGGTTGGGGCGGTCTTTCCTCTGGTTCTTGTTTCCGTCGGGGATGGCGGTTGCGATGTCAGGTGTGGAGCTGTCATCGGTCCAGGTCTCTGTGAGGAGGTGGTGCTGAGTTATGCTGAGGTGGTGCTGACTCATGCTGAGGTGGTGGTTCTGCACTGGTGCTCAGGTAGTGCTGAGCTGGTGCTCAGGTGGTGCTGGATGATGTTGAGTTGGTGCTGTGCAGAGGTGATGCTGCACTGAAATCTGAGCTGGTGCTGCGCTAATGCTGAAGTGGTGCTGTGTTGCTGCTGATGTTGGGTGGCGCTAGTGCTGAGGTGAAGCTGTGCTGGTGGTGGTGCACTGATGCAGAGGTGGTGCTGTGCTGATGCTGAGGTAGTGCTGCGCTGATGCTCAGTTGATGCTGCACTGATGAGGAGGTGGTGCACTGATGAGGTGGTGCTGTGCTGATGCTGAGGTGGTTCTGTGCTTTTGTGGAGGTGGTGCTGAGTGATACTAAGGTGGTGCTGTGCTTGTGCTGAGGTGATGGTGCACCGGTGCTCAGGTGGTGCTGCACTGATGCTGAAGTGGTGCTGCGTTGGTGCAGAGTTGCTGCTGAGGTTGTGCTAAGGTTGTGCTGTGCTGATGCTGTGGTGGGGGTGTGCTGGTGCTGAATTGGTGCTGCACTGGTGGTGGTGCACTGATGCAGAGTGGTGCTGTGCTGATGCTGAGGTGGCGCTGTGGTGGTGTTGAGTGAAGCTGAGGAGATGCTGCTCTTGTGCTGATTGATGCTGTTGTGGCGCTGAATGAAGCTGTGCTGGTGCTGAGTGATTCTGAGTCCTGCTGAGGTGGTGGTGCTGCACTGGTGCTCAGGTGGTGCTGCGCTGATGCTGAAGTGGTGCTGCATTGATGCTGAGTTTGCTGCTGAGGTGGGGCTGCGCTAGTGCGGAGGTGGAGCTGGGCTGATTTTGAGGTGGTGCTGCACTGGTGCTGAGGTGGTGCTGCGCTGGTGCTGAGGTGGTGCTGCACCGGTGGTGGTGCACTGATGCAGAGGTGGTGCACTGATGCAGAGTTGGTGCTGTGCTGGTGCTGGGGTGGTGCTGCACTCATTCACATGTTCAAGAAGGGAGACACTGAGTGATCAAGTAAAGGACAGGAAAACAAAATGAAATCTAGCAAGTGAACAGCAGTTACATGTGCAATGGTTACCAGCAGCCCTTCAAGAGACAAATAAAACCGTACTGGGATTATTAAATGCCCAGAACACGGTACTACAGTTCAGGGGGCTTTGAAATGCTGGAAGTTGTCTCAGTATAGCCCCGCTGAAGCAGAGTCCAGTTACCACTGCAGACAAATGTTGCTCAATTGTGCACTGCCTGAGAGAAGCGACTATACATACCCCCTGCCTCTCAAAGTTCAGATTTAGATTTATTGTAAAGTGCTTTCAGCTTTACTGTAAACAAAATCACCTTTCACACACGGAAAAAATAGTGCCAACATCCACTAAACACAATTCATCACAAACTACAAATAAAACCAATTAAAATCAGGTTCATTAAAATCCTAAGAACTGGTGGTATAATATAAAATCCAACACTCATGTGCATTTAAAAAAAATAGTTAAAATCACTCCCATTTAAAGCCGTGGAATAAAACAGTGTTATATAAAAAAAATATTATGTTTGTACTACAGCTTCCAATTCCTGCCAGATTTGTTATGTTGAATATTATTATACCTTTATTAAGACATAACTATTGTATAGCATATTGAAGTATGCGGGAAGAGTGCTGGGAATAATATTAAAGCTTGCAACCGTTTCCATACTTTTTAATAGGGGGTCGAGAAGTTATCGACATTAACTTGTGTGAAGCTGGCCTATTAAAGAAAATGCTAACCTCTTGTAATCTGGCGGGCCTTCAATAAAAACTGAACATTGTTTCCTGGCAATATTTTATATGCAGAAACTCTTCACAGAAAACCAGCACTGGCCTTGTTTCACACCACTGAACTTCACTGTCCAGTGAGCTGACTGTGCACGGACAATACAACGATGTACCCTCGAAATGCTGATCCAGCCATGACATCTGCAGCAGACCCAGACTCCTGACCCTCCCCCCTCCCCAGTTCTCAGGCCACCTGTGCCTAGAAACTCGAAATTCATGGATTTAAGGCTGTTTAAGAACTATTAGCCTGCTTGTGCCATGGAGCACAGGGCCAATACCAAGATGTAAATGCAGACCAAACTGATTTAAAAAATAGCATTTTAATCTCTATATGTCCATAGTCTCCATGAGTTAGGAATTGTATGTGTTCTTTTAATGTCACCCTGTGCTCCTTCCCTGACACTTGGGTGACTGTTGGCTGATGTTTGTAAATTAATCTGCCCTTTAACCACTGCATGTCCCTAAACAAAGTTTGAGCGCAGTTCCAGTCCAAACGTCTTTATTATGTGCACAGCAAATAAATGAAAACAAATACACAATTACAGGAGCATTTTTTGAGAAAAGGAAATAGTTAGTCCTGAGTGACTGTCCAGAATCATAATTTTTACATACCTAAGAAAAACAGACACTGGCAGCATAAAAGTTGTCCTGTTCTGGGCATGGGGCTGGGGCTGGGGCAGTCGAGAGAAGAGGGGTGGGGTTGAAGTGCTGGTTAGGGCGTAAAGCAGGGGGTAGGCGATGTAAAGACACACTACCGCCTGTGTCTGGAAGAGAAGGCAACCTCGGGACAGCCCTAGAGCTGTAGATGCCTTGGTGGGCTCCCTTGTCTGCCACATTATCCAGGATGCAAAGTACAGGTGTGGGGGCTTGACCAGCGGCACACGAGGGACACAGTAATATGGAGTATGGGGTGCACAGAAGCACACAGTGCTTGAGAGCTACACACAGCAGGGTATCAAGCATAAAAAGGAGACAACTGTAAAACATGCACTCATGCTTTTCGTAAAAACTATCCCCAGCCTTCCAATTATTTTGCGGTTATTTAAACGCCTGACTCCAACACGGCGTGCCTGCAAGTTTCCTCAGCAGAGAAGGTAGGAAGAGGCAAGGAGAAGTTCTCTCCAGACCATCTGCCCTCTTGGAAGCATGCTCTGCTGGAAACAGACGGAGGCAGCCGGGCTCCTCTGCTAGTTTCAGTGAGCTACGAGATAAGATTTACAGCCCTGTTTATACAAAAGTGAAAACACAGAGCTCCTGCTTCCAAAAACAGCCTGGCCTGGGCTGGCCCGAAAGAAAAAAAAACAAGCCCATCCAGGGAGCTGTCTTTTGTTAGGGTTTAATGGGGGAGCAGATGTTTGAGGAGCCACAGGGCGAGGAGAACAACACCGGGATGAATGCTGAAGAATGTCAGGTAATGGGAGGAGGTGGGAGGGACAATGCTGCAATAAAATGCATGCAGCTACATGTCTGAAGCTGAACAAGCACCCACAGTGTAACATGAGCAGGAAAGAAAGAAGAAAATAGTCCCCCAAAGAACTGATAAAGAACCAAAGCATAAACATACCTTAATCAGTCCTTGCTCTGTGGGAGGAACAAAAGAGCAAAAAGAGGGACAAAGAGGCAGGACTGACCACTAGCAAGCATGGATGAACAAATGAAAAGCAGGGGGAATGGCTTCAAGCCCAAGAGAAGTATACTAAAGTATATACAAGAGGTCTCAAATGCTCGACCTAAAAACATATTACTGAACAGTATCAGCCATTCTGGGGACTGAAGAGCCACAATGGGAAGAATACGAAGATGAATCCTCAGTCCTTGAATGGACAGAAGTGGCAATTGATAGGTCGTTGTTGCACCATCCTGAAGACATTGACACTTGGATAGAGACTATTAACACCTGGAAGCTTCTCTTCACTTGTTTATGAAAGGCGAACTGTTGTTAATTCCGCAGTAAAGGCTTGCTCTCGTGCTTTAAAGATTGTAAAAGAGGGAGGCACTCAGTGTGAGTTACAAAAGCCCCCGCACGCCCACAATTCACTAGCTACTAATCCTCAACCACCCAGAGTCTCAAGACAAGTTACATCTCTCATCGATATGCAAGAAGGACAAGCTTTTAACACTACTGTCATATCTAACACTGCGGAGCATCACATGAGTCTGGGCATCAATGTGATTGATGCCCATTTGGCCACCCCAAGGCTAGACTGTAATGCTCTGTTAAGGTTAATCGTGTGGGTTGGGGTTTGTTGGGAGGGCTGTTTGGGTGACTAGTACTAGAACACAGGTGGGCCAGGGTTTTGATGTCAAAAATACTTCTGATGTGGCAGAAAGGCTTAGCAGAAAGAGGGGGGTCAAAACTGCCGATACAACACATATGACTCGGGCAAGCCCGGGATGTAAGATTAGGCTGCTCGCCTGTAATGTGAGAGAGGTGAATGACCACCACAAAGTCTGAGTGGCAACTGCCTACCTCAATAGACCTAAGGTGGATGTTGCATTAGTTCAGGAGATACATGCTGCTTCTGGGGGGCTTAATCATTTTTCCAAAATCTGGAGCTCGAATCTTTATTTCTATTCCTCAATCGCTAGGAAAGTGGCCAGATTGGTTAAACGAGGCTTACAGTTCAGGCCTCTGGACATGTTCTGTGATGGAGAAGGCCGGTATGGGGTTGTGCAGGGGTTATTGGTTTCGGCACACATCACGATGGTCAATACATAAGGGCCGAACTTCGACCCTGCTCTTTTTTTTCTTCTTTCTTTCACTGAAGTTAGAAACAGGCTGGTGATTTCTTCCCCTCGCTTTGTAAAATGTGGAGAAATTTAGTGCTGCAACCTCATCTGTACAGCATTGGCAGTGGGTCCAGCCAACACACCCAAGTTTGGGGCAGATCTATGGGATATTATGCGCCAGTACAAACTGCTACCCTTGTACCGTGTTAAATGCCCCAAATACAGAGTGTATACACTCCATTCCGTAGTACATGGAAAATCTTCCAGGATCGATTTCTGGTTAGGATCTAAGATGAAATGGGCTGGGTTGAAACTATGCAAACACAAGGAGATGATGGACGGAATGCTGAAACTTTTCAAACACTCACCCGCAGTCACAGATCTGGGTTGAATCCATCATCGCTCTTTAGCTCACTTCCCCACCCCAGTTCAGGCCCAGCCATATGCAAATCAGTCTTGACCCTGTGCCTCATGGGAACAGTCCAGACCGAACTGCCAAGCCAGGTCTTCCCTGCACCGGAAACAAGCATCCTGGGACCGGTTTCGGGGTAACACACCTCATCAGCCAGGCTAGCTTGAATCCAGTGGCAAAGTGAACAAGGGACCCACGTCTGGGCATACCCCTGCCAACTTAGGGTGAACAAAGCAAACACAAGGAGATGATGGACAGAGCGCTGAAACTTTTCAGACACTCTCCTCCAGTTACAGATCTGGGATGAATCCATCACCGCTCTTTAGCTCACTTCACCACCCCAGTTCAGACCCAGCCATATGCAAATCAGTCTTGACCCTGTGCCTCATGGAACAGTCCAGACCGAACTGCCAAGCAATGTCTTCCCTGGACCGGAAACAAGCGTCCTGGGACCCGTTTTGGGGTAGCACCCCTCATCAGTTAGGCTAGCTTGAATCCAGCGGCAAAGTGGGCAAGGGACCCACGTCTGGGCATACCCCTGCCAAATTAGGGCGAGCAAAGCAAACACAAGGAGATGATGGACAGAGCACTGAAACTTTACAGACACTCACCCCCAGTCACAGATCTGGTTTGAATCCATCAGCTTTCTTTAGCTCACTTCGCCACCCCAGTTAAGACCCAGCCATATGCAAATCAGTCTTGACCCTGTGTCTCATGGGAACAGTCCAGCCCGAACTGCCAAGCCAGGTCTTCCCTGGACCGGCAACAAGCATCCTATGACCGGTTTCGGGGTAATACCCCTCAGCAGCCAGGCTAGCTTGAATCCAGTGGCAAACTGAGCCAGGGACCCATGTCTGGGCATACCCTGCCAACTTATGGCGAACACTATAACACATTACCGGGAACGTTTCCTGATCATTCTCTGGTTCTGATGGCTTTGACTATAGCCACTATGTAAGGATACATAGAATGTAGCTGCTGCGACCATCTGAGCTGTCAGAGCAAGACTTTAAACAGAAACCCACCAAGTGATTTTATCCTACTACATGTTCAACCAGACAAATTATTTTTCTACACAAAACAGTATAACAGACTACATTTCCATCTTTGTTTCTCGTTTTAACTTAGCATCATTTTCTAATAGTGGTTTGCACATATTTTCCTCTTGTGAGAATGGCCGTTGCACGCATTTATTCCTGTTAGGCATTGTTGTCCTGTAGTCTGCACATATAGTGCCAGGGTTGCACAAACTTGGAACATGTAGTATTGTTTTACTTTCTGTGCTTGTAAGGAGACAACTTTTCAGCTTTAGTTTGATTAAAGCGTTGTTCTACACCTCTGGCACGGTGTGATAAGCTTGCAGTTTTATTAGAAAATACAACGTCCATGGTCAAGTCGGTGAGAGGTTCACTTCCTGCTAAAATCATCACAGAACATTGCTGTAGATGCAGTCCCGCTGTTCCCGACCTTCATGCTGAGAAGGAAGATAGTTGTACAGTCAGACGGAGGTGCAACCATGGATGCACTGATCCTGGCTTCCTGACATACAGTGCCAGGGTATGGGGTTAGGTCATTCCAACAAGCCTGGCAGATGGGTACTCCCGATATGCTGTCTTTAGCATAATAGATAGACGTAACTTGAGCAACATGATGAACAATTGAATTGTTTGTGTTTTTCACTATTCTAATAATGATTATTACAATACTGTGTCTCATTTCTTACCATCGCGGTTCATGTTTTATATACAAAGATTAGATCTTTTCAATAAACGTTTGAAAATGCAATGTTGTATCTTTTCATTGTGAACACTTTGGGCATGCAAAAGTGACAAAAACGAAAGGGTTAGATCTGTTCTCCAGAAAGTGGTTCCTTTATTTTCAAATCTGGTGGAGTTACTTGGCCAGGAACCGATCCCTATTCCTTGGTCAGATCATTTTCTGATTCCTTTCTGTTGGTCTACCACCTATGTCACACCTCCTAGCCGCCCAGCGCAAATTACAGCTCGTTGCTGGTCGAAACTCTCTTTAGAAAAGTGGGTACCTGTATTGGAAAATTCTAAGCATCCCCTGACACTGACCCAATTGTGGCTAACGATCAATTCAACAGTTGGATTGAGGGGTCATTAGACCAGGACCTCCCGAAGAAATCTATCCAGACGCATAAAGAGGCAAGCAGAACGGCCTGGTACACCCCTAAACTCCGAGAGCTAAAGCAGATCTGCAAAAAATGGAGAGAAGCTGGAGAAAAGTGTTTTCTCCGAGCAAGAAAAAAGGAGTATAGGGATGCCATCAAAAACTATAAAACTGAAATCAACAAAGCTCAGACCTCCTACTATGAGGAAAAATCTCTTTGGCAGCTAACTCCCCTCGTGAAACTTTTCGTATTGTAAAAAAATTACTGAAAGCTCCCTCCCCCTGATACTCTTGAAGCAACGGACCAACGCTGCAATGAACTTGCAGAATATTTTTATAATAAAATTCAAACCATTTATAGCTCCTTTGCCTCGGTCGAGTGTCAGACCAGTCTTCACCTAGAAGACCCTTGCCTTTGGAGTAGAGAACTTCCTTTAAAGGCTTGTACGGTGATGGACTGGGAAACATTCCAGACTACTTCAGCACTTGTAAAAGCGGGTCGCCCAGAGACCCCGCTCCACTTAAGATCTTGAATCAAGTGGTTGAATTAGCCGGTCCTGTTATCTTGGATCTGATCAACTCCTCGTTGTCCGCCTGGGTGGTCCCTCCATCATGGAAAAAGCTATGGTTAAATCCCTTTTGAAAAAACCGAGCCTGGACCCAGACTGCCTTGGCAACTATCGACCCATCTCGCTCTTCCCAGGGATCAGCAAAATTGCAGAGAAGTACGCCAATTCGGTGCTCTCTAAGCACCTGGAATCTTTTAACCTTCTCCACTCCTCCAAAACTGGCTTCCGTCCGCGCCAAGGAACGGAAACGGCATTACTGGCAGTCGTTGAAGACTCCAGAAAAATCCTTGACACCGGAGGCTCTTTGGCTGTGATCCTCTTAGACCTCAGCGCGGCCTTTGATACGGTTAACCACCGTATCTTGGTCCAACGACTTAGAAGTCTGGGGGTGTCCGGAGCCGCACTCACTTGGCTGCAATCTTTCGTGGAGGGTAGGTCGTTCCAGGTATTTGAGGGTGGGGCTATTTCAAAACCTTTGCCTCTCCATTGTGGGGTTCCTCAGGGTTCCTCCCTGAGCCCCACTCTTTTTAATGTTTACATGGGCCCTCTTGCGGACATTGTTCTCCCCTTTGGGGTGAATATTGTGACCTATGCTGATGACACCCAGCTGGTTGTCGCACTGAATAACTCAGACAGAGCATCTATCTGCCTCTGTCCCTGCTTGGAAGAGGTAACTAAATGGATGAAACTTTCATGCCTGAAATTGAATAGTGATAAGACCGAGCTCATGCTTCTCGGCAACCCCTCCCTATTCAAGGCAGACACCATGTGGCCAGTGTGTATGGGCCCCGCACCTGTCCCCAAGCAAGAGATAAAGAGCCTCGGTTTTTGGCTTGATTCAGATCTTAGCTTTAAAACCCAAGCCAGGAAGGTTGTGGCGTCTTGCTTTGGCATTATAAGAATGCTCCGCAAAGTGCTTCCTTTGCTCCCCTTCTAAGCTAGAAAGCTCATGGTCCAGGCGCTCATTCTATAGCGCCTGGACTATGGAAACGCCCTTTATCTTGGAGCTCCGAGCTTGGTCCTTGCCAAACTTCAAACCGTGCAGAACTGTGCCGCAAGGATTCTCTTGGGGACTCCAAGCAGGCAATCGGCAAAACCCGCTGTTAAATCCCTTCATTGGCTTCCGGTCCGGGAGAGAGTTCATTTTAAGACCCTGTGCATTACTCATAAGATGATAGGTGGGAAAGGACCAGCTATTATTTCTTCTCTGGTCCAGCCCTATCAAGCGAAAAGGCAGCTGCGCTCTAATGAACAACATTTGGCCGTAGTTCCCAGAATTAAGAGGGCCAGAAGTGGTGGCCGTCTTTTTTCGTATAATGCCTCAAAACTTTGGAACTCTCTCCCTCTTCAGTTATGAAAGGAGCCCAATCATATGGCCTTTCGTAAGTTGTTGAAAACATGGCTCTTCCCCAAGTGATCTCTATGAAGCTTCAGCTCACCGCTTAGCGCTGGGATGCCTTCGGGGAGCCATGCGCTTTACAAGTGTTGTTTCATTCATTCATTCATTCATTTATTCATTTCATTCATTCATTCTCCAGTATTGAATCTTTCATAGATTAATATGCTTGTATCGTCCCCGTCGTCATGGTGGGAGTCTCGTGGTAATTAGAAAAGAAGTACCATAGAAGTACATAAGAAACATCCAGAAGGAGAGACAAACTTTGGCAGTCTTCAGCGTCCTTATGTAGGTCCAAACTATGAACAATCACAGACCAGCCCTAGACCTCAGCTCCCCAGCCAGAGCCACCAGACCTCAGATTTCTAACCGCACGTTGTGTGTAAGGGAGACTCCATGAGCTCTGCTCAGTTTTCCAGTGGTGAACTTTTGACCTTGTTTGAATTCACCTCAAGGTATTGTGTTTTCAACCTTCTTTACTTAAAGATGTCTGAGAGTTCTAAGAAGAGGCTTTTCAGGCCCTGTAGATCCTCTGGAAAAGCAAGGCTTTTTTCTAAAGATCCACATAAAGATTGCCTTGATTGCCTTTATCCTAAACATAAGGCAAAATACTGTAAATACTGTAGAACCTTCTCTGCTAAAACTTTGAAGGATAGAGAAGCCAGGTTATTGTTATGGCTCCAGAAGAAGAAATCAAAATCAGATTCTGGGTCTGATATTGAAGAGAGCCCTGGGCCATCTTCTGTTGAGAGGAAGCGTAAAAATGAGGGTTCTACCTCATTAAAGGCTGATGTGAAGAAAAATCCTCCACTGCCGAGAAAACAGCTGTTAAGCCTAAAGAACCAGGCCTACAGAAGTCGTCTGCTGCTTCTCTGCCTGTCACACCTCTCTAACAGGCTTCGTCGACGAAGAAAATACCGTTGACGGACCTGTCGTCGAGATCTTCTTCTAAATCTCTGACTTCTGTGGTGACGACCGCTTCGTCGATGAGAACAGTGACGATGATCTCTTCGTCGATGGCGTCTACGACTTCGTCGACGGGAACATCGCCGCCGTCGACGGGAGCGTCGACGGCCCCGTCGACGGGCGCTCCGTTGACGGTAGTGTTCAAATCACCTCCTCTGCCAATATCGACGACGATCACTATCCGGCATCTCCCATCGTCGACGGCGTCGTTGACGGATCATGCACAGGTTTCTAGAAGCTTGCATCTGGAGTTTCACCTTTACCCAAGGTCTCGTCTTTTCTTCCTTCTCACCTCGTGGATACGGAGGCATCAGGGGATGACAGTCTTTTTGGTCCCACCTATAGTCCTTCACAACTCAGAGTCAAATGTCAGGACACTGATGAGGAAGAGGAAGCACAAGCACAATCGGAGTATATGGAAGGGGACTATTCTTTTACAGGACGCTCCCAAGTTCAGCGTTACGACTCTTTCCAAGAGCACTATCCCTACGAGGCTTATGAAGAGCGTCAGGAGATTTGGAGAGATTCCATGCTGGTCCCAGTCTCCCTAGCCACGGATCTCAGACATATGGTTAACGATTACTATAAGAGATTTCCGGACTCTCATGCTCCAGTTCCTTTGACACCTGGTGATCCGAGTATTCAAGTTGCTCCGCCTCCACAGAAAAAGGCTCCTCGATGTATTACCATCCAGGATGATTACATAGAAAGTGATCCAGACGATCAGCCCGAGGAGGGCGAGCTCACGCAGGATACAGACCTTCTTGGCCAAGAGTGGGATGATTATGTGGCTCCATCTTCTCCGTCGCCTTCTCCTTCTCCGGCTATTTCATCCCCGGGAGACATAGGGGTCTTCCATGAAGTGCTTGAAAGAGCATCCAAGAGGTTTGATCTGCCTCTACCCGTGGTGCAAACCAAATGTTTTCTTTATGATTTAAGGACGCTTCAAAGAAATCGGTCCGATCCATCCCGATTGTCGACCATATTTGGAGTGAGGGCCTGAAGATAATGAAGAATCCAGCCTCCGTCCCGGCTGTGTTACCGAGGATGGAGAAGAAATACAAGGCACCAGATTCGGCTCCAGCTTGTTTAATTGGCCATCCTCGTCCGGATTCAGTTATAATTCAGGCTGCCCAGAGGCGTTCCAGGAACCCGCAATCTCCTTGTGCAGTACCACCTGATAGGGAAGGCAAACGCCTGGACAGTATCGGCAAACGTTTTGCGACCATGGCGGCTACTGCCATTAAGGCCTCTAATGCCTTAGCAATTTTGGGAAGGTATGACCGTCAACTATGGTCAGATCTGTCCCATCTTCTCGAATTCCTCCCGGAGGATAAGAAGAAAGAAGCAAAGGACCTCTTGCAGGAGGGTGCTAGAGCATCTTCGGAGGTGATTGACTCCGCAATGGATTTATCTTCCATTGCCTTTAGGCAAATGGCGGGTGCTGCAGTCCTGCGCAGGCAAGGCTGGTTGAGGGCAACGTCTTTCTGCCCTGAGGTCCAATCCAAGGTGCTAGACATGCTCTTCGATGGGGAAAATCTTTTTTGGAAAGCATGTAGATGAAGAGTTGCAGGGCATTAAAAAGGATACCGAAACTGCACGTTCATTGGGCACACTGCAACAAAGGCGATTCCAGTCCTTTCGAGGAGGCAGAGGTAGAGGTAAATTTCAGCAGAGACCATCTTATCAGTCCTACAGACATCAGCCATATGGTCAACAACACTACAGATCACAATATGGAGGAAAGCAACAGCAATTTCGTTCTTCCAACACGTCTTACATCCAACAGTCAGTTAGACGTAAGCCTGCAGGTCAAGGAAAGCTGCAGGATTCATCAAGATGGCAGTGACATCTATCCTCCAGTGACCTCAGTTCATTCCCATCGTCTTCAGTCTCATCACCTCTCTCCATTTCTGCATCAATGGCAAGCCATCACAAGGGACAAATGGGTGCTGGACATCATCCAACACGGCCACACCTTAGAGTTTGTCCACAAACCCCCTCGAACTCCGCCTCCAAGGAAATCTCACCATCATCATTTGTCCTTGTTGAGGCAAGAGATTTCAATGCTACTGAAAAAAAGGGCGATAGAAAGAGTGCCTTTCAGGCAACGAGGGAAAGGCTTTTATTCCAAGTTCTTCTTAATAAAGAAAAAATGCGGAAAATGAAGGCAAGTCATGGATTTAAGGCAGTTAAACAAATACATCAAAAAGCAGTTGTTCAGAATGTTATCTCTCCAAGAGATTCACTTATTAATAAACGAGGGAGATTTTCTAGTGTCCCTCGACCTCTTGGACGCATACTTTCACATCCCCATTCATTCAAAGCATCGCCAATTCCTGAGATTCGAGGTGGCTGGGGTTCATTACCAGTTCAAGGTTTTGCCATTCGGCCTTTGCTCAGCTCCCAGAGTCTTCACGAAATGCATGGCTCCGGTGGCGGCCTTTCTGAGATGACGGGGACACCAAGTTTACCCCTACCTGGACGACTGGCTGGTAAAAGGGGTGACATTTCACTCTGCCAGAAAATCTACGCAGTCCGGTCAGCAGCTCTTCAAGTCTCTGGGGTTACAGCTCAACGTAGAGAAGTCACATTTGGTTCCGAACCAGAAGCGTGTGTTCCTAGGAGCACTTCTAGACACAAGGCTAATGAAGGCGTATCCCACTTCGGAACGGAAGCTCAAGATAATGCGCTTAGCATCCCTTCTACGCGCAAAAGAGTTCACTTCTGTGAGAGTATTCAAATCCTTACTGGGGATGCTGTCATCATGCATCCCGTTGATTCCAATTGTCAGCTGCACATGAGGCCTCTGCAGGAGCAGTTGGACATGCAGTGGGTACAGATACACGGTTCATTCGAGGATGTCATCTCCCTCTCTCAGATGATAAAACAGTTGCTGTCATGGTGGGAGAAGGAAATAAATATTTCTCCTGGACTTTCGTTCCAACCAGTTCAACCTCATTATATTATGACGACATACGCCTCAATGGATGGTTGGGGGGGCGCATCTTCAGGAGCAGCAAATTCACGGAAAATGGTCCCTTCAAGAAACACGTTCACACATCAATCTCTTAGAACTGAAGGCAGTGTATCTGGGACTGCAGGCCTTTCTTCCCAGAATCCAGGGATCCTCTATTCTAGTAAGAATAGACAATACCACAACAATGTTCTACCTCGCCAAACAAGGGGGCACCAGGTCTCTCACTCTATCGGAACAGGCCCAGGAGATTTGGAGATGGATAATTCATCACCACATAACACTACAGCTAGAGCATGTCCCAGGCGTGGCCAACGATTGGGCAGATTCTTTAACCCCTTCGCTGCTAGGCCTTTTCCCCCCCTGTGCTAAGCCTTTTTTTGGCTATTTGGGGTGGTGCGCGCTAAGGCCCCTGTAACTTTTTGACCACATAAGGTATCCACGCCAAATTTGCGTCCTTTTCTTCCAACATCATGGGGATTGTAAAGGTACCCAGGGTTTGTGGATTCCCCTGGAGGGGTCCCAGAAATTAGCCAAAATACAGCTACAATTTTTTTTTTGGGGGGGAAAAATGGGAAAAAAGCGCTGCAAATGAAAGCGTCTGGGTTTTTCCCTGCAAATGGTATCAAAAAAGGGTTTGTGGGGCTGAAATCACCATTTTCCCAGCTTTTAGGGAATGACAGACTTTTGTCTGAAAACCAACATTTTTTACACAGTTTTGGCATTTTTCTGGAACATAGCCTATTTTTGCTATTTTTTGTGCTTTCAACCTCCTTCCAGTTAATGGTAGAAATGGGTATGAAAGCAATAATGGATCTTGGAAAGCTATACATTTTAGAAAAGTAGACAAAATTCTGAATTCAGCGATACCAAAGGGGATGATGGACGGAGCGCTTGAGCAAATCAAACACTCACCCCCAGTCAACTGATCTGGGTTTAATCCATCATCATTCTTTAGCTCACTCCACCACCCCAGTTCAGACATGGCCATATGCAAATCAGTCTGACCCTGTGCCTCATGGGAACAGTCCAGCCCGAACTGCCAAGCCATGTCTTCCCTGGACCGGAAACAAGCATCCTGGGTCCGGTTTCTGGCTATTCAGCCGTCATCAGCCAGGCTAGCTTGAATCCAGTGGCAAAGTGAACAAGGGACCCACGTCTGGGCATACCCTGCCAACTTAGGGCGAACCAAGCGATACCAAAGGGGATGATGGACGGAGCGCTTGAGCAAATCAAACACTCACCCCCAGTCAACTGATCTGGGTTTAATCCATCATCATTCTTTAGCTCACTCCACCACCCCAGTTCAGACATGGCCATATGCAAATCAGTCTGACCCTGTGCCTCATGGGAACAGTCCAGCCCGAACTGCCAAGCCATGTCTTCCCTGGACCGGAAACAAGCATCCTGGGACCGGTTTCTGGCTAATCAGCCGTCATCAGCCAGGTTAGCTTGAAACCAGTGGCAAAGTGAGCAAGGGACCCACGTCTGGGCATACCCTGCCAACTTAGGGCGAACAAAGCGATACCAAAGGGGATGATGGACGGAGCGCTTGAGCAAATCAAACACTCACCCCCAGTCAACTGATCTGGGTTTAATCCATCATAATTCTTTAGCTCACTCCACCACCCCAGTTCAGACATGGCCATATGCAAATCA
Organism: Calotriton arnoldi; assembly: GCA_963921515.1. NCBI lineage: Eukaryota > Metazoa > Chordata > Amphibia > Caudata > Salamandridae > Calotriton > Calotriton arnoldi. The sequence goes on from CAWUFW010012932.1 coordinate 29,421, forward strand.
GTCTGACCCTGTGCCTCAAGGGAACAGTCCAGCCCGAACTGCCAAGCCATTTCTTCCCTGGACCGGAAACAAGCATCCTGGGACCGGTTTCTGGCTATTCAGCCGTCATCAGCCAGGCTAGCTTGAATCCAGTGGCAAAGTGAGCAAGGGACCCATGTCTGGGCATACCCTGCCAACTTAGGGCGAACCAAGCGATACCAAAGGGGATGATGGACGGAGCGCTTGAGCAAATCAAACACTCACCCCCAGTCAACTGATCTGGGTTTAATCCAACATCATTCTTTAGCTCACTCCACCACCCCAGTTCAGATATGGCCATATGCAAATCAGTCTGATCCTGTGCCTCATGGGAACAGTCCAGCCCGAACTGCCAAGCCATGTCTTCCCTGCACCGGAAACAAGCATCCTGGGACCGGTTTCTGGCTATTCAGCCGTCATCAGCCAGGCTAGCTTGAATCCAGTGGCAAAGTGAGCAAGGGACCCACGTCTGGGCATACCCTGCCAACTTAGGGAGAACAAAGCGATACCAAAGGGGATGATGGACGGAGCGCTTGAGAAAATCAAACACTCACCCCCAGTCAACTGATCATCATCATACTTTAGCTCACTCCACCACCCCAGTTCAGACATGGCCATATGCAAATCAGTCTGACCCTGTGCCTCATGGGAACAGTCCAGCCCGAACTGCCAAGCCATGTCTTCCCTGGACCGGAAACAAGCATCCTGGGACCGGTTTCTGGCTAATCAGCCGTCATCAGCCAGGTTAGCTTGAAACCAGTGGCAAAGTGAGCAAGGGACCCACGTCTGGGCATACCCTGCCAACTTAGGGCGAACAAAGCGATACCAAAGGGGATGATGGACGGAGCGCTTGAGCAAATCAAACACTCACCCCCAGTCAACTGATCTGGGTTTAATCCATCATCATTCTTTAGCTCACTCCACCACCCCAGTTCAGACATGGCCATATGCAAATCAGTCTGACCCTGTGCCTCAAGGGAACAGTCCAGCCCGAACTGCCAAGCCATGTCTTCCCTGGACCGGAAACAAGCATCCTGGGACCGGTTTCTGGCTATTCAGCCGTCATCAGCCAGGCTAGCTTGAATCCAGTGGCAAAGTGAGCAAGGGACCCATGTCTGGGCATACCCTGCCAACTTAGGGCGAACCAAGCGATACCAAAGGGGATGATGGACGGAGCGCTTGAGCAAATCAAACACTCACCCCCAGTCAACTGATCTGGGTTTAATCCAACATCATTCTTTAGCTCACTCCACCACCCCAGTTCAGATATGGCCATATGCAAATCAGTCTGACCCTGTGCCTCATGGGAACAGTCCAGCCCGAACTGCCAAGCCATGTCTTCCCTGCACCGGAAACAAGCATCCTGGGACCGGTTTCTGGCTATTCAGCCGTCATCAGCCAGGCTAGCTTGAATCCAGTGGCAAAGTGAGCAAGGGACCCACGTCTGGGCATACTCCTGCCAACTTAGGGAGAACAAAGCGATACCAAAGGGGATGATGGACGGAGCGCTTGAGAAAATCAAACACTCACCCCCAGTCAACTGATCTGGGTTTAATCCATCATCATTCTTTAGCTCACTCCACCACCCCAGTTCAGACATGGCCATATGCAAATCAGTCTGACCCTGTGCCTCATGGGAACAGTCCAGCCCGAACTGCCAAGCCATGTCTTCCCTGGACCGGAAACAAGCATCCTGGGACCGGTTTCTGGCTATTCAGCCGTCATCAGCCAGGCTAGCTTGAATCCAGTGGCAAAGTGAGCAAGGGACCCACGTCTGGGCATACCCTTCCAACTTAGGGCGAACAAAGCGATACCAAAGGGGATGATGGACAGAGCGCTTGAGCAAATCAAACACTCACCCCCAGTCAACTGATCTGGGTTTAATCCATCATCATTCTTTAGCTCACTCCACCACCCCAGTTCAGACATGGCCATATGCAAATCAGTCTGACCCTGTGCCTCATGAGAACAGTCCAGCCCGAACTGCAAGCCATGTCTTCCCTGGACCGAAAACAAGCATCCTGGGACCGGTTTCTGGCTATTCAGCCGTCATCAGCCAGGCTAGCTTGAATCCAGTGGCAAAGTGAGCAAGGGACCCACGTCTGGGCATACCCTGCCAACTTAGGGCGAACAAAGCGATACCGAAGGGGATGATGGACGGAGCGCTTGAGCAAATCAAACACTCACCCCCAGTCAACTGATCTGGGTTTAATCCATCATCATTCTTTAGCTCACTCCACCACCCCAGTTCAGTCCAGGGAAGGCATGGCTTGGCAGTTCGGGCTGGACTGTTCCCATGAGGCAGAAGGTCAGACTGATTTGCATATGATTATCAAAAAAACCACATTTTCCCCACATTTCTGTGGTGTAAAGTTCTCGAATCTGCGCGGATCCACAAATTTCCACCCACCCCGCGTTCCCCAAAGTCTGTCGAGAAAAATGGTACCTCACTTCTGTGGGTTGGCCTAGTGCCCGCGACAGGAAACGGCGCAAAACGCAACGTGGACACACCTCAATTTTGCAGTGAAAAATGACCCTTTTTTGGCAAAGTGCCTAGCTGTAGTTTTTGAACCCTAGCTCTGCCAGCACCTAGGGAAACCTAGCAAACCTATACATTTTTGAAAACTAGACACCCAGGGGAATCCAGGATGGGGTGACTTGACTGCCTCCCACCAGGTTCTGTTACCCAGAATCCCTTACAAACCTAAAAATTGTCAAAAAAATCACATTTTCCCCACATTTCTGTGGTGGAAAGTTCTGGAATCTGCGTGGATCCACAAATTTCCACCCACCCCGCATTCCCTAAAGTCTTTCGAGAAAAATGGTACCTCACTTGTGTGGGTTGGCCTAGTGCCCGTGACAGGAAACGGCGCAAAACGCAACGTGGACACACCTCAATTTCGCAGTGAAAAATGACCCTTTTTTGGCAAAGTGCCTAGCTGTAGTTTTTGAACCCTAGCTCTGCCAGCACCTAAGGAAACCTAGCAAACCTATACATTTTTGAAAACTAGACACCCAGGGGAATCCAGGATGGGGTGACTTGACTGCCTCCCACCAGGTTCTGTTACCCAGAATCCCTTGCAAACCTAAAGAATTGTCAAAAAAATCACATTTTCCCCACATTTCTGTGGTGGAAAGTTCTGTAATCTGCGTGGATCCACAAATTTCTACCCACCCCGCATTCCCTAAAGTCTTTCGAGAAAAATGGTACCTCACTTCTGTGGGTCGGCCTAGTGCCCGCGACAGGAAACAGCGCAAAACGCAACGTGGACACACCTCAATTTCGCAGTGAAAAATGACCCTTTTTTGGCAAAGTGCCTAGCTGTAGTTTTTGAACCCTAGCTCTGCCAGCACCTAGGGAAACCTAGCAAACCTATAAATGTTTGAAAACTAGACACCCAGGGGAATCCAGGATGGGGTGACTTGACTGCCTCCCACCAGGTTCTGTTACCCAGAATCCCTTGCAAACCTAAAGAATTGTCAAAAATACCACATTTTCCCCACATTTCTGTGGTGGAAAGTTTTGGAATCTGCGTGGATCCACAAATTTCTACCCACCCCGCGTTACCCAAAGTCTTTCGAGAAAAATGGTACCTCACTTGTGTGGGTCAGCCTAGTGCCCGCAACAGGAAACGGCACAAAACGCAACGTGGACACACCTCAATTTTGCAGTGAAAAATGACCCTTTTTTTGGCAAAGTGCCTAGCTGTAGTTTTTGAACCATAGCTCTGCCGGCACCTAGGGAAACCTAGCAACCCTATACATTTTTGAAAACTAGACACCCAGGGGAATCCAGGATGGGGTGACTTGACTGCCTCTCACCAGGTTCTGTTACCCAGAATCCCTTGCAAACCTAAAGAATTGTCAAACAAACCACATTTTCCCCACATTTCTGTGGTGGAAAGTTCTGGAATCTGCGTGGATCCACAAATTTCCACCCACCCCGCGTTCCCCAAAGTCTTTTGAAAAAAATGGTACCTCACTTGTGTGGGTCGGCCTAGTGCCCGCGACAGGAAACGGCGCAAAACGCAACGTGGACAGACCTCAATTTCGCAGTGAAAAATGACCCTTTTTTGGCAAAGTGCCTAGCTGTAGTTTTTGAACCCAAGCTCTGCCAGCACCTAGGGAAACCTAGCAAACCTATACATTTTTGAAAACTAGACACTCAGGGGAATCCAGGATGGGGTGACTTGACTGCCTCCCACCAGGTTCTGTTACCCAGAATCCCTTGCAAACCTAAAACGTTGTCAAAAAAACAACATTTTCCTCACATTTCTGTGGTGGAAAGTTCTGGAAGCTGCGTGGATCCACAAATTTCCTCCCACCCAGCATTCCCCCAGGTCTCCCGATAAAAATGGAACCTCACTTGCGTGGGTGGGTCAAGGACCCGCGACAGGCAAGGGCCCAAAACCTATTGAGGTGACATCAAAATTACCTATCACAAACCAACCTGGTTTTGCAAGGGGGGTCCCATGAGTTTTTGGCCCAGGGCTCGGCAGCCATCTAGGGAAACCTACCAAACCCATACATTTCTGGAAACTAGACACCCGGGGGAGTCCAGCGAGGTATGGCTTGCGTGGGTCCCCCATCATTCTCCTACCCAGAATCCTCTGCAAACCTCAAATTTTGCTGAAAAATTCACTTTTCTCTCAAATTTCTGTGTGGGAAAGTTCTGGAATCTGCGTGGATCCACAAATTTCCTCCCACCCAGCGTTCCCCCAGGTCTCCCGATAAAAATGGTACCTCACTTGCGTGGGTAGGCATAGTGGCTGCAACAGGAAATGGCCCAAATCGTACTGTGGAGACTTCAAAATTACCTATAGCAAAACTACCTGGTTTTGGGGGGGGGGACCTGAGATTTTGGCCCCGGGCTCGGTGGCCATCTTGGGAAAGTACCAAACCCAAACATTTCTGAAAACTAGACACCCGGGGGAGTCCAATGAGGTATGGCTTGCGTGGATCCCCCAACGTTTTCATACCCAGAATGCCATGCAAACCTCAAATTTAGCTGAAAAAAACACATTTTCCACATATTTTTGCGTGGAATCACCGTGCCAGCACAAATGTCCTACCACCCAGCGTTCCCCTTGTTCTCCCGAGTAAAATGGAACCTTCTACATGCCTGGCTATGTGGCCCAGAGGCGGGGATGGAATGGATACTGTATCCCTATACCCCAGCCTGACCCTGGCTACTAGTGTGTATGCGTGTCAGGCCCCTCTGCAGTAGCAGGGGCCTGTGGCAGCCATCTTGAGTGAGAGAGAGCACCTGCACCTCAGCACTGGCTAGCAGTGGCGAGGTGCCCAGAGACCTAGGTCCAGTAAAAATATGGTGGCAAAAAGGAGGCGAAAAAGGAAAAAAAAATAGGGAAAGACCACCCTAGGGCTGACAGGTCTAACAAAATGTCACTCATAATTACACAGAAATTATGAAAATGTCACACATAGCAATCTGAAACCTTGGCAGCTATGTAAATATGCCAAAATCTGTCCCCCCAGGGGGCAGACAAAGTCATTTACATGTGCCCCCAATAAGGGGAGCGACCCTTGCCTAAGGGGCCGCTCCCCGCACGCAAGATCGCCCTTTAAATTTAAAAAAAAAAAAATCCCTGGCGCTAGTGGGCATTCCTAGCTGAGTTTTTTCTATGGTTGAACCTTTGTGACTCCAATTTGAAGTTCACCTCTAATCTGAGTAATATGAAAATTGAATTTCTGGCTATTTCAATCAAGCATGAGTGTGGACAATTGATAGTGGATTTATTTACTAAACCGACTGCCCGTAACACCCTTTTACACTATAAAAGTTTCCATCCTACAATACAAAAAAACAGCATTCCCTTCGGGCAATTTCTGCGTCTTAGACGTAATTGTACAAAACTGGAAGATTTTGATCTCAGAGCCGCAGACATGGGAAAAAAGTTTTTGAATAGAGGTTATCCGCATAGACTAGTTAGAGAGTCATATAAACGGGCAAGGTTTTATGACCGGCAACACCTGCTAAAAGGTGTAAACCAAAAGCAAGATGCTAAGTTAGTCTTTGTCACCCGCCATTCCTTGATGAATGAACAAATCCGCCAAATAATTTGCTCTAACTGGCACTTACTCAATATGAATAGAGTACAAACTGATACATTGCAGAAACCTCTTTTGCGTACCGCAAAATAGAAACCTGAAAGATCTAATTGTTAGATCACGCATGCCAATAATAAATAAAGAGCCAATACAGAGAAGTATTGAGGGCATGCTACCAATTGAAGGAAATTACAAATGTGGCATTTGCAAAGTTTGCCCGTTTGCAATGGAAACGAATAATTTGAACTTTAATGGACAAACAATTGTAGCAATGGGCATGACCAATTGTAAGACAAAAAATATAATATATTTATTGATCTGCCCTTGTAACAAAGGATATGTGGGGGAAACATCACGGACCCTTAATGTAAGATTAACTGAACATAGATCTGCCATTAGAACCAAAAAATTGGCTTCACCTCTGGTATCTCATTATATAGACAACAATCACACCCCTGATGATATACGCTGGTATATCATTGAAAGAATTCTAGTGAAAGAAGGCCAATGTTCAGATACTATTAGAAAAAAACGTGAAGTTTTTTGGATTTTCCTGTAGATACAGTAAAAAAGGGTTTGAACCAGGAAATCCCTTGGGAACAGGCCATTATTTAGCAACCTGTTTCACTAATGTTGTATAATGGTATTCTGTCTTCTCATGATAGCTAGGCTACATGCAGGGGGTTCTTTTGATATGGCCAGGTCATCCTTATGGGGGTCTTTGCCTAGACTTCATCAGTATATGGCATCTCTCTATGCTAACGAGGACCTTGATAATATGAGAGTCCTTTCAACATAATAGCCTCTATTATGAATAGATAGATGTATTGTGTTTCCGAAATAGAATATAATGCCTTGTCCTCCCTAAATGTCGTTGCATGTATTTCAGGGAGTCCGACATAACTTTCATGACCTTATGAGTCCAATTTAGCTGAGTATAATGAATCACACTGTATCTGCCTTACACAGATGTCGTGTTACCAATTCGGACGATAATTTCTATTACATCTATTAAATATATCATCTTAGTATTATTTTACTGTATGACCTTAGTGCATTGTAGTATGGATTGAATTTACTAATCTTTTGTTTCGTTGTACATGGCGGCCATACTTTTGTTAAGAATTCTGTATAGACTCAGTATTGTCTTACAATAATTGGCACGTAATATAGGCATAGCCAATATGGCGGCTGCCTTAGTTAATCGAAGGTCATTGTTGCCCTTCAGGATCCTTATACCATAGTTGGCGTGCTTATTTGTGCAAATTTTAAAGGCTTCTATATAGATGACTTTATTTTATCTTTTACATTATTTGGTCTAAAACGAGTAGAACATTCCATAAGATTTCGAACCATGCATATAGTAATAAAATCATTGTTCTCCGTTAAAATCCTTTGCCCATTCCAATATGGCGGCCACATTACTATATTGAAGTCCGTCATCGCTATATATGACTCTCTAATTAGACTTCGTGAGAAAAACGCGCGCTTTTAATGGGCTTTAAATAGAGAACCTTATTCTACCATTCGTATCTTGTTGCCTAAAAGAAGCAGAGCGTATCGCTGACATCAAGGATCGTTTACCGGAATCAAACGGAGACATGAAGGTAAATGGATAGGTTAGGGAATTCCAGTGCCTTTAGTTATAGGCAGTGCCTCTCTTATTTCAACCTACAATGAGGTCACGGTTGTTTTTTCTGTTTTTATCTACAGCTTCAGATAGTGGCGCAATGACCAGTTTCTATCGTGTTTACACTCAAGTACAAAACGAGTACATAGATTCCTCTGTGGGAGGACTCATACTTCCTGTCTGAAGTAAGCGTCTTTAGATTTTATCTATTCTTACCTCTTTTTGAGTGATATATATTTTGGTTGTGGCCTAACGGCCTTGCTCCAGATATTCAAACCAATAAAGTGGTCACGATTATTCATTATGTTTTATACATAGCTCCAGAAAGCATTGAATCATACATTGTGCTACATTAATTATGTTCCAAGCCTATGAACAGCACATAGATTTACCTATAGGAACGAGAGTTACTTTCTCCTCTAAGTAAGTGCATAGGACATTGTTTACTTCTTATGTAATATAGAGCCATGCTTTGGTCTATAATTACACTCAAACTAATAAAAGGTTTCATCTTGTTTTATACACAGTTTCAGAGTACTTAATTGACTTGCATTCATCATGGAGTTTGTCATATGTCCATATCAACTAATATAGCTACCTGTAGGAGCGACAGGTTCCCCTTTAACAAAGTGAGTGTTTGAGATTTTACCTTTTTCCTTGATATCACTCAGTTACCCAATTAGGTGAGAATAACCAATTGCACTATATATATTTTTTGTTTCTCACTTTTTAGTTTTTTGGCATCTTCCTGGGCAATTGTTAACGACAGCTTATCGCCATTCAAGTTTTCATCCATCTGAGTAAGTGCGGTTTATATAATCAGCTGGACTAGAAGATTGTCTTACATCTTCTAATGAGACTATGGGTGGTGCATATAGTCTCTTATTTATTTATGTTTACAGGGTATGACATATCTCTCTAGATTAAAGAATATTATGACGAGTTCCATTTTCAATTTATGAAACTGTTACCTGCAATTTGCTCACGTACACATAATTTGTGTATGTTTGCGTCTATGGATCCTTTTATCAGCATTCACATGAACTGCTTGCATGTTATCAAGTTATCCCTGTGCTTGCCTACATGGATATTATAATTAGTTAAAAGTAGAATATATATTCAAACTAAACAAATATGGGCCCTTTATTCTTCTCTCTTTTTGTCTCTATTAATTTATGTTCTAGTTGTCTCCATATTCTATTCTTTTATGTGTATATATTTCATGTTGTTGTAAAATGATGTATGTAGATATCTTTTTTCTGTATGGTCATAAATTGCCTGTTTATCAGTAATATGAAAGACAAAATAAGATTGAACAATGAATTGTATTATCAGATATACAAAATGGTTTTTTGGATTATATATTTGCCGTTATTATTATTATTTTTTACTAATTTGTTAGGTTTTAGCGAATGATGTAAATATTCTAGGTGTGTGTATATATATTATAAGTTTGTAATCACTGTGTCGTTTTATGTTTTATATAGTTGTCTTGCAATAGACGGTTCCCTGATGAAGGCAGTAGTGCCGAAACGCGCGTAGTTTTCATCTCCCGCTTGCCATCATCAAGTCTTCATCCATTGCCTGTTCTATTTAATTTGTCCAAGATTTTGGATTATGATCATGGAACGTTTAATGAGATAATTTAAAAAGATTTTTTCATTTCATCATTCTATACTATGTACTTTAATATTGATGCTGTTGTCATTTTATGCGAATTTAATTACCATTTTGCAAAAAAACTATTTAATTGAATGAACAAAAAAGAATTTTTAATAATTGAAATAAATACAATTATATATCTTTTCTATACAAAGTGTTTATTATTTTTTGTATGTTGTGGAGTGTGGTTACTATTTTATTGCACCTAGAATATTCTATGTGGTTAAATAGAAGCTTGCTAATGGTCTCTTTATAAATTAGGGACTCACAAGACCTTAACTCAAAGTGGGATCCGTTGAACTCACTCTCAAAGTAATCGTTTGCATATGTGTTGCCCCCATTGACTGCAATGATAAGTGCTTTACTGTGATTTATTAAATTTTTGGAAATTGATAACTCCAGTTATACTCAATGTATCAACTTCGTTTTGGTGTCTAAAAATATATAAAAATAAGTTTATTTTCATAAATTGGTGTCAGATTTCTTTCGAGTCATGTCAATTACTTATTGTCCATGTTAGTGATGCGATATGTTTAACACATGTTCCTCTAAGTAGCCTGTCTGCTCTTTGCCACTCTACCAGGACAGAGAGAAGGTGTACAAGAGAGTACCCAGGATTCATCTTTGTGTATTGTGTTAGTATTACATGTTAAGGCACCCTGCCATACCACATAATACTTCCACCTTGCAACATACCCCCTCAGGGGTTCTCAATAGTATAGTTTACTTAGTTCCACATAGTCTTTCCTCCACTTCCTTTCAGCTGTTTTGCTCTCTTTTTTAGCATCCGGAGGTGTGGGGTATACCAAGAGTAAGGGTGGGCGGAGTTGGCGGAGTGCCACTTCGCGGAATTCCAAGGAGTTGGCTAAAAACTCAGTGGAAATCCGCTCCACACCGCCCCCTGCTGCCACCCACCCTGAGGCCGCCTCAGACTTACCTGGTCACGCCGGTGCTTCCGTGCCATGCCTGGGCTGTCCTCCTGGCTGTCTCCTCTCTCCACTCCAGGTTCGTCCGACTCACCTATGCTCAACGTCACTCTTGGGAGGACTGCGCATGCACGTGCATGCGTAGTTTTCCCAAGAGTTGCACATGCACGCGCATGTGCAGTTTTCCCAAGAGTGACGTAGAGCATCTAGGGAGTCGGACGAGCCTAGAGCGGAGAGAACTGGAGACCGCCAGGAGGAGGAGGACAGCCCGGGCAGGTCAAGGAATCACCGGTGTGACCAGGTAAGCCAGAAAGCGGGGTGGGTGGCAGGGCAAACTCCGCTACTCTTCGGAGTCAGAGTTTTTTGCTAAACTTCACATTCCCAGCGGAGTGCGGAGTTGGCAAAACTCTGCATAATCCTCTGGCGTAGCGAAGTATTGTGCCCTGGGTTAACCAAGAGAGATATTTGGCTTTAACACATCGAGTTAGGGTTTTTGTAGGAATAAATAGGTCCAACATCGAGTTAGGGGCTTTGTAAGAATAATTTGGACCTATGAGTGATTGATCCACTGAGTGGCCTTGTCGTTCGCCAGTTGATGGTCCAAGCCCAAGACCGGTCTCGTTGCGCTGAGGGTATGCTTTCTTTTTTCACTGTTTAGCTTTGGGCAACTACGGTCCCTCCAAGTGATTAGTCTCTGAAGTGTACTACAAAGCGGAGTGTTCAGGGTCATGAGAATCATGAAGTGATCTGACCATACTACCAGAAGGGGGTCCAACATGTTAAGTTTGGGGTCATTAGTAAATATAGGGTCGAGCAAATTGCCTTTTTTGTATGTGGGATTGAGTACTTTTTGAGACATTTGGAGAGTGGAGAGATCTTGCAGAAGCCAGGTGGCTTGCAAGTCTACTGGATCTTCCAAATGTAAATTGAAATCGCATGCCAAGCGAAATGGAGAGGAGAAGAGAACAAAGCTAGAAAAAGAATAATAATTGGCAAATGTTGAAGAAGGCGAAAAGTTGTCAGAAGTTTTCAATTACCGTAGTTGTAATAAGAGAATTGTGGCTAGTTCATGGGAGGCACTATCTCAGTCCCCTACAAGTCTAAAGTCCTGATTTAGAAGTAGGCAATAAGTGAGAATTCTCCAATTTATGGGAGAAGTGCTAAATCTGAAGCAAGAACTTTCCTGCATCATAGGGATAGTGCAGTGAAGGAAATTCCAGTGGTTGATTCTCTAGCGTTAGCACTTCTTGCACAAAAAGAATGGTGTTCGGTTGCCACTAACAGTAGCAAACTGAGAGCCTGATTAAATTCTTGGCAGTAAGGATGCTCCATCACAACGATGATGGAGTATCCTTACTGCCAAGGATGAAGTTCACACTCCACATTTAAATGCGGGAGGACCTTAAAGTTAATTACGGCACTATTCCATCTCCGCCGTGATAAATCACCTCTGATGGCCTGTGGAGTAAGGGCCGTCGGAGGCTGACCTGTAATTCTCCCATCTAATTTTGATGGGTGAAATGACAGGTCAGTTTTAATTGCCCTTCACCCCCAGGAAAATCCTGGTAGTAAGGGCCCGTGAAAGCTGTTAAAAGGCCCCCTCGCCATAGGAGAGGACTCTAATGATGCGGGGAGCATAGTATTTTTTATTTTCCAAAATCTTGAGGCATTTTCTTTATGAAAACAAAAAAGGAACCTGTTTGCTACAGAGCTCCCCCTGCTGACGGAGCCCCATAGCAAACAGGAAAATGCATTTACAGAAACCGCCATGACGGTGGTCCCTGCCAATGCCAGCTTGGCGGTCATTTATAAATTAGGTGGTTGGAGTAATCTCAGCCTGGCGGATGTAACATCCTCCACCAGGCCAACGGAGAATACTCCGCCCGCCAATAATTGAATCAGCCCCAAGTGTCCTAGCTGCTATACTCACTTCTGAAGCCACAGCGACAAAGCAGTTTCTAGGTATTTACATTACAAAAAGGGATGCGTGCCGGTAGGTGGCGTCGGTCAACTCCGCATGACGTTGTCAGCATCGTGCTCGTCATCGTGGTAATGTCCGTGTCGTCAATATAACCACCACTCCAGCGAGCTGGCATCAGTTCTTTTCTTTCAGTGCCAGCCAGCGCACATCTGTCGAGAAAGCTTACCCCTGTCAATCTTTGACAGACTTTTTTTGACATTTTGTTGACTTCTTTTAGTGTTCTAGGGATGTCTAGCAAGAAGACCTCGGGGTTCAATCCGTGCGGCGCCTGTCACCGCACCTTGTTGGTCACTGAATCCCACTTAGTGCGTCTCTGGTGCCTGGAGCGCAACCATGACACAAAGTCATGCTCCGATTGCCGGACCATGGCACCGAAAGCTTTGAGGGAGCGGTCCCTAAAGCTCATTGTGGCCCGGCGACCGGCGCCTCGGAAGTCGCCCCGTCGGTCTCGATCTCGGTCCCGGTTGAGGGGAAGGTCTGAGCACCGCTCTGGAGGATCGAAATCCTCTTCTTCCAAGTCGTCAGGTAAGAGGCATCCCAAGAAGCACAAGAAGTCACAGCGTGCTTCGACTTCGCCACATCGTCGCGTGACAAGATGGAGGTACCTCGGCGTTCGAGGCCGCGCTCTGCGGAACAGCTGCTTGGGTCGGCTCCGCATTTCCCTCCCTTTCTGGGGCCGAGAGCGACCCCCTCCCAACTTAATGACTTCTATGATGCTATGTGTGCCATTTTTGGATGGACGGACCCTGCCGACGAGCCTTCTGGTCCCGCAGGCTCGGATGAAGGAGTCTCCCTGGGTTCCGCGCCTTCAGCTCTGGCCCTGCCACCATCGCCACGGAACCGGGCGACCCAACTTTCCTCACCACCCACCCCACACACAAAGCTTGGTGGTTCAAGCTTCCACTTCACATGGCGCATTCCCTTCCGCACCCCCAGACAGGGAATCCAAGAGACTGGAAAGCTTTGGGAAGAAAACGTTCTCTTCCGCCAGTCTCGCATTGCGGTCGGTGAACACCACATGCCTTTTGGGCCATTATTCCCATTCAATATGGGACACAGTTGTGCAAGTGCTGCCCAGAGTCTTGGAGGAGAACCGGGTTCTACTCTCCCAAGCCATTTTAGACGAGAGAAATGCAGCGAAGTTCGCCCTCCAATGTGCCTGGACACGACAAACTCGCTGGGCAGAGCAATTTCGCCACATCTGGCTGAAAACGTCTGGTTTTTCGAGGGATGTTCAGGCTAATATTAAGGTCATGCCCTTTGATGGCTCCCGTCTCTTTGGAGACAAAGCAGATGCTTCACTTGAGCATTTCAAGGACTCAGGGACTACGGCCATGTCTTTGATCCTCACCACAACATCCCGGCTTGTGTCTGCTTTTCGCTCCTTTCGTGGCTACGGAATGAACGACCAACCGCGCCAACCCTATTCCGGCCAGAGGGCCTCGCATGTTCAGCAACCTCTGCGGGGCCATGGACGTGGTTCACCCTGACCCCAAGGGTCGAGAGGTCAGAATTCGAGCCAAGCCACGATTCCCTCTTCCACCGCAAAACCCTCCTAGTCCGATCCCCAGGGTCATTCACGGCAAATGGTGGCAGAATACGCCATCGTCTCCACCACTGGTGAGACATCACCTTGGACAGGTGGATGCTGCAAATAGTCAGAAGGGGCTACTCCCTCCCCTTCGAGACTACCCCTCCCTCCATGCCTTCAGTGTACGATCGGCTGCCGGAGGATCACCTTGCCTTACTCCACGAGGAAGTCAGCACTCTCTTGGCCAAGGGAGCTACAGAGAGGGTTCCCGGGCCAGAAATAGGCTGTGGTTGTTACTCCCGCTATTTCCTGGTCCCAAAGAAGGACGGAGGCCTTCGTCCTATCCTCGACCTCAGAGCCCTCAACTACTTCCTCAAAAAAGAGAAGTTCAAGATGGTTACTCTAGCTCAGGTCCTGTCTACCCGGGAGACTGGATGGTTGCGCTGGACTTGCAGAACCCCTATTTTCATATCCCGTCCTGCCTGCCCATCGTCACTACCTGCAGTTTACAGTGGGCCACAAGCACATTCAGTTTGCCATGCTCCCTTTCAGCCTCACCAGTGCCCCTCGGGTGTTCACAAAGGTGATGGCGGTGGTCGCAACCCATCTGCGGAGATCAGGGGTTCCTGTCTTCCCCTATCTCGATGACTGGTTGTTGAAGGCGGGCTCGTCCCAAGCAGTTGTCTCCCCCCCCCCAGATTACGGTGAACCTCCTGCATTCGCTGAGATTCACTATCAATGTGCCAAAGTCGCACCAGATTCCCTCTCAGACGCTCCCTTTCATCAGAGCGGTTCTGACACGTTGCAGTTTCAGGCCTACCCTCCCAAATGGCGAATCCAGGATATTCAGGCTATGATACCGAAGTTTCAGCCTCTATCCTGGATTTTGGTGAGAATGACTCTGAGGCTGTTGGGCCTCATGCCTCCTGCATCCTGCTGGTGGACCATAGAAGGTGGTGCATGTGAGCTCTGCAGTGGGACCTGAAGTTCCATTGGGCACAGCATTGTGGATATCTCACCGACCTGGTTCAGATATCAGCAGGCACTGTGAAAGACCTGCAGTGGTGGCTGAAAAACCGCAATTGGGTCAGAGGCAGACCCTTCTCCCTTCCCCACTCAGATCTCACAGTAGTGATGGATGCATCTCTTTTGGGATGGGGCGGCCATCTGGGGGAGGTGACGATCAGAGGACTCTGGTCTCTGGCGGAAACCAAGCTCCCTATCAACCTACTGGAGCTTTGGGCAATCCCATTGGTGCTGAAAGGCTTTTTACCACCCATCAAGGGAAGGCTGGTTCAGGTGTTCACGGTCAACACTACCGCCATGTGGTACTCCAGCAAACAGGGCAGTGTGGGATTGTGAACTCTCTGTCAAGAGGCCCTGCATTTCTGGACTTGGCTGGAACAACAGGGCATTTCCCTGGTGGTTCAACATCTGGCCGGTTCTCTGAACGCCAGAGCAGACGATCTCAGCCGAAGGTGCCTTGCAGATCATGAGTGGCGTCCCTATCCGGAGGTGGTACAGGGTCTCTTTCAGAGGTGGGGAGAGCCTTGGTTAGATCTGTTCGCCTCCAAAGAGAACGTGCAATGTCAGCAGTTCTGCGCGTTGGAGTTTCCAAGGCGGCTCTCGCTCGGCGACGCTTTTTGACACGAGTGGAGCTCAGGCCTCCTGTACGCCTTACCGCCCATACCACTTCTGCCCAGAGTGCTCATGAAGATCAGGAGTGACCGGGCACAAGTTGTTCTTGTGGCTCCCGATTGGGCAGGGAGAGTTTGGTATCCCGAGCTTCTGCCTATGAGCAGCAATCCTCCGATCAGTTTGCAGCTTCGGGAGGATCTTCTGTCACAGCAGCAGGGGATGGTCCTCCACCTGAACCTGTCCACTCTCCGCCTCCTTGCATGGAGATTGAGCATCGACAGCTGACAGCTTTTGACCTTCCTCCCGAAGTCTGCGAAGTTATTCTGGCAGCCAGGCATCCCTCCACGAAATCAGTATACGCCTACCGATGGAACAGATTTAGTAAATATTGTACGGAATGGTCTATTGACCCCTTATCTGCCGCTCTAGCAGATATTCTCTGGTTTATCCATTCCTTGGCCCAGCAGGGCTCTGCCTTGGGCACTCTGAAGGGCTACCTTTCAGCCCTTTCAGATTTTCTCCGGCTGCCAGATCAGCCTTAACTTTTTAAGTCCCCTCTGGTGCAGAGGTTTTTGAAGGGGTTAACCCACTTGTTTCTGCCTTCTCTTTGTCTTGTGCCAAAGTGGGAGCCTCATTTGGTCCTTACTTTCTCGATGTGTGCACTGTTTGAGCTGCTGCACAACTGCCCTCTACGGTTGCTCACTATCAAAACAACATTTTTAGTGGTGATTACTTCTACCAGACGGGTGATCGAAATGCAGGCACTGTCATCACAGCCTCCTTACAGGACAGTCTTTCTGGACAACCTAGGGCATCCTTTTTGCCCAAGGTTGTAACTCCCTTCAATCTGGGACAGTCAGTTACTCTGCCCACTTACTATGCACCTGCGCACCCTTCCAAAGAAGAGGAGCATCAGCTATTTTTCAGCTACTCTTGATTCGGTGGCAGCAGTGTTGCCTGGTTGTCTCAAAGTGGTTGCAGTGGTTAGAGTTAGGATTAAGCAGACTGAGGGAATAGTGATGGGTTACCCCCTAATTGTCATAGTACCCCACTCTATTGACAGTCTCCTAACCAGCAAAAGAATGCACCACTTGAGAAATAGCCACCTAACCCGTCATGAGAGAACAATTTTAGCAGTAGAAAATGTTTCAATCCGGAGGTGTAACACACTAAATCATGCTTCTCTGTTGCCCACCCCCAAGGAGATGATGAGGGCGAGTTAAAGAGGCATCCTACTTGTGCCATGTAACGTCCACACAAGTGGCTGAGCTGATTTTTGTCACCTGAGCCTGCTGTACCTCGGAAGGCTCACGAGTCATGATTTACACTGATAGACAGTATGAGTTTGGAGTTGTGAATGATTTTGGCCAGCTGTGGGTATAGCTGGGGGGATTTTTGACATCAGCCGGCACTCCAATTTGCAACGGGCTACATGTTTCAAATCTATTGGATGCTTTGCAAATGCCAAGAGACATTACTGTGGTGAAGTGTGCTGCACACAAGAGCTAGAATGATTTTGTCACCAGAGGCAATGCTTATGCAGATGAGATTGCCCGATATTGCGCTCTTGAGTCCAGCACCTTCCACTTGGATGAACAATGTAATGCCGCAGGAGAGACTGTTTCCAATATGTTACTGAATACTGTATACTTTACAGTGCACACATTCCATTTGTTGAGGGAATTGCAGCATACTGCCCCAGAACCAGAGGAGGCCAAGTGGGAAAGGATGGGATGCGTGAAGGATGCGAGTGACATCTGGGTGTCTAGTGAAGGCAAGCCAGTTCTTCCTGATTCCCTCCTGCCTGCAATAGTGCAGCATATGCATGGTCCAATACACATTCTGATTGTTTCGGTATAATCCTCATTTCAGTACAATGGCAGAGAGTTTGTGTCAGCACTGCGTGATCTGTCAACCAATGCAGAACATAGGTAAGACCGTTGCAGTGGCCATGAGACATATTGGAAAGTCTGATGGGCCCTTCAATCATCTTCAAATTAACTTTGTGGAGATGCCCGATGTAATCAAATGAGGTATATCTTCATCACTGTGTGTCTATTCTCATGATGGGTCGAGGCATATCCCACAAGGAGACGTGACAGCCTAACAGTTGGCAAACTATTGTTGCGGGAGTTAATACCATGATTCAGGATGTCAATTCATCTTGAATCGGATAAAGGAACCCATTTCTAATGTGAAATCATGCAGTTACTGTGCACAGTCCTAGGGATTGGCCAAAGATTCCACTGTGGCTCCAGGAAAGAAGCATCAGAGTTGTAGAGAAAATAAATGGAACAATCAAAGCCAAGCGGGCCAAAGCTGGTGCCTTCATCTTGCTCAAATGGCCTGATGCCCTTCCTTGGGTGCTCATGAGCATTCAAAGTACCCCCTGTAAGAGAACTGGATTGTCCCAGCACAAGGTGGCAGTGGGGAAAGCTATGCAAATTCATTCTGTTCCGGCAGCCGCCCTTGTGAATATCACAGATGACCTGGTCCTTGAGTACTGCAAGGAACTCTCTGATGTGGTACATTCTATCTCTCATCAGGTTGCCGTCCAGCTGTCCGAGGGTCTCCAGGACATGACTTGAATTCTAGCAATTGGATCCATGTCAAGAAACACATCTGCAAGTCTTGTTTGGAGAAGCGCTGAAGATCCTGGTCACATACACTGCTGTGAAATATGCTGGTCTCCAGAACTGGATACACAACTCCCATACCAAGAGGACAAAGCACGAAGAGGAATAAGTGGAGCCACTACTCCACTAATTCCTCGAGTCGCCCCAGGTTTGAGGTGTTTGAAGCATCAGTAGAGGAAGATCAGATCGATAGAGCACAGTCTCTCCCATGTGAGCATCACTTGGGACAAGAGGATGATGACAGTGCTGTTGTCATTCTAACAAATGTTTTAATATGGACCACTGGGTTGAGAATTCACATCCACCGGAACAGTGAGAACTCATGGAGGGCTAAATCTAATCTGCAACATCAGACCTTGCATGTAAAAGAGGCAGGTGCTAGGCAAGGGAGCCACACCCCAGAGAGCAATGCAGCCTCATTAGAACCAAAGGTATTGCACCCTTCCAAGGGTCAAGGTCCAGCCGAAGACGGTTGTTCAAAGACTACATTCTCCTGGAAAAGACTGTTGATAACAAAGAAGAGACGAGAGACAATTAGGGTTGGTGAGTTAGAAGAACAAGAGCATGGTGATCTGACTGACATTGCAGATGAATGTCTGGACCTAATCAGTACTAAACGACCGAAGAGGGAGAGAAAGATGAACTGGAAGTATTCAGATCCAGACTGGACATATCTTGCCAAGAAGGTTTGACACTGATGATTACCTGACAGACGTTGATGAGCCCCCTTGAGACAAGTCGATAGAGCAAAGGGAGCCTATTCACGTTGACCATTGACGAACAATGAAAGCACTGTCAGAGAGTTAGGGTAACAGTCAGAGGACGATAGTTCCTTTAGGCCTCGTGATGATGCAGAATAAAAGTCCTGGTAGTTTTTTGAGATAGGGTAGAGACAATAGAGGAATATTTAGGGACTAACATCTGTTCATAAGGTTTCATTGATCTGATTTAAGTCAATATGCTGCATCAATGCTGCAAGATTTTGTTTGTAACTTGGCAGTTGTTATTTAGGTTTCTATGTTAGGATGACTGATGGATGTCTATTTGCAGGGAGGAGATATCCCTCATGTAACAATCAATCCTACTTTAAAGCCCTTAGTTAGGCCAACCTCATCCGAAAGCAAGGTTCCACATGTTCCCTGGCACGAAAATGTGTATAGTTATAATGTGTAAATCAAATGTTAGCTGAATATGTGAGATTTATGGAGGTGGAGGGCTGCTTGGTCCGTTCTTATCTTCTGCAGCTGAGGGACCAGCCTATTTTCACTTGCCCCTGTCCTGCTCCTTTTCCTGTTCAGTCTTCTTGAATCTTTTCTAACATCAAGACTTTATTATGCTGTTTTATTCCCACTTTTTATGTTCTATTAGAAGATGTTCTAGTTGTCAGTGGGGAAAATGTGTATTTGTGGGCTACTAAATAGGTTTCTCGCTTTCACAAGGGGTTTAAACTAAGGGGCCAGTGTGAGTATAAGATTAAATTTTTTTCTCCTTTGACTAACATGAGTATTGCTAAACAGTGCATGCATGACATAACCAGCACAGTTAACCAAGATGGAAGGGTATCCATAGACAAATTGATTGAAAGGATGTGAATAGATGATGAGGGAGGGGAAGGAAAAACAAATGCAGAGCACGTTATCGGGAAATTGAAGAAGTTGTAAAGGAACCACCTCCTAGGCTAAACATTGACATCAGCAAAAAGGGATCCATATGCATTATACGGCAGCAAGAGGGGACTGAGACTGTCGAGAAATTAGGATGGAGTGAATGCGAGCATAATTATTTGCTCAAGTGGAAATCTTTGTAAACTTAGATGCTAGCATGAAGGGAATTTATTATGTATGTGGTAAGTCGGCTTATTTCCAATTACCCCACCACTGGACAGGTAGTTGTTATTCAACCCTAGTTTTTCCTAGGATCTATCATAGTAATGAGTTAGACTTCCCTCTGGAGCAATATTTGAGTAAGGGTAAACGTAGCTGTGAGCAGATACTTAACAATATTTTTGGAGCACTCACACCCTCCATAGGAGTGGCAGTGAATGACGTGAAGATTAGAAAGGTATCCACTTTAGTTGATCGCCTCCCCCCTAGCACTGCTGGTGCTTTGAATGTGATGAATTTGGAATTGCTTTCAATGAGAGCTATCATCATGCAAAACTGCCTTGCGCTCGATTTGCTTCTTGCGAAGGAAGGCAGAGTTTGCAAGATCATTCATGCGCTGGAATCCGGTGTGCACATTCCACGCGTAGGTAAGCAGCTTGACAGCTATATTACTACTATCACAAATACAACACATGACTTAATTGAGCTAGAGGAGTCAGGTGCATGGGTAGGATTAGGATCCATATTCAGATCAATTGGGAAAGGATTCGCTAAGATAGGGCAATGGCTTGGTAGTGTAGGTGAAGGAGATTTGAAAGTGCTTCTACCCCACTTCTGCTTACATTGCTTGGCATTGCATGCATGCTCGTGTCTTTAAAGTTTCGCAAAGGAATTTCTTCACAAAAGGGTATGGATTGAGGGTATAAGAAGCTGTCAGCAATGAGAGAAAGAAATGACTTGATGTAAAAGTCGAAGAAATACAAAGCGATCAGTATGACACCTTGAAGGATTTGGGAGATTCCAAGAAGAACCCGGAGTTGATGAATGAATTTCGTTTCTGCCTATTAAACGCATCACAATTTGAGCTTACGTCAACCTAAGTTATGTTTACACTGTCCTCCATCTTGCATCAATGTCACAACACACTTGGTGTCTCCTTGTACTAACAAAGAGTTGGAAGAATCAGACTACTAGCTGGAGAAAGTTCACAGAGATTTTCTCTCACTGTAAATCATCAAGGACACTTTCGGCTGTCCCAGGCTAACATTATTTTAGAAAAATGAAGACTCATGGAGAACTTATATTCTACTACTCAACTCACACACCTAGACACATTCAGAGGTTCCACCCACCAGTCTTGAAAGGGAAGGCCAAAAACATTCAAAATCATTCAATGTTTAATATTGTATCAAAAACCGTTTTAGATCATACATATGTATACAAAATCATAAAATGACCAGTTAAAAACATGACATGATATGACATCTTTCCAACAAGTTAAAAACAATCACGATTATTAAAGAGAGACAAATTATCAGACATATATTTTTGTCATTAAAAATGGTTGATTTGAAGAAATCAATTAGAATAATTGCATTATTTCATTGTTTATATGCAACACATTGTTCCTCAAATTTAACCATAAGTAAAAGTGTCAACGCGTTTCAGTGGTATAAATCAGGATCAAGCCACCTTCCTCAGGACAATAAAGCATTAATCTCTCTCATCAAGATACTTTGGAGGATTCTCTGTGTAAAGATACAGAATAGATATAAACTTCTGTCCTCTTATATCATCATTGTATCCCTTCAGTCACACATTAACACAGTGCCTGCTTTAAACTGGATTTTAGTGTTAGATGTGGGAAGACACTAGAATTACTACAGTACATTCGCCATTCACACCCCCAGCCTCAGGGCCCAGGTTTAGACTAAAGACCTTCGGTATCTTGAAAATGCCCTGACACATGACATTTTGGGTCTGTTTACAGTGAGGCAAACATGAACTACTGAATGATTTCAAGGCAAATAAAAATAACAGATTTTAGATTTCTTGTTCTTTGTTTGATGTGAATCTCAATAACATCCAACATACTGTGGACACTGCAATTCACTTTAAGGATGTGTCCCCTGTGGAAAGTGGACTATGTTTCACTACAACACATCAAACGTGGGCATGCAAGTGTAGAACACTCTTCATTTATCTCCTACTTACCCTCACATAAAGAGTGATTAAATATTCTGGTCACGACAAGAGGCGCTTCCCTGTAGTTTCACACTTGCGAAAGCAAAGTAATAATAATGGTATTTATAGATCTCAATCTGGTACGGTAATATTAGACAAGACACAACACAAACATAATGGCATGCAACACTAAATAACTTTCTAGATCAAGCCTGCAGCATGCGCTGTTGCTTAGCAACTACCTATTGTATCTAAAAAAAAAAGTTCTTTAAGAAGGGGCTTTACGCCTGCCCATTACTTACCATTCATTGGCATTCGTATCACTCTACTTTGCCGCCTTCTAATTCGGCAGCACTTGCAGGCGTCACTTACTGTGTAACTTCCTTGTGTTTGTATGAAGCATGGATGAAGGGCAGATTGATTTAATTTAATTTCTGTCTCCGGCCACTGTTTCTGCTGCAGATTGAGGCACTATTTATTTTTTGCATTTTTATATAGAGCAATCTGACCAGAAAGTTGTGGGCGCTTTCCATGAGCAACAGTTACATTACAAAAGTTCACATTCATTTTTTTATTCCAGGAGATAAAGTGATATTCTCGGAATCACAGAGACGACACCGCTTGTTTTTTTCCAGCCGAAGCCTTCCAATGTTGCAATTGTTGAGCCGCTTCAGGCGGTGCTGTTTTCAGTCAGCAGCAGTAAACACTCTACCCGTGCACTTTAACTGTTCTCATTACCAGGGCCGGACTGGGACAAAAAGTAGGTCTGACCACAAACATCGAAGGGACCCTGATTAGTGATCCAGGTAGCTAAAAACGTGGCCCACAGCTATTACATTGAATATAAAGAACTGGAATGATCATTCACAATCACTCAATCTCCAACATGTCTTGCTTACACATTCACTCAACACCAACCTCTTAAACTCTCCAGTACCCACAAAGACACTCAATGACAACAAAGGGCATTTGTAGAAAATTTCTGACAGGCCAAGACATGAGGCTCAACACACCTCATACCAAACAAAGAAACGAGACAACAACTAGGGTGTGACTACCAGGTAGGTCCAGTTAGGGCTCCATTCTCCATTCTCCCTCTTACTCTGCCTACCTCTTAGCTACTACTGCAGACAACACACCAACATTCTACAACATTATTCAGTCTCAGTATTCTAATCTTAGCTTTCCAGACACCAGTTCAGACACACAGGGAAAGGCAGCACACAGGATACTACAGTCTCCTCACTCCAGATACAGGAATGTGGGCAATACACTTTTATTGTCTGGGAACAAAGACCTCACAATTTCATCTTGTGCAGGGACAAGAGCATTCAAGATAGATACCACTGGCCTCCATTTCTCTGGCTCGCTCATGCACAGCACTCATGTGCTACACTGGGTACACATGCAAACACACTTAATACACACTTGGGATGTTAGCGTGAAGGACTGGGCAAGCCCACAAAAGAGGAACATTACATGGGTGGGCCAATAGGCTTTTGAAGGCAATCCATCTTTTTTTCATGAACACCCCGGACTTTTCATCTTTTGCAGGACCCTATATCTTTGCTGGCTTTAAAACTCTGTGCACAATACACCTGTATGCTCCCCCTTTAACCATAGTTAAATTAGCTTATTCCTTATTGGGGCATTCAACTTGCCTGTAAGTCACTCATGTATGGTGTATAAAATTGCACCCAAGGCCTGGAAGTTAAATAGTATATGTGGACATCAGCACCCATTGTGCTATCTACTAAAGTGGCAGTAAATTTGGCTACAGGCCTATGCCATGTTCCCTGATTGCTGCAGTGTAAACTTGCAGTGCGACCTGTTGTTGGACAGCACAGTGTCAAATCCTACTTAACGGGTCTGTTGTGCCACGTGTAACAATTGGAATGCACTTCAAAGTGAGAGGACTGGATAATAAGACAATTTTTTGGAGCCCCTGCTTGGTTGCTGAAGAACCCTGCTTTTGTACTACCAGACTTCTTTCTCTAGGTTTGTTGTGGGTACACTTTCTAAACTAGAATTTAAACTAGGAAAAACAATTCTAGAAGTACTCAGACTTAGGATCAGCAACTTGTGTACTTACCATGATCCTCACCAGAATTTTTCACTTTTCATTCATTATTTTAGACCATACTGCAGTCACAGAAACAGGCACGTGGGGTAAAGCCTTTTCAGTCTTACTGAATGGAGACGATAAATTCCCTGGCCTAGAGGAGAGGAATATTTGACAGATACCTCCATAAATATGATTGCATAATTGGTTATGAATAAGGTGGGTTATATAAACCAAGGGAGTTGAAATAAAATAATAGATAGGACTAAAACATTATATTCCGTTGTTCTAATACCTAACCTTTTATTTTTAATAGAACTATCATAGGAATACTTCGACTATATAGCGGAATTCCATGATTTTAAAATTTCGATCTAAATCCTGTGAGGTGGGACACGCTAGAGGCTACCCCTTTGAAAATCTATAGGAGCTTTGTTAAAAGACACTACTATTTTTCCTCCTATATTTCTAGCCTAAGAGCTAGGTTGGAGAGTGCAAAATCAGTTGTAGAATAACTGTGATTTATGTTCTCAGTGTCTCTATTAGGATTGACTCCTGTTGAGAACATTTGGGAAAACTGTGAATCTGATCTCACCCCTATAAATTGGGTGAGTTTAAAATATATGAAGGAACAAAAAGTTGTGATATGATTGGCAGTATGTGTGGTGTGATACCTCCCAACCCCTATAAAGATAGTGGGGTCGAGTTCTATGTAAGACAACAAGGGAGGTTATATTCTGGGGAAGCCTCTAGTGGTTTTTGTTAAAGAAATTATATACTGGTCTTGAAGGGGGAATACATGGGCCTTTTAATGTGTGACTGAAGGGATACAATGATGATATAAGAGGAGCCCAAAGTGGACAGACGTTTATCTTTACACAGGGAATCCTCCAGATTATCTTGATGAGAGCGATTAATGCTTTATTGTCCTGAGGAAGGTGGCTTGATCCTGATTTATACCACTGAAACGCGTCAACGCTTTTACTTATGGTTAAATTTGAGGAACAATGTGCTGCATATAAACTAATTGATTTCTTCAAATTAACCGTATTTAATGACAAAAATATATGTCTGATAATTTGTCTCTCTTGAATAATCGTGATTGTTTTTAACTTGTTGGAAAGATGTCATATCATGTAATGTTTTTAACCGTTTTTTTATGATTTTGTATACATATGTATGATCTAAAGCGGTTTTTGATACAATATTAAACATTGAATGATTTTTATTGTTTTTGGCTTTCCTTTTCAAGACTGGTGGGTGGAACCTCTGAATGTGTCTAGGTGTGTGAGTTGAGTAGTAGAATATAAGTTCTCCAAGAGTCTGTATTTTTCGAAAAGATTATTAGTGGCCTGTCTCTTGGAGTAGAGTGGTTACCCTCGTTTTCTTCCACACCAGGCTAACATTATACAGTGCATCAATTTGACTGCCCGAAGAGACTGTGAGAATGCTTGCAAATCCAATGAATTACCACCATGAGAGAAACTTCTAATGTATTCTGTAATAACCTGTTTCTTCTTGCTTGTTACTTATTGGCGCACATCCTGAGAACTCTGTATTTATGTAGAATGTATGACTGTCTTTGTTTAAAGTCCTATAAAAGGACGTGTGGATTTCTTTGTACAGAGAAACACTATTCCGCACCTTAGATGGCAAATCTTTGCCGGATTTCACTTAGAGCTGTATCTCTCTGTATTTATGATTTTTATGTCTTGCCACTAAAATGTATTTACTTATGCCCTGTTATGGGCAATTTGCCTTTACAATTCATATAAAGGATTGAAACCATAATCCTTGTCTGTCATTCTTACGAGAATGTCTATCACCTACTACTGAGCTTAATCTATTGCTTTACCAATGTGACGGCACCAGTCACGGAGCACCAAAGTCTGTATCGGGCTACACCGCACCCGTTCTTAGCCGTTGGCATGCCCTATGATGTGGATTTTAGAATAAGATTGAGCGCAGGCACTGTACAGTGTCTTCCTGCATGTGAGGCTCCTGCCTTCTCTTCTCCTGTGCTCTTCCCTCCTGTGCACTGACTACTGTGCCCCTCACTGCTGCACCCAACCTCCTGTGCCCTCATCTCCTGCCCACTTCCTTCTGTACTTGTGTACAGCACATAGGACAGCAGCATGTGTGTGATTCAGTGCTGCACACTCACTGTACAGTGTCTGCATGTCAGGCTCCTGTGCCCTCCTGTCTGGAGCCCCTCTCGTTTGTGCCCTCTTCTGTGCCCAGCCTCTTGTGCCCACCTCTCCTGCCCCCATGCCATCCTCTGCTGTCTCCTGTATCCCTGTCTCATGTGCCCTTATTTCCTGTGCCCTCTTCGCCTATGCTCCTTTCTCCTGTGCCCTCCTCTCCTGCCCTCCCCCCTCCTTCTGTCCTCGTGTACAGCACATAGGACAGCACCATGTGTGCGGTTCAGTGCTGCACACTAATGATTGGGAAAAAAGCCTTTACTCCAAACTTTTTACTTTGTATTACATTTTACACGCATTTTTACATCGTAAAGACTGTTGGCATGCAAGTCTTTACAACAAAAGACAAAACCACGCATTTGAGGGTAATAAAAAAGGGGGCTTGTGGGGTCTTTCCCCAAAATTATAAAATGTTCAAATAGTACCAATCCTGTAAATGACAAAGGCAATTAATTAAATATATTAATATTTAATGTAGATGGCAGTGTTCGAATTTGATAGGATTTTTCAGAATCAGTAAGCGTGGTAAAAGTATGCGTGGTAGTGGAATGCGTGGTGAAGGTGTTTCTAATGTGAGTGAATGTAAATGCATGGTTGTGGTATGCGTTGTAAAATCGGCGATGTAAAGATGTGCGCGGTGAAGTAAGGCGTGGTAATGTCATACAACCTAATGGTTTAGTCAGTTTCTATTGTGTGGTGTGATGCTACTAAAACCTTACAAAGACATTGACATACCAAACTAGGACTCACAAACCCCACTACCAATCACAGGCTTATGGTATTAGGGTTTGGGACACCCCACACATCCCTAATGAAGATGCACCCCTGAGTGTTACTTGTGGTTTCTTGCCATGATTTTGGGAACAGTCAGGTCTTTATTGCTTTTCTGAATTCTAGATCAGTATTGATGGTCCGTATTCTCTTTGGGAGTTTGCTCCACGGGTTGTATGTCTGCATGAAAAAAGACCTCCCACCAATGCAAAGTTTGTACCTGGAGCAGAGCCATTCTTGAAAGGAGGGTCCACTTTGAGTGCAGAGGTGGAGTTTAGATTGTGAGAAGGTTGGTCCATCCCACGGAAGGCTCAGTTTAAAATTGTTATTGCATTTATATGGCGTTTACTACCCCTGATGAGGCATTGCAGCACTTTACGGCAGGCAGAACACTGCTCCGGGACCCAAGGTTAATGGTTAGTTCAGTGTTATTGGTTACTGCTAGTTATTGGGATTAGTCTTGTGTGCTCAAATCAAACCATTCATGCAGTCATTTCAGGTTTTTTTTATGGCAGACTAAAGTAATAGTGGTTGGTTCTGATCATTAGTTGGGGTGGGATTAATACAGGAGTTAGAGGAGATAAGGTAAGGTTAGGTTGCATAGGTAGGACTTTCAGCTGAAGAAGAGTTTATGATCTTGTAAATGAGCTGTGTGAAATTTGCTGAAATAGAGAGTAGTCAAACTTGCATGTGTCAGAGTAGGTTGTGCTCAGACAGAGGGGGCACGCAGAGGATGGAAGGGAGGAGAGGGACATTTGAAAGAGAAGGAAAAAGGAGAGGCAACAAACCGAAGTATTAATTAAAGGACAGATTTTTTTAATGCCGGATTTAAGGAATGTACAGGCACATGCATCAAACTCACAAATACCGATTCCTAATTTGCGATAAATAAGGAATCGCAAATTAGAAATCGCTATCCGCTATGCATGAAGCCATTCGCGCAAATCTACCGAATCGCTAAACATCGCAAAAACTATTTGCGAGTAGCTAAAAGCGAGGCGCTAATACAGAAAACCACCTTTTGCGAAATCCCTATTAGCGAGCTCGCAAATAGCGATTTCACAATTAGCGAAATCGCAAATAGCGCGTCGCTCTGGAAACATGCTGATGACATCACAACCAGGAAGTCAGCCAGCCCATGCTTCAGTCAATGCCCAGAGGAGGAGAGAGGAGGAAGGAGAGTACTGGAGCTGAGCTGAGACAACACCCAAGATTGTTACCTGCAACTCACTGTGCACCAGGATGGGGAAGGCAACAACAGGGGATAGTACCACGCCCAGGAAGAGGAAGCTCAAATTTAGTGAGAGAGAACTTGAAAATCTCATTGAGGGTGTGTCCAGAAACCATGACAAGCTCTTTGGGAAATTGTCCCTGAAAGTGCCTGAGGCTGAAAAAAGGAGGATCTGGCTGCGCATCAAGAGCACGGTTAATGCAGTGGGAGTCACACACCGGAGCATTGATGACCTAAAAAGAGGTGGTACGACCTAAGAAGCCGTGCCAAGGAACGTATCGCAGACAGGCTGAAGGAGGCAAGGGCCACAGGAGGGGGCACATCTACAGTACCCAACAACACAGCCCTGGAGGACCTGGTGGAGGCGACAATTCAGCCTGAGGCAGTGGTGGGAGTAACCCAGCTGGACACATCCGGCGCGGCAAGTACCTCACAAGGTAAGATGCATGCAACCATACAGTCCTACGTAATGTCCAGTGGTGCACATACCCCCAGGCCAACCCCAGTGTACAGCTCAGAATACAGTGCACATTTTCCCTCATACACCCAATGCATCATGGGAGTCGTAGGCATGTCAGTCAAGTGGGCATTCCAACACAACACTGGCAAGCAAAACACGCCAACACTGCATGGCAGTCAGTGATTTAATGTGAGCCAAGTATGCATAATGTCACACAATGGGAAGCCGTACACATATTAACATTGCACTGTTTCACATCACAGACGCAGCTGAGATGGACTCGGAAGACAGTGACTGCCTACATATCTCTGAGACTCCTGCTGAGACAGAAGTGGAGACACCAGATGCCCCAGCATGCACACCACCCGCACCCACCAAACGCAGGGCCCAGATCCCTTCACTGCAGCCCATGGAATCTGAGGTGGCCCCTGAACCCACCCCAGCAACCAGCCAGCCTCCAGTGACCACGCCACCTACACCACAGGCACAGGTCCAACGTGGGTGGAGGCGCAGTTCAAGGGCCCGCATTGCTGTGCAGGAAGACCAGTGTCCAAACGTGTTTGCTGGCGTGGAGACACAGATGTTACGGGCGCAGCGCCTGCAAGCAAGACACATGGGCGCAATACAGCTACAAATATCCAAACTGGCAAAGAACATCAGCCTAATGACAGACAGTGTGCATGCACAGACGACAGCCTTTGTGGAGGGGAATAGGCAGACCAACGCAAGCATTCAGGAGCTCACCAAGGCAATGCTTGCGGGCCAAAGCACAAAGAGGAGAAGGCATCGCCAGAGCATGATGTGCATGTCAGCCTATACCAGGGCCAATAACAAGCTCTGCAACACCACTGCGCAGCTGGCACGTCGCTCCGTGGCCATGCAAATAGATCTGGGCCATTACTGTGGGGATGTTGCTAGGGCCCTAGGACAAGTGACCACCGCCGTGGAACAGCTCCAGGCTGGTACTGTTGGCGTCAGCAACTTGACAGGGGAGGAGGGGAGTGAGGAGGCCTCCAGTCTTAGCAGCCTGTCGATGCCAGTGACCACTGCCAGGAGGCGCAGTTCGCGCAGCTCAAACCCTTTAGTTGCGCATCATGGTGATGTGGCCGATGCAGGCGAAAGACGTATGGGTGTGCGTGGCAGGAAGCGCTAGCCAGGCATATTCCCCTCAGTTTGGCCATGGTGACTTAACCATGGTCAATTACAGCCTAATGATTGCTAACCAGCGCATGGTATTGTTTATTTAACGTTATTCACCTATGCAAACATAGTTATGATTAGCACACATCTCCGTGTGGCTACCCATTGATACATGGGCTCATGTTAATAAATACTTTCATGTTCAGCATCTAGGTGTCATGGCTCATTATTCCCTACCTCATAAATAATGTTGGGTGATGTCTGCACGTCTCCTCTGCCCTTCTGCTGTGTTTGCCACATGCGCCTGTCGGAGTTGTGCGGGTGGTTGGTTGTCGCCATCAGACTCACTGTCGGACACCTCGATGTGTATGCCTCTCCTGGTGGCAATGTTGTGCAGAATGGCACATGCAGCCAAGATCCGGCAGCATCTCTCTGGACGGTACTGCAGGGCTCCACCAGTATTGTGCAGGATGCGGGAGCGGCTCCTAAGTATTCCAAATGTGCGTTCTATCACATTCCGTGTGCTGATGTGTGCAGCATTATACATCCGCTCATGTGGTGTTGATGGGTTGAGGAATGGCGTCAGGATATAGTTACGCACGGCGTATGCGCTGTCACCTACAGGGTGGAAGGCAAAGGGTTAGCCACAGTAATGCATTTTCATTTGTTTGATTAATGTAGCGAATAGATATATGTGTGTACCCAGCAGATGTCCTTCTCAGAATTCACCCCTGGGCAAACGCGTGTGGATGCCACTGTGTCGGAAGATATAGGAGTAATGGGTGCTCCCAGGTAATTGCGCCACGAAGGCCGTAATGATGTGCTTAGCATTGCACACTACTTGCACATTGATTGAGTGATATGATTTCCTGTTCCGGAAGATGTATTCATTCACTGCTGGGGGACAAATAGGGACATGCGTGCTGACTATGCAGCCAATCACATGGGGGAATTGGGCTACCTGGTAGAAGTCCAGTTTTGTCTTATTCAACTCCTGGGGGGTTGTGGGGAAGCTGATGTGGGTGTGGACCCTTGTCATCATGGCGTCAAGGAATGTTTTGAAGAAGCGTGTAAGTGTGCTCTGTGATACACCTCCGGCTACAGCTTCCACCCCCTGGAAACTGCCAGAGGCAAGTAGGTGCAGGCAACATAGGACCTGTACATATGCGGGGATGGCATGGGTCCTACGGGTCTGACGCTGTATTAAGGGTTCTAATTCAGCAATTAGGTGCATGATCATTGCACCGTCCAGCCTGTACTTATCATATATCTCATCCTCAGTTTGGACCAGCACTGTGATGCGCACTCTGAGGGTCCTCTCCTGTATCCACCTTCTGCGCTGCCCTGCTGCATGGATCCTCATCCTCCTCGCCATCACGTTGAGTGCAGCCATTGTGGAATGCTTCATGGGCCTTCTGAGTCTGTTTAAATAGGTTTCCGATTGTTTGCACCTGCATTTTTATTATTTTTTTACTTTACCACCTGATTGTGATTCCCCTTAATCTGCACTTGCAAAATAGCGAATTCACGGTTATTCGCTATTTGCGAATTTACATGCATTGGTTTGCGAATCCTTTGGAACTAATCGCTATTAGCGGTGGCTGTTGTGGGACTCGCTATTTAGGATTCGCTTTTGGGGTTCTCGCATTGATTGCGAGTCCCTATTTTTGCGAAAGTGTTGGGTTTTGCGTAAATGGGTTGATGCATTGGGAAGTGTTGGTTTGCGTTCGCAAACGGCCTTCTTTAGCGATTCGCTATTTTTGCGAGCCCGTTTTTGCTTGATGCATGTGCCAGGTAGTGAATATTTTTGAGACAGTATGCAGTTTGAGGATGCAAGAATGTAGAAAGAAAACAAAATGATTTACTTGTGAAGAGTGAGCTATACTGGGAATTTTTAGTAGGTACTAGAATCAGGTGAACCATCTCTCCGCTGCTAGGCTACTGCTAAACCACCGATCCAGCCAACTCAGCTGATCAGCTCAAGGGTTGAAAGTGAGAAATAACGGCTGAACTCATATGTCGAGAAAAGACATGGAAAATAATGTACACATTGAAAAAGAGATTCTGGCATTCATCCTCAGGTTTGACTTAGAGTTTTAATTATACAGCTGAGTGGGATACATTTAAATGACTTTGGTATTACCTGCTTTCGAGTGGCTGGAGGGCGGGGGATGCAAACACTGGTTTGAGTGTGGGGATGGTGAAAGGGCTCCCTTTACAAATTCAATGAACACTTTTGTTAGGAAACAGCTGCTGGTTATACTTCCTGAAGATTTGCCCTTTTGTAGATTGTAGATACTAAGTTTGAGTAGGAGTGGAGCTGCAGGTTAAAGGGGACCCTTTAGGTGAGGCCAACCATTTTTCTACTTCCCGCATCCCTCCAGTCACGAGTGACACAACTCGCCCATGGTGGGCACCAAGGTGTGGAGGAGATGAAAGCCTGCATGCGGGAAAAAGTTTGGTTCCCAGGGATGGGTGCTCGGATCGAAGAAGTAGTTCGAAGATGTCCATCCTGCCAAGTGACGAGTGGCCCGAGAGGCCCGCACCTATCCACACGGAAGAGCAGGGGAGGAGTCCCTGGGAAAAGCTGAGTGTGGATTTTGGGAGCTTCCCGGATGGTCGATTCACCCTAGCCCTGATCGACAGCTACTCCAAGTACTCCGTGGTAGAGGTTGTCAGCTCAACGGCCTTCTAGCATGTCGGCCCCGCAGTAGAGAAGATATTTGCAATGTTTGGATGTCCGGAAGACCTCAGGAGTGACAATGGGCCTCCGTTTCAAGGACACGAGTTCAAGGAGTTCTTACAACTCCGTTTCAAGGACACGAGTTCAAGGAGTTCTTACAACGGCATGGTATCCGGCACAGACGCATCACCCCGCAATGGCCTCCAGCCAAAAGCGAGATTGAACGCTTTATGAGGACCATCAATAAAGCCCTTCGCATCACCGTGGCCGAGCACGCCGATCCAGAACAGCACCTCCAAAGATTTCTGAGGGAATACCGGAGCACTCGACAAAGCTCCACGCGCCAAACGCCCTGGGCGCTGAAGTTCAATGGTGCTCGCCGGGACGGCCTCCCCACCGCACCAGGGTGGACACCCCCCTCCCTTTGATGAAGATGGCGCCTTCAGGAGAAGAGAAAAGCGCAACAACACAGCCAGCCAAGCCAGGAGGGCCGTGTCTCGTCAACTACGCATCGGGGACACGGTCATCATGAAAGATCGGAGGCCGGGAGGGAAGTTCCGAACTCGCTACGAACCGGGATACTGGACAGTAATCGACATGAAAGGGATGATGGTGACCGTTGATAAGGAAGGAGAGACCGTGAACCGCAAAATCTCGTGGTTCAAGCAAGTGGAGAACCCGGCCCGTTACGCGGATATGGCTGATGACACGGAGGAACCGGGGACCAGCCAAGCAGAGCCAGGTGAGGTAGAAGTCCACCACCCGAGCCCGCTGCATCACCAGGGACCCCAGGATCTATCCCGGTGTCCCCCACGGCGAGTCCCTCGCCCAGCACATCAGCCTTGGAGCCCAGCTCCAGCCGGGGCCAGTCCAGATATGCCCTAAGAGATAATCCCCAGCCGAGCACTCGCCTGAAGGACTTCGCTTGCCACGTGAGTGAACCATGAGACATTTGGGAAGCAGTCAAGGACTAAGTTGGGATGGGATGTAACAGTTAGCGTGCTAGTTTATTCTGCCGGCGCACGCTCCGGAAATGTTCACCTTTGCGCTCACACCGGAAGGCGGAGCGCGGTTGTATAAATAAATGTGGGCGGAGCCGCGTAGGGGAGTCCGCGCCAAATATACCATGGCGTAAGTGTGCAATTACTGCTGTGGCATTGCAGCGCACCGCAGCCCGGCCCAAGCGCTACCTAAGGGCCGGCAAGGTAACACTAAGTGGGGGGCCGGCCCCAAACTTGGAAGAAACGGGACCCATCTGTCCTCGGGAGTCTGTCCTTGGGCCCCAGTAAATATCCGCCTTCTCTAACACCGACCCTGGCTGAGGGCAGGTTAGCGCCTCGAAGGCAGAGCCGTCACAGGTAGCGCTATAACGCTCCAGTGAGTGGCACTGCGAACAGTGGAAGTGCACAGGGGATGTGCCTTCTCCCCGGGTCCCCGACACTTGTCCCCCGTGCCCCCACACACTCCACAATCTGGGGGGGGGTGTAAACCACCACACTTCCTACGCCCATGGCTGCCAGAATAGGTGAACAGCAGCAGGTATTTCTTTTAATGTATTCATTTATGTATAATCCTATAGCGCTGACATTACCCGAAGGCGCTGCGGCGCTTTACAAGAGGAATATTTGGTTAGAGGAGAAAGAAGGGGTTTCATGTCCGTGGGACGGAAGTCCTCATCCTCGGCTCCCCCGCCTCGGCCTGGGACGACTCCTGGTGGCCGACCGCACTGGGAACAGCTCCAACACCCACCGACCACGCGCGCAACCTAGGGTTCATCCTCGACTCTACTCTCTCCATGACAAAGCAGGTCAACGCCGTCTCGTCCTCCTGCTTCAACACCCTCCGCATGCTCCGCAAGATCTACAGGTGGATCCCCACCGAAACAAGAAGAACGGTCACCCAGGCCCTCGTCAGCAGCAGGCTGGACTACGGAAACGCCCTCTACGCAGGAGCCTCGGCCAAACTACTGAAACGACTCCAGCGCATTCAAAACGCCTCGGCTCGCCTGATCCTCGACATCCCTCGCCGCAGCCACATCACACCCCACCTGAGAGACCTGCATTGGCTCCCCGTCAACAAGAGGATCACCTTCAAGCTCCTCACCCACGCACACAAGGCACTACACGACACCGGACCAGCATACCTCAACAGACGACTCAGCTTCTACACCCCCAACCGCCAGCTCCGCTCCGCCGACCTCGCCTTCGCCACAGTCCCCCGCATCCGAAGAGCGACCTCCGGCGGCAGATCGTTCTCCCACCTCGCCGCCAAAACCTGGAACACCCTCCCCATCCTCCTACGGCAGACCCAGGACCTACTAACCTTCAGAAGACTCCTCAAGACCTGGCTTTTCGAGCAGTAGCAGCAACCCCCCCCCCCAGCGCCTTGAGACCCTCACGGGTAAGTAGTGCGCTTTACAAATGTCCTGATTGATTGATTGATTGGGACGAGGCTGCGCGGATCTGGAGGGAACGAGAGCCAGAGTCTGGACTGTGCTAAGTGAGGTGGGGGGAGAAAAGTATAACAGCCGCCCCCTCTCCAGGAATTTGTGGGAGGGGGAGAGACGAGTCTGCAGGGGGAGGGGGCAGGACAGAGCCTGGCAGGAGAAGAGCACCAGGGGTGGAGGGGAGAGTCTTCAAAAGGGAAAGATGTATGGCTCAATCCTTCTCTGGTAATGTGACGAGAATCTGGAACTCACTTCCTCCATCCCTCCGAACCACCACCTCTTTCTGGACCTTCAAAACAGATCTTAAACTCTCCCCCTCCAAAGACACTTCCTGGAATAACTCCACCCATTTCTTGACCCTTACGGCCATCAAGAACTCACATGAGGCCAACTTCATAAATATGTACTTTACTCCTGCTTTTAACCGAACACTGACACCTTTTTATTTTTTACAAAATAAATATGCAAATAGTTAGAGTTGGAACTGCATATATGCAACTTGTTAGCGTGTTCAGTGTATCTTGTGTACCTTTGTAACTGCATATATGTAACTTGTTAGCGTGTTTATTGTATCTTGTGTACCTGTAACTACATATATGTAACTTGTTAGCGTGTTTAGTGTATCTTGTGTACCTTTGTAACTGCATATATGTAACTTGTTAGCGTGTTTAGTGTATCTTGTGTACCTGTAACTACATATATGTAACTTGTTAGCGTGTTTAGTCTATCTTGTGTACCTTTGTAACTGCATATATGTAACTTGTTAGCGTGTTTAGTGTTTCTTGTGTACCTTTGTAACTGCATATATGTAACTTGTTAGCGTGTTTAGTGTATCTTGTGTACCTTTGTAACTGCATATATGTAACTTGTTAGCGTGTTTAGTCTATCTTGTGAACCTTTGTAACTGCATATATGTAACTTGTTAGCGTGTTTAGTCTATCTTGTGTACCTTTGTAACTGCATATATGTAACTTGTTAGCGTGTTTAGTTTATCTTGTGTACCTTTGTAACTGCATATATGTAACTTGTTAGCGTGTTTAGTGTTTCTTGTGTACCTTTGTAACTGCATATATGTAACTTGTTAGCGTGTTTAGTGTATCTTGTGTACCTTTGTAACTGTATATATGTAACTTGTTAGCGTGTTTAGTGTATCTTGTGTACCTGTAACTACATATATGTAACTTGTTAGCGTGTTTAGTCTATCTTGTGTACCTTTGTAACTGCATATATGTAACTTGTTAGCGTGTTTAGTGTTTCTTGTGTACCTTTGTAACTGCATATATGTAACTTGTTAGCGTGTTTAGTGTATCTTGTGTACCTTTGTAACTGCATATATGTAACTTGTTAGCGTGTTTAGTCTATCTTGTGTACCTTTGTAACTGCATATATGTAACTTGTTAGCGTGTTTAGTCTATCTTGTGTACCTTTGTAACTGCATATATGTAACTTGTTAGCGTGTTTAGTTTATCTTGTGTACCTTTGTAACTGCATATATGTAACTTGTTAGCGTGTTTAGTGTTTCTTGTGTACCTTTGTAACTGCATATATGTAACTTGTTAGCGTGTTTAGTGTATCTTGTGTACCTTTGTAACTGTATATATGTAACTTGTTAGCGTGTTTAGTGTATCTTGTGTACCTGTAACTACATATATGTAACTTGTTAGCGTGTTTAGTCTATCTTGTGTACCTTTGTAACTGCATATATGTAACTTGTTAGCGTGTTTAGTGTTTCTTGTGTACCTTTGTAACTGCATATATGTAACTTGTTAGCGTGTTTAGTGTATCTTGTGTACCTTTGTAACTGTATATATGTAACTTGTTAGCGTGTTTAGTGTATCTATGTACCTTATGTAACTTACCTGGTTCTTTTGTAAAGCGCTCTGACACCTTTGGGTAAAGTTCGCGCTATATACAACTGCATTAAATAAATAAATAAAAAGTCTGCACTGCACAGTCTGAGGGGGTGCAGCCAGGACAGGGGGTGCAAGCACGAGGGGGGGGGGGTTCAGGGCAGGAAGGTACTTCACACATTCCTTTACCAGGCTGCATCACAGATCACAAGGGGGGGCATGTATTGTGTATGTAACCAGGGAGAGGAATGCGTAGGCTCCACCCCACCCCTTATCGTCCTGTCCTACAACCTCTCACCATTGCGCCTTTGGGGTGATTGGAGGGGGTTTATGCTGCCCCCCCCCCTCCCGGCTGACCACTCCCCCCCCCCCTCCCGGCTGACCACCCCCACGGGATGATGCACTTCTGACGTCACTGGTAATGGCGGGGCGACCACATACGCCCTGGATGCCACACTCAGACAGGCGAGTTACTTTCACCTCGAAGTGCTGTCTGAATTGAGCGCGCCATGTGATCTGCTGCAGGTGAGTTGTGGGGGTGGAGAAAGTTACTGAGTGAGGGGGGGAGGGGGGTGTTCTTTCCTTCTGTATGCAGTGTAATTGTGGCGTAAGGGCCTGAGCTGCCGACTCTGGAGTCTCGGCCTCTGTTCCATCTCCTGTGATTCTGGGCAAATCACTTACCTGTCCATGCCTGCCACAAAAAATGAATGTATCTAGGGCACTAAAGAAAGAAGTGGGCGACAGGGGGACTCGTAGTCCCAGGATGCATCTGGCCTCAGAGGAGTGGCCTTGCTGCTTTCCGCTGTTTGGCCCGTCCCGTCCTCTCTTGGGGCTTTGAGGAGGACGGGCCGGGCCACCCCTCGAGGCTGCTTGCTTCATACATTTCACACTGAGGCACTGTGTTTCATTGT
Source organism: Calotriton arnoldi (assembly GCA_963921515.1). Lineage (NCBI taxonomy): Eukaryota > Metazoa > Chordata > Amphibia > Caudata > Salamandridae > Calotriton > Calotriton arnoldi. The sequence continues at coordinate 67,055 of CAWUFW010012932.1, forward strand.
TTGAGTGCAGGGCTTAAAGTCGGCCGGGTCCTGCCGGTGCTCACCATCGGCGGTTCTTAAAAGCATGTGCCCAGACGGGCCCTATCGGGCTCTCCATTTTCGTCCTCACTTAACTTTGCAGCAATTTACTGTTTTTGATGTAACTTTTATTTTTTTGCAGTTCTGTATTGCTAATTTCCAAGTGCTTTACATGAGCACCAGCAAGGACATATTCCTTTGTTTTTTGGTGGGCACGGGCGATTAAGTGATTTGCCCAGAAACACAGGATGTTGAGTCAACGCTGAGACTCAAGCCTGCTTCCTCAGCTTTAAAGTTGGCAGCTCTAGCCCTTACGCCACAACCTCCCCGCGCAAGAACTAAAGCATTTTCAATATTATATACAACAAAGCCATAGTTGTATGTATACATGTAGTATATTTATCTTATCCACCTAACAACCCTTGGCAAAGCCAATAGTCCTGGCTTTTATATAGGTGTAATGTTACTTGTTGTATTATAAATGTGGGGCAATAACAGAAGCAGCGAAATACCAGCCGGGCGGCACATTATACAGAGCACAGATTTTTAGCAAAAATGTTTTAAGTCACGCCCATAATTATATCGGCCACGCCCCTTTGAGAGACCCCCCCCCCACTTAAAGCTCCGTTTGAGTGTATTATTCTAGGGCCCCCCCTTGAATTTCTTTTTGGGACAACTTGCGCTATATTAGTTTAATGTGTTACTTGTTGTCTGCTGATGGCTTTGCGTGCCACTGATGCAAATGACAAAGCACAAGTGTGGCAATGCGCCCCTTTGAGGGGAACATCGAAAAGGGGGTGGATGTTCTTGACAAAGAAGCCCTCCTTATAGAAGGACGTCTGTTTGAACCATCGCTGCCGAGGTTTCCGACTGCTTATGTGTGACATTTTCATAATTCCAGTGTAATTATGGGTGATAGTTCAACAACTATGAGTGACACTTTCTCGGCCACTCCATCATACCCCCTACTTTGGACCTCACCATTGTCCCTAAGTGCATCCGGGTGCCCAGCCCCCTCCAATGTGCGTGACCCCTCATCTACCCCGGTGTCTAGTCGGGCCTGAGACGTCTCGCGGCCCACTCCATCATACCCCCTACTTTGGATCCCACCATTGTCGCTAAGTTTATCCGGGCGCCCAGACCCCCCCTCCCCCCAATGTGCGTGGCCCCTCATCTACCCCGGTGTCTAGTCAGGGCTGACCCATCTCGCTGCCCACTCCATCATACGTCCTACTTTGGACCTCACCATTATCTCTAAGTATATCCGGGCGCCCAGCCCCCCCCCCAATGTGCGTGACCCCTCATCTACCCCGGTGTCTAGTCGGGGATGACCCATCTCGCTGCCCACTCCATCATACCCCCTACTTTCGACCTCACAATTGTCCCTAAGTGTATCCGGGCGCCCAGCACCCCCAATGTGCGTGACCTCTCATCTACCCCGGTGTCTAGTCGGGCCTTAGCCTTCTCGCGGCCCACTCCATCATACCCCTTACTTTAGACCTCACCATTGTCTCTAAGTGTATCTGGGCACCCAGCCCCCCCAATGTGCGTGACCCCTCATCCACCCCGGTGTCTAGTCGGGCCTGACCCATCTCGCGGCCCACTCCATCATACCCCCTACTTTGGACCTCACCATTGTCTCTAAGTGTATCTGGGCACCCAGCCCTCCCAATGTGCGTGACCCCTCATCTACCCCGGTGTCTAGTCGGGCCTGACCCATCTCGCTGCCCACTCCATCATACCTCCTACTTTGGACCTCACCATTATCTCTAAGTATATCCGGGCGCCCAGCCCCCCACCCAATGTGCGTGACCCCTCATCTACCCCGGTGTCTAGTCGGGCCTGACCCATCTCGCTGCCCACTCCATCATACCTCCTACTTTGGACCTCACCATTATCTCTAAGTGTATCCGGGCGCCTAGCCCCCCCCCCCCAATGTCCGTGACCCCTCATCTACCCCGGTGTCTAGTCGGGGATGACCCATCTCGCTGCCCACTCCATCATACCCCCTACTTTCGACCTCACAATTGTCCCTAAGTGTATCCGGGCGCCCAGCACCCCCAATGTGCGTGACCTCTCATCTACCCCGGTGTGTAGTCGGGCCTTAGCCTTCTCGCGGCCCACTCCATCATACCCCCTTACTTTAGACCTCACCATTGTCTCTAAGTGTATCTGGGCACCCAGCCCTCCCAATGTGCGTGACCCCTCATCCACCCCGGTGTCTAGTCGGGCCTGACCCATCTCGCGGCCCACTCCATCATACCCCCTACTTTGGACCTCACCATTGTCTCTAAGTGTATCCGGGGGCCCAGCCCCTCAATGTGTGTGACCCCTCATCTACCCCGGTGTCTAGTCGGGCCCGACTCATTTCCCTGCCCACTCCATCATACCCCCTACTTTGGACCCCACCATTCTCGCTAAGTGTATCCGGGCGCCCAGCCCCCTCAATGTGCGTGACCCCTCATGTACCCTGGTGTCTAGTCGGGCCTGACCCTTCTCGCTGCCCACTCCACCATACCAACTACTTTGGACCTCACCATTGTCTCTAAGTGTATCCAGGCGCCCAGGCCCCCCCCAATGTGCGTGACCCCTCATGTACCCTGGTGTCTAGTCGGGCCTGAGCCATCTCGCTGCCCACTCCATCATACCCCGTACTTTGGACCCCACCATTGTCTCTAAGTGTATCCGGGCGCCCAGCCCCCCAATGGAGCCGATTCTTTCTACACATGGGGACTTGGGAAATTATGTAAATATACTATTTTGGAACATTACAGGCCTTGTAAGCATATCAGATTGTGAAGAATGGGGACACTATATACATATTTATGATGTGTTTTTTCCAGGCGGCTTGGGCCACTGAGGTCATTATGAGGTCATTAATATGGATGGATGTTATTCCCACTCGATCCCGGCAGGGCAGAGGCGGGTGTAACCTCGTGGTTGAAAGTCACCCTGGAGTGTAGTATTATCCCAACCCCCACAGGTAGCCTCCTACTTCACGCTTTTTTATAATTCATTTTTAAAGTGGCTACTTTGACCTAGGCCACATTGTAACCTAAACGAATTGTCAGATTTTGTTCCAGGCCTGGAGGGCCAGTACGCATCTTTGCACAATGGTTTTTATATTATATTAGGTGCACATTTTAATGTTAAATTCGGGCCTAGCCTGGTGGAAAATGTCCAACCCATGTTTGAATGTTTTAGTATTGGGAGTGACAGCCGACCCAGGGAGAAGGGGGGCAGCCTCTTTATCAGCTTACCACAATGTTCAATCTCTATAATATCACCGAACGTCAAGATCCACATTATACGACTAAAGTTAGTTACCTTCGTGAGGGGGAGACTTCCTCAGTGACAGATTACATTCTGGTTAGTGAGGAGTTGGGTGCTTGGGTCTCTGGGGTCATAAGTAACGGAAGCCCCAATAGCGATCATAACCCCCTGAGCCTTGGATTACGAACCCCCAGGAGAGGGGTGGGCCCTAAGATCCTGACTGCCCAAACCCTTGAAGTTAAGACCCAGGGGTTACATCTGGCATGGAGAAATGTGGATATGGGTTCCCTCAAGAAACATTTGCTCTGATCACCTCCCTGCACTACTTGTCTGTCTGGTACTGCCCTAGAGTTACCATGTAGTGTCTACCCAGTTTGTTGAACTGGGATCAGTGGTTAGTAGCCTGCTGATGAAACCTGGCAAACTCAGGCCAGGCGGGCCCCAGTGGTTTGATCATTCGTGCAGAAAGGCCTCTATGTGACTCCAAACCAAGGGACGAACTTAGAGTGCACCAATGCTGAAAGGATTGTAGGCTTGCACCAAGGGTTAGATGTAAAGATCTGCAAGATGAGTCCTGGCGTGAGATGGTGGTGGCACCAATGCTGAAAGGATTGTAGGCTTGCACCAAGGGTTAGATGTAAAGATCTGCAAGATGAGTCCTGGCGTGAGATGGTGGTGGCACCAATGCTGAAAGGATTGTAGGCTTGCACCAAGGGTTAGATGTAAAGATCTGCAAGATGAGTCCTGGCGTGAGATGGTGGTGGCACCAATGCTGAAAGGATTGTAGGCTTGCACCAAGGGTTAGATGTAAAGATCTGCAAGATGAGTCCTGGCGTGAGATGGCGGTGGCACCAATGCTGAAAGGATTGTAGGCTTGCACCAAGGGTTAGATGTAAAGATCTGCAAGATGAGGCCTGGCGTGAGATGGCGGTGGCACCAATGCTGAAAGGATTGTAGGCTTGCACCAAGGGTTAGATGTAAAGATCTGCAAGATGAGTCCTGGCGTGAGATGGCGGTGGCACGCGGGCCGAAAGGCACCAGAGCCTCCTGGGCAGCCATAGCTAACATTACAACTGTGGGGGTGAAGTCCAGTACGGTCCTTACCACTATTAGTCAGGAGGTGTGGGGCTGTCCTTTTCAAGCAGTTTATGGATCCTCAAATGAAATTCTGGTGGTCGAGGGAGAGGTGGGTTTCCCTTTGACAGTGGAATTTTCTGTAGAAGAAGGAAGTGAGGCAGCTATTAGAAGTTGAATGAAGTGACCCGATTAGGGCCAACCGGGTCACTCACGACCGCCTCTCTGCCTTCCAAACAAAGAAGAGTCGATCAGACAGTAGAGAATACAAACCAAGCAATTTTATTAGTAATGCGCTGCAACGGAGCCCAGTCTGACCAGTCTCCTGAGATGACTGCCGAGGGACTGACTCCAACCTCCTCGGTAAAACATAATACTCATTTCCATACCCCAACAGTACCAGCCCAAACTGGAATTTTCCAGTCTGGGCATCGATGAACAAAGAAGGCACTATGGATGAGCTACCACCTGCAGAACGGGTACATGTTATCACATTCTCAAGGCCATCCTGTTCGAGCTCAACTCTCTCTAGTGTGGGAGAAGGGCTACGAGAGGGGAAAGGCATGCGAAGGTAGAATAAGATATTCATTAGCACATTAGGATTCAACCTTGAATAAGATAGGAAGCAGTAACTCGAGCAGCTTTTCGCTGATGCAGAGACCAATGCGTACTTTCAACCATACAACAAAATGGCAGTTGCTAATAAAATGGCGCCATGAATGCTAACTTAGGGGCTCATTACGATGGCGGAACGATCACCGGCGGTGGCGACCGTTCCGCCATCAAATTGAGATTTACCCACTGCCATATTAGGATGGCGGTGGGTATTGCGGTGGACGCAAAGTCCATCTGCTGCTTTTCCGCCGGTGGCAATCGCTCCGATTGCCTGGCGGGCGGAGCAGGGCCACTAATATGGTGGCGGTGCCTAGGAGACACCGTCCGCCATATTAGGATGTGGGTTTTAGGAGGCCTTTCCATGGCGGCGATGCCGCCATGGAAAGACTGGTGGGATTGGGTTTGGGGGGCCCCCATGTGGGGGGTTGTCGCTGCACTGGGGGTTACCCATGGTACCCCCTGCATTTCCAGGCACCAAGTGGCAGGCACCGCGTGGTGCCTCCCACATGGTGCAGGGAAATGCAGTGCAAGCACCTTTCACATTGCGGACGGTGCTGCAGCCAGCAGCACCGCCCGCAATATTAAAGGCCCAGGATGCGCCCGCCAGTATGGCGGTCGCATCCTAATTGCAGTGGTGGAACCGCCGCATGCCTGGCGGGCGGTCTGAATCACCGCTACGGTGGCGGGCGGAGAAAGTCCGCCCGCCATCGTAATCAGCCCCTAAGTGCAGAACGAAGCATGAACAATAGAATAATAATATTTCAATTCTAACAGACCCTCCTTTTAGCATTCATGCTAAAGTTTATTAGTGCTACCAGGTAAGGGTCTTTACAATTCTAAAGAACAAAGGAAGAAATATTCAAGCATAAACAGCATTAGACTTTTGACAAAAGCTATATGCGATATATATATAAAAAAAACCTCATCAATGTATATATGGATATGTCCACACACAGGAGAAATATTCATTTGAATAGCATACAAAAACGGACATTGGGTCATTGGTAGCCGGGGTATTCATCGATGGCGGTATTCGACATGCATGGGGACATTAGCACGAAATATTATCGGTATGTTCAATATCAGGAACAGAAGCTGCAAGGGAGGTGGTAGAACCAAAAATACCCTCATCTATCTGCATCATTTCGTGAACATCCTTCTGCAACATAATTGCGGTAGTGTCACGGACTGTCCTCTGCAGTTTAGGGGCAAGGAGTGTAGTGCAGTAAGAACAGCACTAGGGAAGACACTGCACCAAAATGCAACGGGCAACCAGAATCACGATGAGATAGATAGCTTTTTCCAGAAGCCTACCCCATCTACCAACAAGCATTTGCAATGCAATAGGTCTCGCATTTATGAAAGTTTGAGCTATTGGCATTGTAACTGACAATGCCTTTTATTTATGTGTTGTTTTTAAAACAGATAAATAAAAAGCATTGGCATTTACAATGCCAATACCTTAAACTCTTGCAAATGCAAGATGTATTGCAAATGTGTTTGTGCTATAAAAGTTTTTTAAAGCAATATGGAAGAGTGTATCCTGCCTGGAACAGCAGGTAGGACAAAGCTATTTGAGAAAATAGTGCTTGGAGGCTGTAATTAAAGCTATTGAGTAACAACATATGTAACAGGGGTTGCGGCCATGGGAGGTTACAAAATAAAACAAGGTGGTACTAAGGAGGGACTACTTAGCCTATTGACTAATGAACAGTCACAGTTTACAGTGTACAATGACACAAGGCAATGAAATATATAGGTGGAGAGTGGGCAGAGCTTTAAGCTTCTACTTGAATAAAGCATTCCTGGCAGAGCAGTGCATGCGCTGCCCAGGCTTGTGTTGTGGTGAACGGTTATGGTGGATTTGTATAAGAGGCCTGTTTTATAGCAATATGGAGCATTATGCAGTTTGAGAGGCAATACTGGAGCGGCATAGATGGGGGGAATATTATAGATATAGCATGTATGGTTTTTAATAGTGAATGTAATATATTTAGTGCTTATGATGCTGTGAATAGGCAGCTGCGGGGTAAAAGTATGCAATGATATGTGTGTACTGTAGGATGCTGCTGAGCATGTGATACATTTGTTATGTTTATTAGTGCGGCGGCTTCGCCAGGAGATGGGAGGCTTGGTGAGGGAGTAGGCTATGTTATTGGTGTTTTTTTGGCAGGATATGGAAGGCACTGTGTGGGAGTAGGCTGGGTTAAAAGTGTTTTAGAAGGGGGGCGGGGGGGAGAGGATATTACATGTTGTGGATAAAGTTATGGCGAATTTGTATTTTTGGCTTGCTTAATAGCGATATGGAGCATTTTACAGCCTTAATGTGTAGTGGTGAGCTTTTTTTTGTGCTTTGTGGAAGTGGTGTTGCTAAGCCTCTGATATATATGTGATGTTAATTAGTCGGGGGCTTGTATTGTGTGTATGAGTTAAAAACCAGCAAGAGGTCGCTGGCAGATAGGAGGTCCGGTGAGGGAGTAGGTAGGACTGGTGTTTCAGTAGAGGTTGGAGGGGGGGGTGGTGGGGTGTTATGTGTTGCGGCAAAGATTTACGGGGGAATTCTATGGGCAGGTGTATTTTGGCAGATAGGAGGTCCGGTGAGGGAGTAGGTAGGACTGGTGTTTCAGTAGAGGTTGGTGGGGGGGGGGTGGTGGGGTGTTATGTGTTGCGGCGAAGATTTACGGGGGAATTCTATGGGCAGGTGTATTTTGGCAGATAGGAGGTCCGGTGAGGGAGTAGGTAGGACTGGTGTTTCAGTAGGGGTTGGAGGGGTTGGGGTGGGGTGTTATGTGTTGCGGCGAAGATTTACGGGGGAATTCTATGGGCAGGTGTATTTTGGCAGATAGGAGGTCCGGTGAGGGAGTAGGTAGGACTGGTGTTTCAGTAGAGGTTGGATGGGGGGGTGGGGTGTTATGTGTTGCGGCGAAGATTTATGGGGGAATTCTATGGCCAGGTGTATTTTGGCAGATAGGAGGTCCAGTGAGGGAGTAGGTAGGACTGGTGTTTCAGTAGGGGTTGGAGGGGGGTGGGGTGTTATGTGTTGCGGCGAAGATTTACGGGGGAATTCTATGGGCAGGTGTATTTTGGCAGATAGGAGGTCCGGTGAGGGAGTAGGTTGGACTGGTGTTTCAGTAGGGGTTGGAGGGGGGGGTGGGGTGTTGTGTTGCGGTGAAGATTTACGGGGGAATTCTATGGGCAGGTGTATTTTGGCAGATAGGCGGTCCGGTGAGGGAGTAGGTAGGACTGGTGTTTCAGTAGGGGTTGGAGGGGGGTGGGGTGTTATGTGTTGCGGCGAAGATTTACGGGGGAATTCTATGGGCAGGTGTATTTTGGCAGATAGGAGGTCCGGTGAGGGAGTAGGTAGGACTGGTGTTTCAGTAGAGGTTGGAGGGGGGGGTGGTGGGGTGTTATGTGTTGCGGCGAAGATTTACGGGGGAATTCTATGGGCAGGTGTATTTGGCAGATAGGAGGTCCGGTGAGGGAGTAGGTAGGACTGGTGTTTCAGTACGGGTTGGAGGGGGGGGGGAGTGGGGTGTTATGTGTTGCGGCGAAGATTTACAGGGGAATTCTATGGGAAGGTGTATTTTGGCAGATAGGAGGTCCGGTGAGGGAGTAGGTAGGACTGGTGTTTCAGTAGGGGTTGGAGGGGGGGTGGGGTGTTATGTGTTGCGGCGAAGATTTACGGGGAATTCTATGGGCAGGTGTATTTTGGCAGATAGGCGGTCCGGTGAGGGAGTAGGTAGGACTGGCGTTTCAGTAGAGGTTGGAGGGGGGGGGGGTGGTGGGGTGTTATGTGTTGCGGCGAAGATTTACAGGGGAATTCTATGGGCAGGTGTATTTTGGCAGATAGGAGGTTCGGTGAGGGAGTAGGTAGGACTGGTGTTTCAGTAGGGGTTGGAGGGGGGGGTGTTATGTGTTGCGGCTAAGATTTACGGGGGAATTCTATGGGCAGGTGTATTTTGGCAGATAGGAGGACCGGTGAGGGAGTAGGTAGGACTGGTGTTTCAGTAGAGGTTGGAGGGGGAGGTGGTGGGGTGTTATGTGTTGCGGCGACGATTTACGGGGGAATTCTATGGGCAGGTGTATTTTGGCAGATAGGAGGTCCGGTGAGGGAGTAGGTAGGACTGGTGTTTCAGTAGGGATTGGAGAGGGGGGGTGGGTGTTATGTGTTGTGGTGAAGATTTACGGGGGAATTCTATGGGCAGGTGTATTTTGGCAGATAGGAGGTCCGGTGAGGGAGTAGGTAGGACTGGTGTTTCAGTAGGGGTTGGAGGAGGGGGGTGGTGGGGTGTTATGTATTGCGGCGAAGATTTACGGGGGAATTCTATGGGCAGGTGTATTTTATAGTGATACAGAGCACCTTGGAGCATGAGAGCAGAAGTGCAGGGGACCGTAGTTGGGGAAATATTGTAAGTATGGGGCGGACGGTTTTTAGTAGGTATTGCTAAAAGTTTTAGTAGTTACTGCACTGTATATAGGCAGCTGTGGCATAAAGTATGTAATTATATGGATGTACAGTAGAGTGAAGAGAAGAAGAAAGGCGGGTAAGAGCAAACAATGGATAATTTGGATAAATAACCTACAATTTAAGCGAAAAGTTATGGACAATATTTTCTTTATATGTAATGCGTTTATATTGTATTCAAGTTGGTAGCGTATAGTATTGTATGTCGAGTTTATGATAGACGCATAAATAATGGGGCCTGGGGGGGGGGGGGGATGCAGTGAGGGCTACGGAGCAAGAAAAAAATGTTGCTCGGGATGGAAATTTAGTAGGGGCCGAGGAGCTTATTGGCAGTGGGTAGCATGGAGCCTCTGGGGGGGCGAGTGGGAACGAAAAGTTAGGTGCTGAAGTTAACATATTGTAGGGACGTTGAACAGTAGCTATTACATTTGATGTACTCGGTAATGTTTGCGGCGCAGTAGTGCAGTGAGAGCATACAGAGGTCCACATTTGATATGGTGGAAAACGTTTATTTTTAGGTCTCGCATGCGCTGCATAGGAGAGACCTTTAGAAATCGGCACAGCTTTCCCTGCAAAAACGTGCACGCGTTGCATTGCTTCCAATGGCAACGCGTGCACGTCTGGCGATTCACTTGCGGGAGCGAGCAGCTGGCGCCATATGTTAATTATCGCGCCTTGCCGCTCGCTCCCGCAAGGGAATCGCGCTGGCCCCCTCCTTTCGCCCCTCCCTCTGCTGACGCGTGAGGCGCGCGCTTGTGCTTGTTTTATAGGTAACTGTACTCGCGATTGAGCAGTACTGTATCGAGCTGCCTTTAGGGCTTCCGTACAAAAATACACGCACTGCGCGCGGAAGCGACAGAACGCATGCTTTACTGCAGTCTCCTCGGAATCTACTGACACAATCAAGGCAGCAGCGTGTGGGGTGTGCGCTGCTTGTGGGGATCTAAGGGTGGGCTGCATCGTGAGTGGAGCGTGCTGCCCGTGAGGCTTAAGAGAGAAGGGCAGTGGCGTAACGAGGAGCATGCTGCCAAGGGATAAAAAGACTGAAACTGAGGATGGGCAGCAGCGTGAGGTTGAGCACGCTGCCTACGAATGCTAACTCCCCCAATCTCCTTACGTCTCTTCTCCCCGGACCTACCTCTTTAAACCCTGGGGCCCTCTGCAGCCTCACACAGCAAGCAGCAGGCAGGACTGAGTTGGCCACACCCCCAGCAACAAGAAGTGGCAGTGACACAATTGAATGATGCTGGCCCTACAGCGGCTGGGGCTATTGTGCAATCTGCAATTGCATCCTACAACCGCATAAGCACTGCGTGAAGTCCATGGGGGTTGGTTTAGGAGGCACAGTCCCTGGAATAATGGACAAGGCTATTGGAGGCTAGAATTATTATCTCACAGTGAAGGAGTATGCTAGGAACCCAGAGTGCTGGTCCCCGTCCTGGGGGCTTGGGGAGAGAGTGACGCAAGCCCGCCAGATGCAGGAGTGAAGATGAGGATGGCGGAGGGTGGCCGGCGACACACAGCAGTGGTGATCCAGGGAGCTACGAGGGACCAGGGCTAAAAACGACTTGCAGGAGATACTAGGGAGAGTGCAGAACTTTGTGGCAAGTCGGGGCAAAGACTGGGTCAGCAAGTAGGTGATGGAGGCTCTCCAGCTGGACAAGGGTGGGGACCACTCAGGAGCTGGCAGCAAGAGGTCCACAATGGCATGGCCCTTGCAACGGGAGGCTTGCAGCCCGAACAGCGGCCACCATGGCGAGGCCTAAGAGGAGGCACCAAGTGCGGGCTGAGGAGTAGAAGAGCCCTGCAGCGCAACTGTCCTCCCCGGAGAGGGCATCTGACAGTGAGGAAGAGTTTGACCATGGTGTTGGGATGGCACCTGTAGCCAACATGGCGGCAGCCACAATGCCTACAGCAGAACCATCCGGTGGCAGGACAGGAGATAATGGTGAGATGCAAACATGTAGTGAGTCTGGGGCAGCCTAGCGATGGTAGCATGCAGAGTCCCGCTGGGGTCATGTCTGGGGGGATTGCAAAATATGGCATGCAATTAGGGGTACTAAATGCAGCAGCACAGGGGGCCTCGGGACACCGAGCCAATACAGGACAGGGGACCATGGGGCATCCAGAGCTACAAAGTACAGGGCAATGGCAGGGTGGAGCAGGGGCATGGGGTCAGAGCTTCCCCCCTTTGCCTGTGCACCACGGTGGCTGTGGCCGGGTCTTGGGAGCACACTAGTGCCACCTAGCCACCCATATCTTTGGCACAACATGGGTTCCTGGCTAGGACAGGGCAGCGGGGCATCGAGCATGACAGCGCTGTCTGCAGGCAACTCTCAGCCGGCAGCTTCAGGAAGGAAGGCCAATAGGTCTCGCCTTTAGGACCTTATAAGTGTTTAGTTATCCAGCACAATATCCTTGGTGCAACAACATCAAGTGTTGCATGGCTGAACACTTATAAGGTCCCAAAAGCGAGACCTATTGGCTATGCCAATGCTTGTTATAGTTAGTCGAGAGTAGGGTTAGCGGAATGTTGGCGCCTGGGTGGGAGTTAATTAGAAGCAGAGCAGGTGGTAAGCACACATGACTGTGCGCACCCGTGGAAAGTAAGTGGTGGCCCTGTGATGGATAGAGTTCTAAGAGTATAGCAAGTGGCGATATTTGTAGACGAGGTGAGTGGAGAAGATGATGCTTTTGGGGAGTTTATCTGCAGCAGAGTAGCAGGTAAAGAGGCAAGACTTTGGGCAGCACTAGAAAAGCAAGTGTGCACCGTTGTAATGTGGAGAGTTGTCGTGCTTGTGCTCTTCTGCAATGGAGTTTGTTTATGAAGGTGGTGTTGCTTAAGTTCTTATAGACTTTTGTTAGTTGTTAGTGTGGTGGCTTCGAGTATATTAGCGAGGTGTAAAGCAGGAAATGTTTGTAGGCAGATGGAAGGCTTAGTGAGAGAGTCCGCTATAGGTAAAGTTGCTTTACTGTCAGTGTTACGTGTGTAATATAGGTTTACGGTGATTGAGAGGGGATGAGAAAAAGAAGGAGTAAGGAGAAAAAAGGAAAGCAAATTGGAGCGGCATTTATTGGATGTAGGAAAAACTTAGTAAAATAGGTAAGGAGGGAAAAGCGACTGAGGGAGCAGTAGTTTAGCTAAAGGCAAGTGCTGGTGCATGTAAATGTTTGGCTTCAACCTGTTAGAATACGAAATGAAGCATAAAAAGACTGTAGGGATAATAAAATAGGGAATAATATAGCAGTATGTGTATAAAAAGTGGTTGTGCATAGTAATGTGTGGGTTATATGAGATGTAAAAGAGTTCCAATAGTAGGAGAATAAGAGGTACTGTGTATGTAAGAAGAAAAAGCAAATACTAGCAGTATTTAAAGAAAACAACTTAGGAGACATGTATGTAAACTGATGGTTGATAGCTGCGCCACAGTGTGAGTAGTACTAGGGCAGAACTGAAAGGAAAAACGGTGAATCTGGGGGAGGGTGTTTTACGATAATAAAGGAGCGGGCGATGAATAAGTAAATTGTTGTGTGAATGTTGTAAAAAGCAATGTGATATATAGTTAGATGTAAAACTTAATGCCATATAAAAGTAGAGTGCATATGTCCTGTCCATAGTACGCACAGTAAAGCATGTGATGGTGTGTTGAATACGAAAAGCAAATAGTAACGGCATTTTATAAAAGCAAACTGCATATATCCTGTGCTGAGTACGTGCATTAAACGTGCTTGTAGACAGGGAGGAATCGAAGGAGTCAAGCCCTATGTGTAGTAACTGTGTGTTGAGGGAAAAACAAATAGTAGTGTCATTTAATGGAAGCACAGTGCATATATTATTTGGTATTTAAGTGCGTATAATGGAATATGGAGCGTTTGATAAAAAAGATAGCAAATAGTAGCTGCATATAAGAAGTAAACTGCAATAGCCCTGTAGCTAGTGCGTAAAGCAAAGCATGCCCGCAGACAGGGAGGGAACGAGTGAGCCCAGTTGTACGCATGGAGGGAGCGTGTGTTGAGGGAAAAGCAAATTTCTGCGGCATTAAATATAAGCAGGATGCATATGGGATTACTTATATATAGGCAAAGTGCATATGTTATATCCTGTCTTGACTGCGTGCAGCGAAGCTTGTGAGTGTGTATTAAAAGAAAGCAAATAGTAGCGGGAGCGAGGGAGGACAGCCGTACGCGTGCACATGTTTTGTCCTTTTGCGCGCGCACATGCGCTGCCTCGGCAGAGGGCGTTAGCTGTACGCGTGCACATTTTATATCTGTAGAGGAAGAAGTAAGGAGACATGGCTCTGTGTACTGGCAAAAAGTAAGTGGTGGCCCCCATGATAAGTAGAGTTTATAGAGATGAGCTTTATATGCAGCGAAACCAAGCGTAAGTAATGGTAGAGGAGGTGAGAGGAGGAGATTGTGGTTAGCGGGGAGTTCATTTGCAACGGAGTAACACAGGGAGTGAGCGAGGCAGCCCAGTGGTACGCATGGAGGGAGCGCGTGGTGAGGGAAAAGCAAATTTTTGCGGCATTATAAGCAAAGTGCATATGTTATAGCCTGTCTTGAGTGCGTGCAGCGAAGCTTTCACGTATTGATTATGGTAATGCCATCCTCAACGGAATCCCCAAGGTCCACCTTGCTCCAATCAAAGCTGTGCTCAACCTTGCCGCCAGGCTCATTACAGACTGCAAACGCTTCGATCACATATCCCCGGCTCTCAAATCTCTTAAATGGCTCCCTATTGAAGGCAGATCTGCATACAAAACTGCCTGCATCACTCATAAAGTCCTCCACCAAAACAATCCGCAGTACCTCTCCAATAAACTCCTCATTGCGGGCACCACACGACCCCTGAGAAGCACCAACTCCCTCCTACTTATACCACCACTGCATAAAAAGAAAGCCACACAATCACGCTCCTTCTCTGGGAATGCCCCTATCATCTGGAATGCCCTCCCAAAAAACCTGCGCTGCAACCCCTCTTATTTCAGCTTCAAAAAAGACCTCAAAATTCACCTCCTCAATTATTATTGGGGATCCTAACCTGTGACCTGCACTCGATCTCCAATCTCACCATGTCATATTAGTCCAGTAATTTTTGTCCATTTCATGTACATCATCGGCCTAATTACTTGATATGTATAGCTCCTGCCCCTGTTTATTCTATTTGATTCATTTATCCAACTGTTTGATTTGTTTATCTACTTGATTTGTATATTTCACATGTTATTGTCATTATCTTTTATCTACTTAAACGCCATGTTTGGCCCAATTATCATTGGGGGTCCTAACCTGTGACCTGCACCTGATCTCCAATCACCATGTTACATTTTGTCCAGTATTATCTGTCCATCCCCCGAACATCATATACCTAGTTACTTGAAGTGTATAGCTCTTGCACCTGTATATTTATTTTGTTTTGTATATTTCACACGTTGTTTCTTTATCTTTTTATCTACTTGTATGCCATGTTTGCGTTATATTATCTTCTCATGTAAAGCGCTCTGATACCTCTGGGTCTAGCCAGAGCTATATAAAACTTTCAAAATAAAAAAAAATAAAAAAATAAAGCTTGTGAGTGTGTATTAAAAGAAAGCAAATAGTAGCGGGAGTGAGAAAGAACAGCCATACTCGTGCACATGTCTTGTCCTTTGTATGCGCACATGTGCTGCTTCCTCGGCAGAGGGCGTTAGCTGTACGCGTGTATATTTTATATCTGTAGAGGAAGAAGTAAGGAGAAATGGCTGTGTGTACTGGCGAAAAATAAGTGGTGGCCCCGTAATAAGTAGAGTTTATAGAGATGAGCTTAATATGCAGCGAAACCAAGCAAAGGTAATGGTAGAGGAGGAAAGCGGAGGAGATTGTGGTTAGCGGGGAGTTTATTTGCAACAGAGTAACACAGGGAGTGAGCGAGGCAGCCCAGTGGTACGCATGGAGGGAGCTCGTGGTGAGGGAAAAGCACATTTTTGCGGCATTGAATAAGGAGGTTTGAATGGAGCTTAATGGAAGGAGAAAGGAGAGAGGGAGAAGGTAGAAGGAAAGTAAATAGGAGTGGTATTTAATGAAGGCATAAGAAACCTGGTAGAGACAGGAGAGGAGGGACGGAGCGAGCAGGAGGTGAGGAAAAGCGGAGAGCCGGTGCATCAGAGGAGGGGGGGGTGGGGGAGAGGAGATGAGTAAGCAACTGAGGGTTGTACTGTTTTTTAGTGCAATGTGCTAGAAAGATTGTAGTTTGGCAACTAGTTCAAGATGGCTGTTTGTACAGTAATAAACATAAGTAACGAATATTTCGTGTATTGTTTTGCGATTCACTGAAAAATACTACAACAGTTGTAAAAATATAAAACGGGTAATGTACCAGCCATGTGTGGGGAAGGCGCCTCCTAGTCTGAGTGTTTGTTGTTGAGAATTGTACTGGAATCTTTTAGGGGGACCGGTAAGCACAGCATGTGGCATATGAATGAGAAGAAACTGGGGTTAGCAGCTGTTTAAGGTCAGACAATAGATGGTATGGTAGATTAGGAAAAGGGATGCTTGAAGCATAATAAACTGTACTGTGCTAACAGCCACGTGTGGGGAAAGCGCCTCGTAGTCTGGCTATTTGTTGTTAAATTGTAATGGAAGCTTTTACGGTGACCAGTAAACACAGCATGTAGCATATGAATGAGAAGAAACTGGAGTTAGCAGCTGTTTCAGGTCAGATAATAGATAATGTGGTAGATTAGGAAAAGGGGTGCTTGAAGCATAATAAACTGTGCTGCAGGGCAAGAGTTTGCTATGTGGAGTAATGCAGTTAAAAAAAAGATGGGTTGCTCTAAGAATGCATTTTGTGAGATTAGATGTTTGTCGATAAATATTGTGGGAGAAATGAGCATTTGAACAACAGTTGTACTAATTTTAGAAATTGCTGCGCTTACTGCACCGGTAAACCCCTACTTGTGTTGTAAAAAATATATGTTTTAACTAAAGTGGTTGTTTTACAAACATAGCCGCAGTATAGTACAACTAGCACTACTGCACAATAGGAAGGAAACAAAAATGTGACCTAGGGGAGTGTGTTTTAGTGAGAAGAAGGGAGTGAGGAGGGGTACGAAAATTGGTATGAGAACGTTGTAAAAAGCAATGCGGCATATTTTTGGAAGCATGGCAGGTTAGGAAACAAAAGTGTGACCTGGGAAAATGTGTTTTAGTGAGAAGAAAAAAGTGAGGAGGGGTACGAAAATTGGTATGGGAACGTTGTAAATAGCAATGCGGCATATTTTTGGGAGCATGGCAGGTTAGGAAACAAAAATGTGACCTAGGGGAGTGTGTTTTAGTGAGAAGAAGGGAGTGAGGAGGGGTACGAAAATTGGTATGGGAACGTTGTGAAAAACAACGCGGCATATTTTTGGGAGCATAGCAGGTTAATGTATGTACAGTTAAAAAATGTATGAGACGTCTTTATTATTTATAAACTGTACCCTATGTAGTATATACATCCTATTGCGTACTTAAAAGGAGTTTAATAATACCATTTAAAGAACAGGTGCGCGAGTTGTATATAGCCGCGCCATAGTACGATTAGCAGTAGCGCACGAGAGCGAGGAAAACGTGCACATCTGCTGTTTCCTTGGCTAACGGCATTAGCTGTACGCGTGCACATCAGATTTCTGTACACGTGTTGAGAAACAAACCAAAGAGTAACGAAAGCAAGGGAGCACGCGCACATCTGCTGTCTCCTCGGCTGATGGCGTTAGCCGTACGCGTACACATCCGATGTCTGTACGCGTGCACATATTGTGTCTCCTGTCTCCCTTCCGAAGCAAAAGCCACAACAATAGATCTCGCCAAGCGAGCAGCTGCGCTGCGTCGCTAGGCGAGACCTAAAAAGGGACCAACCCCAATTTCCACTCTCCATCCCCTTAACATTTTCTAAGATGTCTAGAATGTGCTGGGTGATATTCTTTTCCATGTTTGTGATGCCGACTACACACTGATCTCCTATGACTGCGCATACACCACCGCTCTTAGCTAAAATAAAATCAACTGCATATCTGGTTTGCTCGGAGTATATGCGCATACTTTCTAACTGGGTAGTGATTTCACGCAAAGCTGCCGCTGTAGAGTTAGACAGTATCTGCAATTTACATCCAAAATATTCTCTAGCCCTTTCACCCCTGACCATAGCGGTACCACCAAACGTAATAATGGAGGAAAGGATACACCCAAAGGTGATACCATTACTATATTTGTTGACCTCCAGATCTGTAACACCATCGCAGAATTCCTTTGTTAACATTCTTTTAACCCACCTCTCATTTTGCCTACTATACTTACAAGGTACCCCAAGAGGTAGCACCATTCCCAAAGCCACTTCCTCAGTACCATTATAGACACTGGAGTATGTACCATTTGACAGGAAGTAAAAACCTGGTTGTGCATAAAGTGGACCTTGGTAATCTACTGGAGAGTATCTAGTATTCATGCCTATGGTACTCGGATCATCTTTCCTCACTAAGGACATTGTGTTCTTGAACAATATCAGTCCAGAACAATTTATGTACAGGAAAGCGTCTAGTACTATTTACTATCGGACAGCATGCAGGATAGTAGCCTTCTTCTCGAGTAACTATCAAATCTTGTTAATGCCAACCGGTTAAAGTAATGTTCTGTTCCTCCATATACAGATTGTCGCAATACATATTAGTGTTACAACCTGGATATCCCTTCGCTCGCGGCTTTCTATAGTACAAGCAGGGACCGGGATATCCCATCCCGAACTCACCCTTTACCTCTACAAAGTGGGGTGGACGAACATATGTATAATTTACCAGTGACAATGGGTAAGCAGTCCACAAACTTGTAACGGAGTCAGTAGGATAACAAGCTGTACTTTCACCGAAAAATTTCCAGTGTGTATCTAGAAATACATTGCTCGGCATTGCTCTCTTGGCACGAACCTTGTATATAACACATGATGGGGTATCATAATAGCACTCCAAAACCCAGAACCCCCCCCCGAAAATCAACAACAATAACAATACAGAAACAACACAGAGCACTTCCTTCTTAACAGACCAATTAAATCCAGTCTGCCCCGGACGCAAGGCAGCAAAAGGCTGTTCTTCTTCTATAATGAGACGCCCAAATGGATACATATTTACTGTTATTATTACTTTTTATGAGACCAACAGAGGAAAAAGTCATGCAATGGAGCCAACGGTGGAAAGAGCAAAGAAAAGGGGAAAAACCCACAAAACCCAGTGTCCTTCAAAGCCTCACTGGTAGACTTCTCTTGTCCATCCCTCGGTGGTGCTATTGAGCACTTTGCGGTGGAGCTGCGCAGTCACAGCCCTTCCTGAAAATGTTCACGTCTCTCAGGATAGGGCACCCTCCCCTCCTGGGAAGGCACCCTCAACTTATCCTGTTCAGTGTCTCGGACAATGCACCAATCTCCCTGTCCCTAATCTGTCGTTGGTACCACGGGCAGGGTACGTTCGCCCTATTCTTCAGCAATACAGTCCATTCCAACTAATCTGACTTTTCCTTTGGTGCACTGTTCCTTCTGCGGGGGCGCAAATTGTACCTCAACACTCCAGGCACAGAGGGGTCGGGGAAAAGGGGGGTCAGGCTCAAAAGGATCAAGGGGCAAAGGCTTAAACACAGACAAACCAACAGGCTGGGACTCAAGCACAGGTGGACCAACCGGCTGGGGCTCCTGGATGGCCTTAATTTCAGGTGGCACCGCGTGGCTTTCTTCCTGAGTTGGTGCCCATGTGAGGCGGGTGTCAGAAAAGGGAATAAAATGCAGCACCTCCTCCTTCTCAGTGTCGCCAATCCCATCCAGGCACCACTGGTCATAAGGTAACGGCAGGGGTACCCGCTTGCAATGGGTACTGTGAATCCAATTCTTCTGGCCTTCTACCTTCACCGCAGTTCTGGTGGCGAGGAGGACCTGGAGGGGCCCTCTCCACCTAGGCTCCAAGCCGCTCTTCCTCTGGTAGTTACGGATCAAGAGCCAATCCCCAGGCCGTATCTCGTGGCCCGGGCCCTCTGGATTTTGCTGCAGGTTTTCGGAGATCCGTTGGTGAATAGAACGCACATTTTTAGTCAATTCATAGAGGTAGTACAGAAGCAGGGGGTACTCTATATCTGAAAAACGGCAAGGTCGCGGGACACCCCAAACATTTGCCGGGTGGCCGAACACGACCTCATATGGTGACAGACCTGTTCTAGAGTGGGCTGTGGCTCTAGTGGACAATAGTGCTAGGGGTAAAGCATCTGGCCACTGCAATGCTGTGCTCTCTTTAATCTTTTCCATTTTCAGTTTGAGAGTACCATTGATCTTCTCACCAAACCTGCTGATTGGGGGTGATTTGCTGCATTAAACTTTTGCCTGATGTGCAACCCGTCGCACATCAGCTGAATAACCTTTGCGTTGAAATGACTTCCATTGTCACTCCAAATCAAACCCGGCAAACCAAAACGCGGGAAGAACTCTTTCAAGGGTACCTTTGCCGTCGCCATGGCTGTATTCTCTTTAGTGGGGTAAGCCTCAATCCACTTACTAAATGCACAGACAACCACTAGTACATATTTCAAGTTATTAACTCATTCCATTTCGATGTAGTCCATCTGGAGGACCTCGAAAGGGAAGGAAGGGGGTGCAAAACTGCCCACAGGGGTAGGGGTACCCTTTTCCGGGTTGTGCATCAGGCAGACCATACAGTACTTCACCAGGTGGGCAGCAGCTCTGGGGATATTGTCGTTCCGCCATACAGGGTCTAATAGCTTACAAATCCCCTTCGCACTAATGTGGGCTGGCTCGTGTGCCATAGTAACCAGAGGAAGGACATATGCATCTGGTAGCATCCATCTCCTCTTCCCTGATTTGTCACGTTTTAAAGACTGTGTTGGAAATGGCCCTTTTTGCAGGGTCACCCCTAAACATTTTGCCTGCCTCCTGTATTTTTGCTGACCTGTTTCTGTTGGTTTTATGACTCTGGGCACTTTACCACTGCTGTTCAGTGCTAAAGTGCATATGCTCTCCCTGTGTAAATATGTCTATGTGAATTGGTATATCCCTGATTGGCTTATTTGGTTTACCTGTTAGTCCCTAGTAGTGTGGCCTATGTGTGCCCAGGGCTGGTAAACCAAATGCTGCTGGTGGGCATGCAGCGCTGGTTTGCGCCACCCACAGAAGCAGCTTGTAAAGTGTGTCTCAGACCTGCCACTGCAGTGTCTGTGTGCAGTCCAGAACTGCCATCTTGGCTGAGAAGTGCACCCACTTCCCAGCCCCTGAACCTTCCCTTGGCATCCTGTAAGTCACCCCTATGGTAGGGTGCATTGTATGTGTAAGGTAGGACATGCCTTGGTGTATGTAGCATGTCCTGGTAGTGAATTACACCCCATTTCGTTTTTCACTACTGTAAGGCTACCTGTTCCTCATAGGCTAGAATGGGCAGTTTGACTATTACATTCTATAGTCCTAACTGACCCCAGGAACATGGTAGAAAAACGAATTTAGTATGCCTGAGCTCAGAATATTAAAATACATCTTTTAGTGAAGTTTATTTTTATATTCTGTGTTTGAAAATACCACTTTTAGAAAGTAGGTATTTTCTTGCCTAAGCCTTCCAGTGTGCTCTGCTGTTATGTGTATTGGCTGTCTGGTTTTAGAGGGGCAGGGCAGGCTGAGTCAGACCTGGGTTGAATAGAGAGATCTGCATTTAGAGTGTGGGGAGGGGTGGCTCCTTGACCTGAATAGGGCTGTGCCTGGCAAAGTGAATGCTGGCTCCACCTCCTACTGTGTGTCTGCTAGCAGACCCCTCTTTCTGAAAGGAAGGATGCAGCCTGGTAAACAAAGTGCTCCAGGCCTGAGCAGAACTGGTTCTGGCTAGGTTCAGTGACTTGTAGCTTCTGAGACACAAAGACTTTTGGGGTATAAATATCTGTGCTCAAACCCCTACATTTTGTATTGCTTTTGGATCTGGAGAGGAAACTGTCCGTGCCACTGGAGGAATCTGCAGGAAGTGACTGTCCCTGTGCTTGTGTGTTGTTTCTTGCACTGGCCTGCAGCAGTGACCACTGGACCTTAAAGAAGAGGAAAAGGAACTTTTGAGAGAACTTTTATTTTTTTGTTACAGCAATTACCCAAGGGCTAGGAAAAGAGCTAGCCTCCTGCTGGAGTCTCAGGCACATCAGACTCCACCACCAACCTCCTGCTTCCTTCCTGCGAGGATTGCTATCTGCTGATGAGGCTCCTGTGAGTTCCAGGGCCTCTAGTTTGCTTCAGAGAAAAGAGTGCTGGAAATCGACGCTAACGCACCTTTGCGAGCCGCTGCAGCCGAGAGCGCTGGAAAAATGATCGCGCTGCTGCCGCTGAGTGCTCGCAACACGAAACCATCGCTAACGCCTCTTTGCGAGCCGCTGCAGCCGAGACGCGCTGGAAAAATCATCGCGCTGCTGTCGCCGAGCGCTCGCAACCCCTAAAGAAATCATCGCTTCAAGACATCGCATTGCGGACGCTCGTGCGTCCGCCATTTTCATCGCATCGCACTGGATTTCGTCGCTCCCTCGCGGAGCGCCATTTCTTCGCATCGCAACACAATCGCACAACGCAACAGGCTCGTCGCATCGACTTCTCCCTCGCGGCAAGAAAGTCATCGCATCGGCGGCCTAGCGTGCAGAAGTTGGTCGCATCGTCTCCGCACGCATCAGCAGATCGGCGCATCATCCTCCCTTGCGGCAAGGATTTAACGCATCGCCGGCCTCGCGTGAGGAAAATCATTGCTACCACTTCTTTGCGACATTTTGTTGGTTTTGATACTGAATTCAGGTACTTTGTGCGAGAAAGGGTCGCAGAGACCACTGCTTTGGATTTGAACCTTATTTTTGCAACCTCTGAACGAGATAGGGTCGCAGAGACCCCTGCTTTGAATTTGAACCTCATTGTTGCAACCTCTGAATGAGAAAGGGTCGCAGAGACCCCTGCTTTGAATTTGAACCTTATTCTTGCAACCTTTGAACTATTTGTAACAGCCCTTCAACAGCAATCCTATTTTTGACAGTATTGTGGCTTTTACAGTTATTGGTCTTGTGATAAATCTACCAATATATAAAGATACTTATTTTTTTATAACAACTTGGGTGGTGTCCCTTTGTAGTGTTCCTCACTGTATTACTGTGTATGGTCATAAATGCTTCACACACTGCCTCTGATATAAGCCTACCTGCTCGTGCTATGTTACCACAGGGTTAAGCAGGGGTATCAAGGAGGGTAGCCCTCTTACTCTGACTTAGGAAGAAGGGTCCCTACTTGGACAGTGGCCAGCCATTGCCAACTAGAGACCCCCATTTCTAACAGACTGTATGTCCCAGGTTGACAGGTGGATGAGCACAAATCACCTACAACTAAATGGAGGCAAGACAGAGATTATACTTTTTGGCAGGGCTCATGAGCATTGGTCTCATGATTGGTGGCCTCCCAATCTAGGCCCCTGCCCTAACCCAAAACAGGTGGTTCGGAACTTAGGATTCCAAATGGACGATAAACTATCAATGAAAAACCAGACCAACCATATAATCGGCTCCTGTTTTGGTATTTTGCGTAATCTGCGCAAAATTTTTAAATGGATTCCGATGGAGGCCAGGAAACCACTAGTCCAGGGACTGATCATAAATCGCATGGACTATGGAAATGCCCTCTCTTCTGAGCCGACCTGTCAGTTGCCCGCAAGCGCCATGAGACTTTCGAGTGATTTGTGCGCTTAAGAAATGTCCCTGATTTGATTTGTCCACCCAACACCCCTCCTCATCCAAATCGGCCATGCTTTCCTGCCAAATTGCCAACTCCTCAATCGATGCCTCACTTTGAATTAACTTGACATATTCCAATGTATCTGCAAACATCGCACACTCTGGTACCCACCGAGCGGGACCCGCCGCAAACATTCTATTCATCTTAACTCGGGCAGCCTCCTTAGCTGTCTGATCTGCAAACGCGTTTCCCTCCCTATATCATCAGTAATCACCTTGTGAGCACTGCACTTCACTATTGCTAACTTCTTGGGGAGTGCCAGGGCTGACAAAAGTCTATGTATTAGTGGGCCATTTTGTATTCTCATACCATGGGAAGTCAGGAACCCCCTCTCCGCCCAAAATTATGAGCCACCCCTAACGCATACTGGCTGTCAGTATATATATTGACAGCCAGTCCCTCACTCAACTCGCATGCTTGAAGGAGGGCCACTAACTCTGCAGCTTGGGCCGATTGATAGGGAACTCGTGATGTCTCGACTACTGTGTGTAGGGTGGTGATGGCATATGCCGCAGTTGTTGTGCCATCCGGTAATTTGAAACAAGAGCCATCAACATATAGTTCCCCTTGGGGTTCAGATAGGGGAACACCAGTCAGGTCTACCCATCCCTTCGTCTCTTCTTCAGTGCGAAAAACACAATCGTGCACGTCTATTTCCTCACTTTCCGAAGGGACGGGTAGTAACGTGGCTGGGTTCAGTGTGGCACATCTTTTGACGGTGACGTGTGGTGCAAATAGGGTAAGTTCATAGCCAGTCAGATGTGCACTGGTGAGGTGCTGCATCTTTGTTCTGTTCAAAAGTGTGCCCACAGCATGCGGTACCATGACTGTGAGATCAGTGTCCAGTATGAGCCCTGCCGATTGTCGGATAGAGACAGCCGCGGCCGCTCTTAGACAGCTCAGGAGAGCTCTGGTGACGGGGTCAAGCAGAGCAGAAAAGTACGCACACAGCCTTTGCTTACCTCCAAAAGCTTGTGTTAAG
The DNA here is from genome assembly GCA_963921515.1 of Calotriton arnoldi. Lineage (NCBI taxonomy): Eukaryota > Metazoa > Chordata > Amphibia > Caudata > Salamandridae > Calotriton > Calotriton arnoldi. The sequence goes on from CAWUFW010012932.1 coordinate 91,277, forward strand.
ACAGAGAGTGCGCAGTCAGAGGTCTCGTTTACATGCAGCACAAACAGTTTCTGATAGTCTGGAGTGCCAAGCACAGGTGCAGAGTAAAGCGCTATTTTTAGTTGCTCAAAAGCATGCTGACATTCATGCATCCAAGGCAAGGGTTCATGCACATCTTTAGTTGTTAAATGGTGGCTTCGTTAGTAGGGAGAAGTTAGGTATCCAGTGACGACAATACGAGGTGATCCCTATAAAAGCATGCACATCCCTTTGCGTCTTAGGGATTTGCATGTTAGTAATGGCACTAATGCGCTCGGGTGTTAGTCTTCTTCCCTCCTTCGACAGTAGGTGACCTAAATAGGTGACCTCCTGTCGACAATATTGAAATTTCGAGAGGGACACCTTATGTCCGTGGTAGACCAAATGTAACAATAATTTAACCGTTGCATCTTTGCAACCGTCTTCAGTGTCAGAAACGATCAAGAGATCGTCCACATACTGCAACAATACGTTACCTTTGGGAAGGACGAGAGAATCCAATTGACTTTTCAGAGCTTGACTATAGATGCTGGGACTTTCAGTATAGCCCTGAGGAGCCCGACAGAATCTAAAACTTCTACCGGCAAGGGCGAACCCAAACAGATACCTACTGTCTGGGTGTATTTTGATGCTAAAGAATGCGTTCTTCAAATCAATGACAGAAAAGTATTTGGCAGAGGAAGGAATCATGGTCAGAAGAGCAGTGATGTCGGGGACAACTGGGAACTGAGAGATCACTATTTTATTCACCTCACACAGGTCAATCACAAACCGATAGACATCGGAGTTATCATCCAAGGAACCCGATGATGCCCTCTTAAGGAAGGGAAGAATAGGGCTATTACACACATTTGCAGTCGTTTCCTCAACAATCCCAGACACAATCAGGTCCTGTATAATCTGTAAGAGCGCCTGCTCACCTGCTCGCGGTATTTTGTACTGAGGAATACGTGGCAAAACAGCGTTGTCCTTAACCCTGATGGAGACTGGGGGTATCTGCAATAGCCCTACGTCCGTATCACCCGTAGCCCATAATGTCGTTGGCACATCCTTAAACTCAGCAGGAAGGGGCTCCTCCTTCGACAAACATTGCTTGGCACTCACTACACTGGGTCCTATGGTCATATAGACACCGTCCGGGGAGCACAAAATAGTTGCATGTAACTTCTTCAATAAGTCCAGACCCATTAAATTGTCTCCACAATTCGATGTCAGTAAAAAGGGTGAATCTACAGTAAAGGGACCAATAGTCAGGGCAAGTGGCTCGGAGATGGGGCTCACAACCGGTATACCTGAAAAGCCTACTGAAACATTATTTTGGCCAGACAGGGCTGCCTCAGGGACCAGTGAACAAGAAACAGAGCTATTCATTGTGCCTGTGTCCACCAAAAATTTCTTCGCTGAGCCCTGCAGATCAGCAGTGACATAAGGTCCCTGCTGAGCCACAGGGATCGGAACTGATCCCTCACTCTGCCCCTGGCTGTCCTAGCCATGAATAAGTCCCATTACTTTATTCAAATCAAAGTCGTCATGGTAGTACTGTCGCCCTCTCGGATCATCAAAATAGTTCTGGCCATGTTGACCCGGCTGTCCTTCACTTCCCTGACCTTCATCATGGCTGCTCGCCCCACGACCCCGTCCTCTTGAACCTCGTCCTCCGGGAACCCCAACCCTTTGCAACATAGTCGGGCACTCGCTGGCCCAGTGCCCCTCCTCCTTGCAATATGCATACTGGTTCGGCCCAACCGACGTGGTGTTCCTGCTAGTGCGGGCAGCTGTCGGGCCGAACCGATGCCTCGCCCCCTACCATTTCCCCGAGACACCTGCTGCATCAACACTTTCGTCTTCAGCTCCTTATCTTTCTTCTCTACCTTCTCCTTCTCTTCGTTCTCTCTATGCTCATAGTGCTGTGCCATACTTAATATTACTGATGGGGAGGAGGTAGTCCAAGTGCTCTCTGTAGCCTGCAACCGAGTCGCGATCTCAGGAAGCAGATTCGTAACAAACCTGATAACAAACAATCGAACACCTCCCTCCAGCGATAAATCCTGTCCACTAAAATCCAGAAACACCCCTTCAAACCTTGTAAAGAAATCGGACACACTTTCGTCTTTCTTCTGGCGACATGCTGTTAACTTGTGCCAATCCACCCTTCTCGGTGGAATCAAGGAGTGCAAGTACGAGATGATCCGACCCGGCAAAGCCAGTATCTCAGCCCTAGGCTTCTCACCGGGCTTCCTCTCTTTATCTCACCTCCTGATCTCATCCCAAGTACCACCTAACTCCACTACGTGGTCCTGCGTGTGCACCTGCCGCCAGATATCAACAGGTACCAACAAACCAAAAAAATCTCAATGTCTGCCAATGTCATCACCGTCGACGATGCAGCCTCTGTCAGCTCTTTATAATAAGCAGTCGGATTTTTCCTAGGGTCAGGCAACTGGGTCTTAAGGGACAAAACCTCACTCCTTTTCTAAGGAGTGTAAATCCACTGTTCTTGGAAACGAGCCTCTACTCTCTGTCTAATGACAGCATCTTGCTGATTACGCAGCTCCGGTATCTCTGGGTGAAAAATAGGATGCACTTCCCTCATTGGGAACTGGGATAATGTAGTCGGACTTTTCTGGTGTAACCTACCTCTATATCCAATCAACGTTGTAACATTACTAAAAATGTCATTAGGGGCCATGCCAGCAGCATACACGCGGTCTCGAATATCTTAAATAATTTGGGGGGCAACACCGTTAAAGCACTGTTCCCACAATCCAATCAGCGTGGCCGACATATGCTTGAGGGCATGCTGCTGTACAAACGGCTTATACTCCTTTAGGACACTCCACACATCCTCCACACTCGCCCAAGTCTTTCCTTTGCAGCCACCCATTCCCCATCATCCAATCCACGCACAGGTGTTCCAACGCTCAACGAGGCCGGGGAGAGGAGGTGTGGGGAGGACACACTCATTGCAGAGGCAGGACTCCGGGACATCAGTGTCTGTGTGGTAGGAGTAAGTGAAGGAGAGGGAGAAGAGGCTAAAGCAAGAGGCGGAGCAGAAGAACCTACAGTCGCCACAGACGCGACAGGTGAAGCCAAAGAGGAGACAGGAGGCTCTCCAGCCAAAGCAATCAAGTCACTAGCAGAAGTATTAGGTGGGGAAATGTGAAGCTGGCTCTGTAGGACAGCTGGGTATACTCTCTGTGGAGCATACGGAGGCGGGGGTCGCATATCCAACAGATCCTCTACAAAGGGATCACCTTCTTCTCGAACAACATAGGACTTATCGCATTGCAACCTAAACTTCCGGTCTGCACACTATATACCCTTCTCCACTTTCCCTCTCTCATACGCTATTGCTTTCTGTTATTGTCTGCGTCTTCCCTCTCTGAGCCTCTTTCTCCGCCTTCATCCGTCTTTGCTTAGCTTCTTTCTGCCATACCTGAAGATAATCAAACATCGACTGCCTACTCCGTTTTGCAAACAATTTATCCTGCAGAAAATTCAATTTCTGTTCATCAAAGGTACCTGTTAGAGGCCACTGCAGCTCAGCATTGTCCCTCGTATACTTGTGCCATAGTGTACTAAATATAATAGGGCCTAGTCCGTGCTTAACGTACATATCATAGTTCGGGGTGTCTTCCGGAGGCGCAGGCTGCCTCTCTTCCAATCGAGCATCAGTAGAGCAGCAACAGTACCCCAAACAGCACAATTTGCTAAGGCAGGGCATCTTCGAAAACAACGGAAAAAGAAATTTACTATTCAGTGACTTACCAATATCCTTCCAAGGTTTGGTCCTCAGACCGCATCGAACAACAAAGAACCAAGAGTCAGTCCTCAGACTGTACCAATTCTCCAAGGCAGACTCAACACCACAAGACCCCAATCACTAATCAAACCCCAGGAATTTTAAAAAACAAGCCGAAAACACTAAGGTGCCTGGCAGAGTGTCCGCAGACCCCCTGTATCTCAAAAATGGTCTGCAGACCTACCAAGTTCAAACAAGCCAAGAAATGGTCCCCCGACCACACCAAAATTTATTCAAGATGGTGCCATTTTTACCAAGAATCAAAACAACTCTCCTGGTGTACACAGGTCAAACAACATTATTCTCCACTGCCGACTCTTCGGACCAAACGGTCAGATCCAAGGGTTTCGCCTTTCAGGACCCCAGCCGGGATGACCACTGGACGAGGCACCGCCCGATCAGACAGGCGGGGCAGCTGCGAGAACTAAGCTCGGTCGTGTGGGGATCCCCGATCCGGCCGCCCGACCTGACGCGGCCCATCCCCCACACCCGGTTGTGGGCGAGGATGGGACATCCGATGGGGTCCCTGTTCGGGCGCCAAATGAAGGAAGTGACCCGATCAGGGCCACCCGGGTCACTCACGACCGCCTCTCTGCCTTCCAAATGAAGAAGAGTCGATCAGACAGTAGAGAATACAAACTGAACAATTTTTGACCAGTCTCCTGAGATACTGCCGAGGGACTGACTCAAACCCCCTTGGTAAAACATAATATGCATTTCCATCACCCAACAGTACCCGCCCAAACTGGAATTTTCCAGTCTGGGCATCGACGAACAAAGAAGGCACTAAGGATGAGCTACCACCTGCAGAACGGGTACATGTTATCACATTCTCAAGCTTGTTCATCTGTGAGGAGATATTTTTAAATTATCAATATATACTGATTGTCATGCTTTTGATTGCTTAAGAGTTGAAAAAACCTTTTTAAATAAATAATATATTGTATATTTCTATTGTTAAGTTGTTTTTGTTTCAAATTCACAGCAGAGAAAATTATGTTTATTTAAAATCTGTTTTTAATTGATCTCTAAGATAGACAAGAAACATAGCACATGATCCATTTCTAATATAGTTTTGGCATACGGGGCCTTCTTTATACACAATATAGTGTCCTGGTAAGGGACTTTCTTTGTTTTCCTGATCACATTCTCAAGGCCATCCTGTTCGAGCTCAACTCTCTCTAGTATGGGAGCAGGGCTACGAGAGGTGAGAGGCATGCGAAGGCAGAATAAGCTATTCATTAGTACATTAGCATTCAACCTTGAATAAGATAAGAAACAGTAACTCAGAGCAGCTTTTCGCTGATGCAGACACCAATGCGCACTTTCGACCATACAACAAAATGGCGGTTGCTAATAAAATGGCACCATGAATGCTAACTTAGTGCAGAACGAAGCATGAACAATAGAATAATAATATTTCAATTCTAACAAAGTCCATGTAAGAAGACACCTGGCCCAGATGGGGTCTCTATTGACTTATATTAATCTGCTGCAGACCTCTGCACCCCTCTACGGTGCAATTGCTTCAATGCTCTCTGTAAGACCGGTGACCCGCGATCCTGGCACTCTGCAGTAATTGCCCCAGTTTTCAAAAAGAGCAACCCTCAATCTCCAGAATGCTATCATCTGATATCGTTGCTGGATTCTTCTGTTAAGCTGGTGGGGAGAGCGGTCTTGACACGCCTGTTGGATTGGGTGGGGGAGGCCGGCATCCTGTCGGAGGCGCAGTATGGTTTCTGGAGGGGCGGGGCACGATGGAGCAGTGTTTAAACTTACACCTACTGGTTAGTAAATACACCATTGTCAAGCAGGGATGCATCTGCCTGGCCGTCATGGACCTGTCATACACTTTTGACAGCGTGGTGAGGTCTAAACTCTGGGAAACACTGACTGATGTGGAGGGTGGCCTGCTTCAGTTTCTCAGGTTTGATCCCTCTGGAGAGAGGACCGACAGGTTTAGGATGGGGCTAGGGGTACGTCAGGGGCGCGTTTTAGCCTCCCCCCTGCTGTTTTTGGTGTATCTAAATGGTCTAGGTACAGCTCTGTTCGCTAAAATCTCAGATGCCCCCTCCGTAGGCAGCAAAAAGGTCCCCATTCTTTTATACGCGGACAATGCCGTCCTGCATGCTAGGACCCCCAATGGTTTGCATTGCTTATTTCAAGAATTTGTCATCTTTATGGGCTCCCTTGGACTAGTTACTAATCACTTTAAAACCTTTATAATGACAATTTAAAACAGACCAAGATGTGGGGTATTACATTACAAGCTCACCCAGGATCTTTCTTACCTGGGTGTTGTTTTGAGCAAAGGGGAATTGGGGTCCCTCTGTGGCTAAAGTCCACCATAAATTTAGTTGCCGCTGTGCCGGAGGAGCGTCTCGCCGCCCCCACACCTCCCCCTGCCACCAGCTGCAAAAATTGAAAAATAAAATGATAATAAACCAGGTTTATTATCATTTAAATTTTGTCTCCTGGGCGAGTCTTGGGGGGCGGGGCCATCACAAGGGCAGTCACGTAGGGGGAGTGTTGGGCACTGTTTGCAGTGCTCATGTGGGTTTGGCCGGCCGTCTTAGGACGGCCAAGCCGACATGTGCACTGAAGGTGTCTCCAACCGCAGCAGTGTTGCCGGTTTAGAGACAGCAGGCACAGGCTCCCAGTCTCTCTGGGAGCGCAAATCCATGACTCTCAGGCAAATCCTGATGCTGCTCTCATGCAACCAGTAGCATGAGAGCAGCATCTGGATTGGCAGCTGGGGATTCTAGGAGCCTGTGCTGGTGAGGAGCAGAAGAGCTGTGATGCAGCAGGTAAGTTACTTTTAATTTGTTTTGTGTTGTTTTATTGTCGTTTGCCACTCAGCCCTGACACCAGCCGCTACTGGTGGGCCTCTCATTGGAAATATATAAGAGTAAGTGTCTCCCTATTTTTACTTGCGGATCAGGCATCTGGGGATATATTAACCCCAAAATATTTCTGGGCGTACAAAATGGAGAGTTAAGAAGACTCCTGGGCGTCCCACCGACTAGTTCCACTTTCATCTTGCACCAGGAGCTAGGAATGGATTATGTGGAGGGCTCTATTAACCCGGCTCCCTCCTGTTATGGTGTTCGATCTGGAGCAACCCACGTGCTCCTTTTAACGGGGAAATTGATCAGGATTGCTTATCTTGTGACAGAGGTCTGCATGTTCCCTGGATTAGTGACGTTAAATCCGCCTAAACCGATTTGGGTGAGCCGCAGCTTTTTTATAAGCCGAAAACTTTGTCCAAACATAAGGCCTGTGTTAAAACCTTGAGCGAAATGAAACAGCGCAATCTCAGAGAGGAGAATGAGTGATCTAAATCTACTGCTAGGGAATATATTGCTATTCTTGTTTTTAAGTTAAAAAATAAGTTTATTGAAAGAAAGTCATCAAACATCAATACTTCGTACAATTAAATATTTGAGAATATGTAAAAATCAGTATTAATATTACATGTTTTGTCTAGGAAGAAGAAAAAAAGCACTTTAAGAAATAAAAGGAGCTGGTTCATATAAGAATATGCAATTGTAAGAAATATCAAGAAATAACATACTAAACATTGCTATTATCAATAATAGGGAAGTCAGGGAGGCTAAGCAACTTCTTGTATCAGGGGGTAAAGGATCTTTTTGCACTATTATCCAAAAACGGTGTGACAGGAGACCATGGATGTAAACGTTTCTTAGCAAGAGATAGAGGGTATACAAATGTTGTGTCCAATCTATGGTTATGGCAGACTGCATACCACCAGGCCAAATAAGATAATTTAGACTTATCTTTCCAGTTCTTTGTTATCTGTTGAAAAGCAACTGCTAACAACAAGTCTATAATTTGCAATTGTGACTGATTCATAGTCCAATTGACAGATGGGCTACCCAAAAAATATTAGTGTATGAAAATGGGGTTGTGGATTGAAAGATAGTATTGATCTGAGACCAGACTTGTTTCCAAAATCTGAGTACTAATGGACATGCAAAAAGTAAATGTTTTAGATCAGCATGCTCGAGGGAGCACGACCAACAGGTGGCGGGAATTTCAGCATGCATTTTGTGTAAGGTCATAGGTGTCAATAAAAGCCTATTATAAATCAAGAAAAGAGTTTGTGTAGTGCTTGCTGTTCTAGATGATTTCCTAATTTTTGACCAGATCCTGTTCCATAGGGTAATGGCCCAATTTGTGCCTAGAACTGCTTCCCAAGAGAGTTCTATTTTTGTTTTGTCCCTATCAATGGGAGAGTGTGTCAAACGGGAATATATACTAGAGGCTTTAGGATTTATACGGAGGAAGTTGTACCACGTAGAATCATTCATGGAGGAACAAGGGATTAGAGCTTGAAAATGAGTATGTGCCTCAAGTATTGCAGATCGTAGAACTGAAAACTTTTGTTGAAAGGAAGAGGGTAGTTGAAAAAGAGAGCGTGCCTGTGAGAAGTGTGTCCTGTTCAAATAGTTGATGTCCACAAAGTAGTCCTTTATTTCTTCAAGTTTTCCAATAGATGGGTTTATTTTTGATTAGTATATATTTGTTATGCCAAATGGCTGAAGTTAGAAAGGTATCGAGATTGCTCGGGATAGAGCGAAGGGCAGAATTTAATAATTTGCAGGAGTGCCTAATAACTGGTGTGGACATCTTTTGTGGTTTGCACATGAAAGATACATATTCCTGAAATGAGAAAGGTGAAAGGAATAACTCCTCCAGGTCAACCCATAGTGGTGAGTCTAATGAGGAATCAGACACCCATTGGGATAATTGTCTTCATTGAAAGGCTTTATGATATTTAGGGAAATCGGGGAAATGTATACCTCCCTCTGACTTTGACAATTTTAATAGCGACATTCTAGATTTTTTTTTGTTCCATAAAAAAGATAAAAGGATGGAATTGATCTTATGAAATAACTTAGCTGGTATATTTACTGGAATGTTGGATACAATATAGGGGTCAACATCATTTTGATAGTGTCTAGGCGACCCCACCAGGAGAGATAAAGAGGGTGCCATTTTGATGTGAGTGTAGACAATTTATCTAAGCATTTATCAAAATTGAGAGAAATTGGTGTCTTAATAGAAGGGGTGAACCATATGCCAAGGTATTTGGTATTTTGGGGGCTCCATGTAAAATTAGAGATTGAGAATTCCTCTTTAAAAGTGTATCTGGTCAAAGGTAATATTTGTATCAAACAAAAGGGGGAGAGCGAGGAAAGGTCGGGGGATGTCCCTATCCCCAGATCAAATGAACAAACAATGTGGACGTACCCTCTAGATAGAGAAAATGGTTGGACTCACTGCAAAAGTAGACAGTGCCGCGGGACCATTAGGTTTTATTAAAAGACCCCTCACACACCAACCTGGTTGGTGTTCTTCTTCATCATTGGGGTCCCAACCGGGTGGCCAAATGCCCCCCGGTTGTGCTACAACGCCTGGCTACAGCGGAGCAGGTGTGGTGTATTCGTGTGAAGTGATAATGTGTAAATTAAAAATATCTCTGGGGATCCTTGCCAAATGTGTTTATTTGTGGCGGCCCAGGATATGGTTATGGCATTCGGCCACCCGGTTGGGACCCCAATGATGAAGCATGAAACCAACCAGGTTGGTGTGTGAGGGGTCTTTTAATAAAACCTAATGGTCCCGCGGCACTGTCTACTTTTGCAGTGAGTCCAACCATTTTCTCTATCTAGATGTTACGTCCACATTGTTTGTTCAAAGGTAATATTTCAAATTTTTCATTACTTAGTTTATAACCAGATACCTCCTTATAGGAGTCAACCTCCCTCAAACATGCTGGGAATGTAGATTGTGGGTGAGATAGAAACAGTAGTACATCATCTGCATAAGCTGCGAGTTTTACCTGTTGGGTGTTGGATGTAAAACCAGTTATGGAATGATTTTGTCGTATTCTAGACAGGAACGGTTCCAGTGCCAAGTTAAACAGAAAGGGTTATAAAGGGCAACCTTGATGTACTCCTCTCTGTAATGTAAAGTAGGGGAAGTAAGGCCATTAGCCAAAATAGCAGCTTTTGGTTCGGTCTAAAGTAAGGAAATTAAAGAAATGATTTTTGGGTCAAATCCAAACCACTCGAGCGTGTGGAAAATAAAAGGCCAATACACTCGATCAAAGGCCTTCTCCGCATCTAAGGCAATCACTGCAAGGGGGTCTGAAAGATGTGATGTTTTCGATAGGATATCAAAAAACAAGCATGTGTTATCAGTGATGTAACGACCTCTGACAAAACCCGATTGTTCCTTGCCAAGTAGATGAGGGACATATGATTCAAGCCGGATTGCTAAGGCTTTGGAGAATATCTTGTAGTCAACATTGACTAGGGAAATGGGTCTATAATTTTTGCAATAACGTAGATCTTTTCCCTCTTTTGGGATGAGACAGATTAAAGCTTCCAGAAAGGAACCTGGTGATTTTTGGGAATCAAGAAAAGAGGATATGAGGGTGTGTAAATTCGGAAGGAGTATTTGAGCAAAATGCGAGTAAAATTCAACTGTTAATCCATCTGGACCTGCAGCTTTATCTTTGCGAAGAATCTTCAGTGCACTAAGCATTCCCGTCTGTGTTATATCGGATTCTAAAAGGTCAAAATTTATCGAGGGGTCTACAGACTTCTGGATGGTAGAGAGATAATGGGATATGTCTGCATCTAAAGGTGCATTCTCTGGTGTGTATAGTGACTTGTAGAATTGCACAAATTCTTGCAAAATGTCAGAATCTTTCTGCCTTGATGTATTCCTTGCGTCGATAATGGATTCAATTTGAAGTTAGCTCTGCTTAATCTTGAGGTAAGTGGCTAACAATTTACCTGACTTGTTTTGGCCACCATAACATTTTGCAGTGGATTTCAATAGATAAAGAGAAGCATTCTCTGTAGAATTCCTATTAAACTGAATCTTAGCATTTATAAGTTCTGACAGCAATTCCTTTGATTTAGAAGTATTAAAGGAGTGCTCCAGTCTCTTTATTTTAGATAGAAGTTCAGCATTGAGTACTCGAGAATGCTTCCTTTTGCTGGAGACATATCTGATGAGAAAATCTCGTACAGCAGCTTTAGAAGTATCCCAAATTGTATGGAAGGGAATATTGGGAGCTTGATTAAAACAAAAGTATTCGTGAAAAAAGGGGACAAAGGAGGAGTTGAATTCTGTGTCTAGAAGTAGGGAATTATTGAAATGCCATCTTTTGGGAAGTGCAAAATGGGATAAAATATCCAACTGAATCCAAACAGAGGCATGATCTGATATGAGAATGGGGCCTATTTCAGCTGCGTGTAAGGATTGAGAGAAATTGTGTGAAATAAAAATATGATCAATTCTAGACTGGGTCTGATGGGGTGAGGAAAAATAGGAGTACTCCTGTAAAGAGGGTTTGCATAATCTCCATGCGTCAGTTAGGTTTCGTTGCTTTATGGCTTGTAGAAAACCTTTATGAGCTTTATTCGCGGTGTTAGAAACCTTGGATTTTTGGTCTAGAAAGGGATCAACCACCTCGTTGCAGTTGTAACATTTTCTGCTGGGTGGTTTGCAAGGAACTGGGAAATTTGGGACCAGAAGGGAGCATCTCCATTGGTTGGGGCATATACATTGAACAAAGAGACTGGAGTCCTCCCTATCTGTAAATTGGTAAACAGACATCTACCTTCATTATCTGATTCTTGAGATATAAGCTTAACATTTAATGCCTTATGACATAAGGTTATAGCACCATTTCTCTTGCCATCGCCAGGTGAAAAGAAAACTTCCCCTACCCAATTTCTTTTAAGTTTTAGTGACTCAGACTTTGTAAGGTGTGACTCTTGCAATAAGGCTATATTAACATCTAATTTAGATAAATATGATAGAACTAGTTGTCTTTTGATGGGGGAGTTTAAGCCTTTGATGTTCCATGTAACAATTTTTAAAGACATGAAATGTTTACACAAAAGAAATAAGGAAATAAACCAGCAATGATGTATGAGATATCAACCATAGACCAAAGTAAGAATACGAATATAATAATAACGAGAATCAAGAAGTTAATAGAGGGAGAAGAAGTAGGACAAGAGATACAAAAGTGATAGTGAAAGATAGTATAGAAAAACTGAAGAGACGAAACAATTTAAATTTATCAGAGAAGAAAATGGATACTGGATTTAATGGAAGAACATAGAACATACCTACAAAAATTCTAAAGGACATAGTGGAGTGGGGGGGGGTGAGGCCACATGGACTAGATGACACGTCCAGACTCCATGAGGGAAGGCGGGAGGAACCGCAGCACAAACAACATGAAAAAAAGGCAAGACCATATAATGAGGAGATGAAACCTGTAAGGAGAGAAAAAGATCATTATCCCTTAATAGCTTTTGCTAAGTGTAAACAATTTCCATATTGTTTTGCAAAGATAACAGAAAAATATCTTAAATGACTGAAAGAAGTACAAGAAGATTATACAATCTAATTAGCGCTCCCTATAGAGGTGTCCATAGTGATTGTTCTACAAGAATTAAGGAAGCTTTTCAGTCTGATAGGGTCTTCATAGCTGGTTGTCTTGTTGTTGTAGGTTACTTTGAATAAGCAAGGGTGGAAAGGCCAAAGGGTGCACCAATAGAGCAAAGATCCGATCTCATAGCAAGGAACTCTCCGCGTCTGTCAGCTGTATCTTTTGCATAATCCTGTGAGTCGAATAAAGGGTTGTCCGACCATAAAACTCATTTGATAGATCTAACTGCTGTCAAAACTTTAAGAAGATCAGTGTACTCTAAAAAATACATTATGACCCCTTTTGGTTTTCTCATGTTGGAAGCAGCTGTGCATGGAGGGCCTAGTCTGTGGGCACGTTGAATGTTGAGAAGAGTGCCTTCTGATAAAGTTAGAATTGTTGGAAGGAATTCTTTGAAAAAGGAGATGGGATCAGACCTTTCTGATCCTTCTGGCAGACCATACATTCGAAGATTGTTCTTTCTGATCCTATTTTCCAAGTTTTCAACCTGTTTTTGAAGAGATACAGCCTGGGAGTGAAGAGCGTCTACCTTAATAGTGGTGGACCCTAGAGACTAAATGTTTTGTTCAACTGTAGTAATTCTTTCTTCCATCCGTTTCCATCTATCTGTAAGGATTTGTAGTTTAGAATTGGTCTCCTCTGTGAGAAGTTGGCCTGGTATATGCTGTTCACTAATTAAAGTGGGCACCTTGCACCAGTCCAAACGACCCTTATGATGTATGAGGTCAAAGATAACCTTTAGAAAGCTATCCTAGTGGTAGCTGTGGAGAGCAGCCTTCAGGCTTAATCTTGAAGGAATGTAAAGCAGCTTGTTTTACCAGAATATCACATCCTATGTTGATTAAATGAAAGGAGAACCACACAGTAGTTATATAAAAATATGTATTTATTAATATAACACTCTCTAGTATCCTCTACACGAGGATAGAACCCAAAGCACTCAATACGAGATCAATAGAACAGTTGTAAGTAGCACAATACACAGTGGGCTCCAGGGGGAGACCAAACCATATACTAAAATAGTGGTATAACAACCACAACTTGGGTCAAGACAAGGTCTGGAGCACATGGAATCGCTGGGACCCCAAGGAACCACCCAAGGTGAGTAGATAGGGACCCCACGGTGGACGGGTGCAGTGTGCTAACATGACCGCGGGCTCCGTACAATTCTATGAGGAAGTTGCGGTTGCAATTTTACAGTTTCAGGACCCGTCTAGGAGGACTTCGAGGAAACCCTTTGGAACTTAATAGGTTTGAGAGCCATCCCACCCAGGGATACCATAGTACTCGAGTTACCTAGCCCAGAGGAGCCGGATGCATAGGTCTGGAGTGGTTTCGGAAACCGCCGTCGTTCTCAATGGAGGGCTGCGAAGAAGTACTGCTGCCGTGAAGGTGAAGAGGGTCCGGTAGAACCCAAGCATGGATTCTGGAAGGAAGGAACCTGAAAGCAGAGGGGACAGAGTCTGGGTCACTTCAGAGTGACCAGGGGCTCGGTAGACGAATGCCCACCGATGTCGGGTGCTTAAGGTGCGAAGAAGGGATGCTTGACTCTGTAGCCACGAGGACCAGGAGACGTCAACGACAACCAGGAGCCAGATGTGAGCTGTCCCATGAAGGATGTTGAGTGCTGAGGGGTCGTTGTCTGGCTGGAGCACCACAAGCCTTGGCAAAAGCAACCCATGCAGGAAGGTCAAGCAGGTTACGGTGAGGACCAGCAAGGTCCTGGGGACTCTGGAAGCAATGGAAAGTCAGGGCACATCCGGAGCAACCAGGGAAGCCCAATAGAAATCAAGATGGCCCTCAAGAGGACCCACAGGCCGAATGACCGGGATTCGCAAGGGGACCTCGAGCGAGATTGCAAAGTACCAGCCCACGGAGCACTCGGTGCAAGGAGGCTGGAGTTCTTTGGTGCAACTACTGCTCAGGATCAGGACTACACGGAGTCCAATGCACAAGCTCGGGAATTGCCAACAAGCATATGCAACTGCAAATCGACACGGTGCACTGGGGATTCAGGTTATGCTGTCCCCATGAGGGATACTGGCCTCAAACTCGCTGAGAGGGCAGATCAACCTCAAGGACCCTCATAACCCACCTCCTGTCTTGCTAAAATCTTCGGAGTCCACAGGAGCTCAGGAGCAACAGACCAGTCAGTTGCTTTGAGGTGCCTGCTAGTGCAGGGGAGTGACTCCTTCACTCCAAGGTAGATTCTTTAGTTGTCCTTAGTGCACCACAGGTCCTGCACAGAGCCTGTATGGAGCAAGGGCACAGACAAAGGTTTGGACGGAGAGGGAGACGAAGTCCGGCCCAGTCAGAGTCCAGCGAAGACCAGAGTGTCCAGACGGTCGAAGGTCAGTGGTTTCTTCTTGTAGAATCTTGTCCTGTAAAATCTAAAGTCTTACATCCAGGTGAGCCCTTTTGTACCCTCTGGAGGGGTTGGACAGATTCGGGGGACCCTCCTAGGGGAGTGGCAGGACAGAGGGGTGGTTTCACCCATGTCCTTTGTCCAGTTTCACACCAGAGCGGGAGCCAATGGCTCCCAGAACTGGTTTGAGCTGGACTATGCACAGGGACACCAAATGTGCCCCAAGTGCAGACTTTCAGGCACTCTCAGAGTGCACCCACCCAGCCCCAATACACTAAATCCTGTCTGGGAGATGGTCACACCTCCCTGTGACAGGATGCCTATTGTGCTGCCTTCCTCTGCTCGAGCTTGGCTCAGCAGCAGGAGGGCAGAAATGTGTCTCCGGTCAGCAGCATCCATTTTGTGCTGACTGGGTCGAGAAGGCTGGCACCGGATAGACCAGTGACCCCACGAAGCTCGCTTCAGAAGGGTGGAATCATATGATTCCAAGGTGTTTGATACCAAACACAATATGTTTCTATGCAGCCGTTTTCGAGATAGCATTTACCGCGAGGTTATAATTAGGGCTCCCGGTTTTATGGTATTTATTTTTTTGCCATTTCCGTCTGTATTTATCCATATTTATTTTTTGGGCATTTTATCTGTATTTATCCACATAAATGTTTGCCGCAACCTAAAGACAGCGCTGAACCTAGTATTTTTCCACATTTAAATAGACAATGCACACCGTTTCCATTTCATTTCTGTTTAATATAGGTGATGTGTGAGAATCTATTACAGACATTTCTTTTAGATCAAAACAGACCTCACCTATGAAAAATGGGCGGGTATCACAGTGATTATTTGCAGTAATATAAATAAGCTGCTGCTGTTGTGCACTCAGGTGAGCACTGCCGCTGCTTCCTTTGAAGCCTGTTTGTGCTTGTACCTTAGGCTTGGTTCATGGAATCAGAAAGCTGACTTCCTGGCTCAAGGCTTCCTCTGGGGTGTGCTTGAAACCAGGGTGCTAGCAGCGACGAGACCCCTGTATAAGGTGGCTCCGGCCTGGCCTGCACGAGGAATATCGACGCAACAATAAAAAAGAGTCAGAGGCTAAATATATTCAATTTGTTTGAGCAGCAGCCTAAAAGGGTACATTTGAGGTGCCTCGCACCCCTGGACCAACTACTGCCCAAGTTAATGTATCACAAGAGGCAGGGATCCACCTAACTCTAGGGCTTTACGTGAGCTGGGTCCTGCGGGTGCTCAGCATCAGCAGTTCTAAAAAGCAGGTGCAGAGATGGGTCCCTATCGGGCTCTCCAATTTTGCCCTCACCCTCGGGGTGGGAAAAAAAATCTTAACAGCAGTATCGCCCTTCATTGCTTTGATGTAACTTAAAAGAGATTCGTTATAGTTCTTTCACAGTTTCACCATGTCAGAATTGAAATTTTTTTAATATTATATAGAACAAAGCCGTAGTTGTTGCTTATTTATCTTATGCACATAATTCAGCCTAACTCTGCTAAATGTGCCAATGTAGATGTTTTAATCCTCCTAAAGAATTTTTCACGAAGTATTTAAAAGGACATGAGTGAAAGGAGGCTCAGCCCTTTAAATCTCTATTAGCGTCAATCCCTATCCTCATGACAATTGTGAAGTTTCTCAGCTCCCTTACCACTCTCCTTCACTAAACAAGTAAATAAACAAGCATGTGCAGCAATTATGTAACACAAGGACATATTCATTTTTGGTTGTTACAGGGAGATTAAGTGACAGTACACAGTGTACTGCGCTGCAAGAACTACCCGGCCACAAACTCAGCAAACACTCCAGCCCCTGCGAGTAGACTGTGAAACTGCCATCAAGCTTCGCTTGGCTTTGAAGATGCAGTGGCTGGCGTGTTTGCCGAGTTTGTGACCGGATTGTTCTAGCAGCCACATGTTGTTGCAGAATTATATAGCGCGAACTCGGCACGGAGGTATTTGAGCGCTTTACCTTTCCGCACCAATTACATAATGCAGGGACACATTCATTTTTGGCAGTCACGGGGAGATTACGTGACAGTACACAGTGCACTGCATTGCAAGAGCAACCCAGCCACAAACATGCAAACACTCCAGTCCCAACCACGATTGGCTCAGGGGCACGGCAGCAGGTCAAAAAAGACCCTAATTGGAAGGAATCTCCAGCAAATCACAAGCTGTAAGGCCCTGCAGCTGAGGGGCGTGACAAGTCAACTCGGCTGGAGCACGGCAGCGCGCAAAATTTGCTAGTATTTTACCGTTTTTAAATATAAATACAGACAAAGGAAAAATAGTTTTCCGTCTGTATTTATAGGTAAATATCCGTTTAAACGGAAAACCGGGAGCCCTAGTTATAATGCACCTCTACCTATATGTCTGGCTGAGTCAAAGACAACCCGGGGGAATGGTCTCCGAAGGCTGCAGAGGGGCTCTGCTCATGCAGCGGCACCCTCTCACATAAAACCCAGCACCCTGCCTTCAGGATTGTTAAGGCCTGCTATAGGGGTGACATAAGTTTTAAGTGTAGTGACCTATAGATATAGTGAACCTATATCTAAAGTAAGTGGTGCAAGAACCAGCTTACACAGGTTGCAGTAGCAGACCTGTAGTTCCATTTTGCATGGCCTCTCATTGGTGGCATAATATATGCTTCAGCCTTTGGGAGGCCTCTGGGGTACCTATGCCCTGGGTACATGTGTACCATATACCAGGGACTGATAAGGGCACCCCAGTATCCAATCTGGAGCGTACCAAAGTACATGTAACAATTTAAAGGAGAAAGCAGCTAGACTGTGGGTCCTGATTGGCAGGATCCCAGTCAGACTAGTCAAAAACAGTGCAACATCAAGCAAAAAATGGGGGTAACCATAAGAAGCAGATCCTACTTTCCTACATCCTCTATAAATGGACGTAAAGCACGGATCTCTTCCACAAGAAGATCCATAGACACAGTCGAGACCTGCTTTGGAGGGGACGGAGGGTCTTTTTTCCGATGTTTAGTAGGTGCTTTACTAGTTGCAGGAGGTACAATAATATTGGATGCGGAGGTGCCTTTAGGCAGGGACGCCATTGAGTCATCCATTAAGGCGAGATGTGTGAGGAAATTTGACTGGTTTATGAGCTTGTGAGTAGAAGACGTCAGTAAAGTATTTGGTTTTTTCAATCTGCCCATATGAGAAGGCAATAGTAAGCAGGTTAGAATATTTTCAGCATGGATATCCCTTTGTATTAAACTTATATGAAAGCCTGCTTGAAGCAACACTAAATAAGCGTAAGTAGCTTAGAAGAGTCAGCCAAATTCCTTTTTAAGCAAAAGCATGAAAAAGCATCCTATCAATGCTTAATTTAAGTTAATGGGGAGTGTTGTTGAATAAATTATGCAGCTTTTCTGTGAGAAAATGAATTTTTGGATTGATTTATTCCAGACTCCGCCTAATAAATAGGTTTTCACCTCATAAAATGCCATTGAATGAGACAAAAGCTACAGTCTTTTAGTCATTAGGGTCTGAAATGCATGAGAGCACTCTCCGTGAGGCTCTGTGAACTATTTCTGATTTTTTTTCTGAAGGGGGAAGAATTTTGTTGAAACTGCCAGCGTTCAATTCATTCAGCCGCTTAGCTGGCTAAAATGGCAGACAGCGTGCTGAGGGGACCGCTCATGATGAAGAGAGCGGAATTGGAGGTGAGCGAGGTGTCAAGGCATGATAAACTTACTGCTGCATCGTCGCTGTTGGCTCACAAGCTTGCGACCCGATTGTGAGAGTCGCCAGTGCCGCCGGTTTCCGAGCCGTTCTGAGAGAGTTACTCGGACGTCGCCATCTTTCTTGGGCGCTAACCACGCCCCTCCAGTATATTGCTACTCTTAATACTCCAGGCAGGGCACCGTGTCTGGAGTGGACAGATTCCTCCTGGGACAGATGCCACTCACACCCTTTCGTTTGGGCTTTGCAAGGTGGCATTTGGGTTTTCCTTTGGGACAGTTTGACCAATCCAAGATCATGGTGTGTCCATGTGATGAATCGTCACCCAGAGCCTGCTACGTTTTACTTCTTTAGGTCTCGCCCTGAAAGCCAGCGCTTCAGCGCTGACTCTGGGCGAGACATTTTGTAGTGGGCTTGCAGAAATGCGACCACAACTTTTGGCTGGCCTAGAGCATGCGAGTACGCGCACAGTAACGTGCATTCCTCGCATGCTCCAGGCGCCATATGTCTTTCCTCTCACTTGCTCCTCCCCTCCCCCACCACAGAGCGCTTCTCGGGGCCGCGCGGCCGTGTCACTTTCACGGCCGCGCGTCACTTGCTCTCCCGCTCCTCCCCCCTCCCCCACCACAGAGCGCGTCTCGCACGGCCGCGCGGCCAATGCTTGTCTTTTCCTTTCTGCTCCTGTCCCTTTGTGTAAGTAGTGTAAGGTCTGCTCAGGAATCAACACAATGCCGCCGAGTAAGTTAAAATGTTGTCTTCTCATGTTTCACGGCCTGGGATGGTTGCCTCGGCTCACCTCCCCCGCTAAAATATTAGGCGCTGCTTGTATTCAATTTCAGGTTGGCTGGAAGACTGTAGACCGATTTGGCTTTACTGTTATAAAAAACGTGCATCTAGGTTACAGAGAAGATCTCCAGCAACGTTTAGCTCACTGAGGCATCCTGTATTAGCGGCATTGTTGAACTTGAATTGCATCGCCAGGGGAAAGAGCGAGCAAATTCTAGTTAGGTTAAATAGTTACAACACCAAGGAGCGGTGAAAGGTAGCTCGCTTGATTGACTCCAGCAATAGCCCGAATTTCCTTTCAAGTTGCAGCGCCTCCCGCCCATGTGCAGAGTTGACTCGCATATAGGGGTTGGATTAGGCTGCCGGGTAACAACCTATGGTGGGTTGTGCCAATTAGACAACGTTTTCTTATCTATCAAAGCCAGAGCATGTCCAGCCTGGCACAGTAACAGCGTGTACTATGCAAAGGAGGTGAGCGCTTTTTGTTTGGGCAGCGCTTTGAAATAGAACTTCATGAGAGGCCTCAGGAAGAATGGATTGCTCTTAAGACCGATGTCACGCAGCTGCGAAAGAAATCAGAGTGCGGAGGGGGGCCCCGGGCTCTGCATAAATCAACGGTTCTCCGGGAGTCGGTAGAGGTCTGTCTGAGAGCTGGCAGTGAGGCTGAGAAGATTCCATGGCATTATTCAGCCGTGCCCTGTCCTAATTTCGGGGGTATCGAGCACCCCGTTATACTGGGAACACCCTAACAAGGCTTTGATACTACGTATAGAGTCCAAGGGCATTTCCTAATATTAGGAAGTGCGTGGTACAAAGCCAGAGAGAAGATAAATGGCTTGTGGCAGTTCATTTCTTCCCACCTTGACTGGCCTTACAGTTTATCGCTAGCGTGGTTCATTCACTACAGGAAACCGGGAAGTGGTTGTATGTTGACTCACTGTGGCCTCGTGGATAAGGTCATAGACACTTACTCCAAAGGTTATGTGTTCAAAGCCTGGTGTCCACTGGATGCGAGTTCCCAGTCAAAAATAAAAGGCAATGTTATTTCATGTTTATGCCCTCGAGTGGGAAGTCAAGCAATCTAGTGCTTCTTTCACCTAGATATGTGCATATATGACCATAACGTGCTTCTAAATGGCATCCAAGTAACTTTCTAAACTTGACATGTTATTATTTCAACGTGAACCATTGCGAAAATGTATGTTTGTACGTCGTTACAAAACGTTAAAACTATTTCATAGTACTGTGCAGCAGAATCGATCGACTCTGAAATATGACACAACCAGTTCTCGCATCGGGCTTAATATCTAAGACTAGACCGCATGTGAGGCATAGCAGCGTGGGCAGATACGGGCATGGCTGGTGAGCTCTAATGTCATGCCGGCGTTTTAGCCCACAGCACTTTGAATCCTTAAACTTACAGTTTCTATTTACAACGTAAACGTGAGCTCAAAATCTGAGCATGCAAGCCGCCGTTGGCTTAAAAGTTAAAACAGGGTGACCGAGTCGCCCACGGCATGGAGCCACTAGGCAGCAACGGAAACAAGCATTGGCATAGCCAATAGGTCTCGCCTTTGGGACCTTATAAGTGTTTAGCCATGCAACAGTTGATGTTGTTGCACCAAGGATATTGTGCTGGATAACTAAACACTTATAAGGTCCCAAAGGCGAGACCTATTGGCTATGCCAATGCTTGTTTTGTAAATGTCATTATGATTGTAGTAAACAGCACTTAATTCACATCCTTCGGGAACGGAGCATTCGCAGTTCGGTGCTGGCACTTGAATATCTGCGGTTGGTGGATTCCCCTTTGAACTGTGTCCATATATGCTCCTCCTTAAAATGTGCTGTTAATAGGAGAAATGTCATGCTTTTTAATCAGAGGGGTGTTGTTTCCTTGGAACAGTAGTAAATGTACAAGATTGTTCTTACCTGGATGATCCTTAAAGTGTGACAGTAACATGTAGTCTCGAACGGGCGCGTGCACTTTAGTAGGTCAATGCCGAGGTGGGACGTAGATTGTTTTAACTAAGGGGGTTGACGCCACCTTATATGTGATATGTCGGACCCAATTTGATGCCTTCTTCCCTGAATGTTTTAATGCAATGATGTTTTTAATGTATGGCCAATGTAATTTGATATTTGTTGTTTTTGATAATGTGCTGAATTTATACGTACTGCACTTTTATGGCTACTTTGGTGGCCGAAAAAAAGATCTTAATAATAATAAAAAAGTAGAGGACTAACCAAGTTATGCAGTACGCAAGTGACATCATTGTGCGCAACATCACGATGCATGACGTCGCCTGTGGAATCACAGGAAGTGGCATCACAACCCATGACCTCACAGGAAGTGACATCAGATCTTAAGACCTCACATATGTTTAGCAGGTCTATCACGAGTACATGTGAGTGCATTACAATATTCAACAAATACGATTTTACGTTGGGGCCGTGCCAAAAAAGTGACGCAACCTTGAAGCAAAGTCTGCACCTCAACTTTTACATCTATTTTTAAAACTGCCAAAAAGAAATTGGCAACAAGGAGAAACGTGGCAGTAAATCTATTCTGCTTAATTGGTTGCAAAGTCTGCATTATAAAATGTCTTATGGGGTTAAGGTACCTGCTGCAGAGATCTTTGTGTGCTAACTAAATTTCAGGGAATAACAATAATGGTGAGATAACTCTGGAGGTTAACGTATTTGCTGGAGAGATCTGTGTTTTGTCTAGTCCCAGTTTTGAATCAAAGTAGCTTAGAGGGTTAATATGTCTACTGCAAAGCACATTGTATAAAACGCACATAAAAGATTCTTATTTTATGTAACTGGGTGAGTTACTGCTTATAACACAGAGATCCTTTTCTTAACTGCAGTTCAAAAATTGTAATCCTCCTAATATTGCACAATGAGCTATGAAAGGCGTGATTCCTACACCTTGTAACCCTCATTGTCTTATGTAAGGCATGCTGTACACTGATCGACACACAAATGATTTATTGTCAATGAATAATATGTACATCTCTATCCTTTGATCACGCACTTCCAGGAGCATACTTCATTTTCAAACAGCAGGTGCAGTGACACCAGAACAATAAGAACTAATGGAAACATTAAACCGATGCTAATGCATCAGTTTACCTTTAAAACAGACAAATATAACACAATTCCATTACTTGCACTAAGTGGTAAGACACACTGCCTACACCAGATTATACATTTTGACCCTGGCTTCATATTAAAATATAAAGTGTGGCTATTATTTACTAACACCACAACTTATCACCCTGGTTTGGGACACACACACCACCAACACACCTCTCTCTTTATCGGTCAATCTGAGCCACACTTACCAGACTGGACATTACAGTTGTGCAGCAGGTGCAGTGGCACCATGCTCAACACAAACACAATGAACATAAACCACAACTTCATGTCCCTAGATTCACCTCACCCCTCCCCACTCGCCCCTCCTTTTACAAAGTCCTAACTTCCATCCAGGCAGCAATTCTACTGGCTCCAGGACGGTAACTTCACTCCTTCGTGCTTTTATGCACAAATGCGCTAGTTGTAACATTTACCTTCCTGCTGCTTGTAAACAAGCAGGCACCACAATCTTAGCACCACTCGGAGAATCCCTCCTCCACCCACCCACAGGTCCAAGCACCCCCAATCCCCTCTCCCTTTCCAACTCTACAAGACTGCGCTCTCCACCACTAAACTCTATACTATACCACACTCTATGCCATTGCACTCTACTCTGCACCACTCATCTCTACACCAATGCATTCTATGCCACTGCACTCTATACCACTGTAATTTACTCTGTACCTCTCATCTCTACACCAATGCACTCTACACCACTGCACTCTGTCACTGTAATTTATTCTGCACCACTCATCTCAACAACAATGCACTCTGCACTACTACACTCTATGCCACTATAATTTACTCTGCACCACTCTAATCCACGCCAGTGCAATCTACGCTACACCTCTGCACTCTATCCTGCACCACTCCATTTTACCCTGCACAACTTCACTCTACTCTGAAACAATCTACTCTACGCCACTGCACTCTACGCCACTCTACTCCACCCACCGCCACTCCACTCAATGCCACTCCACTCTGCACCACTTATTTACGTTACTCTACTTACTCTACGCCAATGTACTCCACCACTTTACTCAAAACCAATGCACTCTATGCATATCTACTCTGCACCACTGTACTTTACGGCACTTCACTCTACTCCATTCTACAATATTCCACTCTGACGCTCTACTCCATTAAACTCTACTCCACTTTTCCACTCTACTGACAGAAGTCATGAGCACCTCTCAGGGTCCCTTGCACTGTACTGTGACTCACCACTAACAGACCCGGGGTCACTCTTCCTACAGAAACATATAGGACACATGTGTTATATACTGCATTTAACAAGAAACTCTACTGTGAAGCCACTGCTATAAAGAGACCGGTTCTCACACTTAATTGTGTCAAATTCTCAGTAGATAAATTCCACAATGGGTGGCATCATGGCAAACTATATTACATGGCACCTCGCCCATAGTGTCATTAAATAAAAGCACAACTCCGCTCCTTAATCTGATATCATCCCTGAAATGACAAAACAAGGCCTGTAATTTACAGCCAGATTAGTTAATTTTACTTGGTGACAAAGTATTTTGGATACAGCACCCCTCAGGGTAAGGCCAATCAATTTATTGATTAGGCCCACTTAACTCATCCATTACTAATAATGCTGAGATGACTCTGCGTTAATCAATGTCTTGATTAATCTACTCCCTGATGACATTTAAGTTGCTCAGTTCATGATAATACCCATTCTATATATTATTGGTAGCGCCTAGACACCGCCACAGCTCTTCTTCTAATAACAGCCACCCTATCACAGCCGCACAGGTGCCACACTGCATCATTAATATCATTGACACTCTCTGTTCTGAGTTCTTCCCAGACTCACTCTGCTGTAGGTAGCGCCTAGACCCACTGTGCTCTTCATAGCCCCTACACTGGCTCCACTATGGGTAGTGCCTAGACTCACTGTGTTCTTCGTAGCCCCTACACTGGCTCCACTATGGGTAGCGCCTAGACCCACTGTGCTCTTCATAGCCCCTACACTGGCTCCACTATGGGTAGCACCTAGACCTGCTGCTCTAGATATCATCTACATCTGTTCTTTTCAGGGTCATACCTCATTGTGCCCTTAATATTCCTATATCCACCTTGCTATAGATAGTGCCTAGACCCAATATGCTGTGCATAGCACCTACACTTGCTGCGGTATGGATTAGCGCCTAGACCCGCTGCTCTGGATAGGGTCTACACCTGCTCTGGGTCCTACCTTATTGTGCCCTTAATATTTCTGCTCTCTTTCTGCTATAGATACAGGCCAGATCCACTTTGATCTACATAAGACCCTCGACCTCTCTGCTCGGGATCATGACTTGCTGTGCTCTGGATATTCCTGTTGTCGCTCTGTGCGAGATAGCGCCCAGTCCTTCTGTGCTTAGGATAGCACCTACACCCACCCTGCTCGGGTTATCCCTGGTGTCTCTCTGCTCTTCATAGCGCCTAGACCCACTGTGAATATAGCCCAGATTCATAAACCATTCAAACACTCACCACACTAAAGGATCATTTCTGGCAGTGAAGACGAGGGTAGGTCATCGAACCTAAAAACCACAAGCTACAAATTTGTATTCAATTTCGTGAGTCACGTCCTTGTGATCAGAGAGGATCAGGCCCAAAAGTTTGGAGGGTCACGCTAGATCAATAGATAACTAAACACCACATTATTCTGTGCGTGTTTTCCATGACGGTTGGAAGGTGCAGTTTGTACATCTTTCACTGACAATAGAGGAGTACTATTCACTGATGAGCTCCTCACCCTTCTTAGAAGATTAGGTACATATGGCAGAGGTCCTGATGAAATGCCATTTGATCGCTCCTCCACATCGTTAGGCATGAAACATGTTGACCAAAAATTAAGACTTAAGTGTACTGACTTGAGCTTATATGTGACCGACAGCCTTTGCAGCCAAGAGACCTGGACCATGATATTCTGGAGTCTCTTCTAGATTCATATTGACTAGACACCCTATTAAACATATAGACATACACAGCCCATAGTTGATTTTAAGCCAGATTTTTTCCGTTTCCAATCTTCTCACCCACTGACTGGACACACACATGTTCCCAGTCTATTCAATTGGCGATTAAAAGATCTCCGGTAAAGTGCCCCCTCAAGGGCCCCATCAGGCACCACATCTGCATTCTGTCCATCAACTGTTGTTTTTGTATTTGTCACCCCGAGTGGGACGGGTATGCCCAGACGTGGGTCCCGTGCTCTCCATGCGACTGGAATCAAGCTATCCTGGCTGAAGAGGGGTGAAACCCCGAAACCGGTCCTAGGATGCTTGTTTCCAGTCCAGGGAGGACCTGGCTTGGCAGTTCGGGCTGGACTGTTCCCATGAGGCACAGGGTCAAGACTGATTTGCATATGGCTGGGTTCAAACTGGAATGGCATGGTGAGCAAAAAAATGATGGATTTAGGCCCAGATCTCTGTACTGGGGTGAATGTATGACATTGTTCTGCATTCTGTCCATCAACTGTTGTTTTTGCATTTGTCACCCCGAGTGGGATGGGTATGCCCAGACGTGGGTCCCGTGCTCTCCATGCCACTGGAATCAAGCTATCCTGGCTGAAGAGGGGTGAAACCCCGAAACCGGTCCTAGGATGCTTGTTTCCAGTCCAGGGAGGACCTGGCTTGGCAGTTCGGGCTGGACTGTTCCCATGAGGCACAGGGTCAAGACTGATTTGCATATGGCTGGGTTCAAACTGGAATGGCATGGTGAGCAAAAAAACGATGGATTTAGGCCCAGATCTCTGTACTGGGGTGAATGTATGACATTGTTCTGCATTCTGTCCATCAACTGTTGTTTTTGCATTTGTCACCCTGAGTGGGATGGGTATGCCCAGACGTGGGTCCCGTGCTCTCCATGCCACTGGAATCAAGCTATCCTGGCTGAAGAGGGGTGAAACCCCGAAACCGGTCCTAGGATGCTTGTTTCCAGTCCAGGGAGGACCTGGCTTGGCAGTTCGGGCTGGACTGTTCCCATGAGGCACAGGGTCAAGACTGATTTGCATATGGATGGGTTCAAACTGGAATGGCATGGTGAGCAAAAAAACGATGGATTTAGGCCCAGATCTCTGTACTGGGGTGAATGTATGACATTGTTCTGCATTCTGTCCATCAACTATTGTTTTTGCATCCATCAGGCATTGCAGCACCAGCCCAACGTGGACAAAACCCGATGATGAAGCATGCCACCCTTGGGTAGGTGAGAGCAACTGTTATTAGGAGCACATGCTCCCAGTGACTCTACATGAACTCCAGTGAGAGCCTCCTCGTGTCCTCCTAAGGAACTGTATACTTTTGGTTTAAACAGTTCTATTTCAGGAGAGTGTATACACGACTGAAAGTCTCCTTGTCCTCTTTCTAGGTTCTGTCTAGGCAGCGCTTGCGCTTTCTCTGCGAGACATGCTGTATTCACGAAAAGGGCTTTTAAAGCTCCACCCATTTTCAAGGACTGTCCCTGTTACATGTGTTGTTACTCAGAGCTTGCAAGCACTATTTCTTTCTTTAAGATGGAGCACTGGAGACCAGTGCTCGTGGTTTACAGAGCTCTGTTGTAAACAGGGCTGTAAATCTTGCTCTTATCTTGCCACATTTGCTGTGCATTCAAAGACTGAGGTCTGTTTTGGCTGCATCTGGCTCCTCCTCCCTCCTGCTTTTGAAATGCAGGGCCTGCCCTCAGGGTTCCTGCCTTCCTATGGCTGCTGCCGCCTTCCTCTCACAGTTCAACAAGCTTCCTGATTCATGGAGCACACAGTAAGCATGTTGTACATTCTTGTTTGGAGATAGTGTGATTTATTACTGGGATAGATTATTTGCCCCTGTCAGGGGTAGCTGATCTATAGGGGCTAAAAGGGCCCCCCCAATCAAGTGTCAATTGCATCTCATTTGTTAAAATATATATTACAGCCTTTATATGTAACAAAATGGTCTCACTGATCATTTGCTTACATGCTTACATGTGCAATATCACTCTGCACCAGAAGAGGGCTCCCCGGGACTGTATGGCACATGTGTCAGGCGTGGGCTGTTACTGCTCCTCCTTTCACAGATGCAATACATATCTGAGATGCTGCACTAGAGCTAGGCAGTGCAGCATGTCAGATAATGGTGAATTGGAGCCTGTCAGTCATATGCCCTTATGCCCCATCAGAAGCCACGATATGAGAAATAGAACAGCCTTCTGTCCCAGCTGTGCTTCTGATTGGGCATAAGGGTGTGAGCCTCACTCTGGCGCCTTGTTTGTTTGATGTGAAAGCTGGGAATCGACATGCAGAGGAAACTGTATGCTGAAGACTACCCCAGGTAAGTGTCTAGTTGTGTGAATGAGTGAGAGCATGCTTATGTGCCTGTTTGAAAGCGTGTGCCAGTGTGTGTGTGTGTGTGTGTATGTGTGTGTGTGTGTGTGTGTGTGTGTGTGTGTGTGTGTGTGTGTGTGTGTGTGCATGTGAGTGTTTGTTGCTTGTATGTGTCCTGGCATACACCAAATATTCATCAGAATTGTTTTCATTGCTGCGATGGCCTTGGAAGCAAGAAACTCAAATTTAATGCCTTTATTAATTAAACATGTGTTGCAAAGTCATCCTGTGCCCTGGTACTGGTGGTAACTGACTCTGGGCTCTGCCTAACCAGGAACAGGGCCAGTGGTATGCTGAAAACACACATAAAACAGAGAAAACACCTACGTACACTAGGGTACCCTATGGGTTAGAGTACCCGTATGATTGGCATGACCTCCCCTATATGGCCCTTGTACATAATAGGGCAGGGGGATTGAAACTTCCTTTAAGTCCCTAGTATATAATAGGGCACCTCAGTTTAGAGGCCAGCAGCCCTTTCTGCACTTGCATGTGTGCACTGCTGAGGCCTGAGGTCAGTTTAAAAGCAGCCCTGTGTTGCAGGACTGCTTTTAAAAAGTAAATTGTGCCCAAACTCTAATTTGGTGTTTGGGGCACATACAAATTAATAAACTACAATGTTTGGGCATTTTACGTACCCCCAGGGTCTCCCCTAGATGTCCCAGGGGTGGAGGGTGGGTCAGGTATTTATAAGTAGGTTCATTATAAAATGGGTTTTATATGCCCTGGGGTTAGTGAAATTGCACATTTCACTCCCCACATTGTAGTAAAGTGCTTCCCAAAATCGACTTTTGTGCTAGAAGCACTGTGGAGTCAGGATCTACAATATTTGGCTATATTCAGAACCCCTAAAGTCTTCGCTAGGTGTTCTGGGGGTGGAGGGCCCTTTAGATATAGGCAGGGTCCCTATAAAACATGTTTTGTAAGCCCTGGTGTGGGAGAAATTGCCCAGTTAATTCTTTCCATTGCAGATCCCCAGCCTCAAAGATTAACATGGCAAGAAGTTATCAATTAATAGCTGCAGAAAGGAAAGACATACAAATATCATTCAAAGACTCAGTAGAATGGTATTGATAAATCCAGCATCCAGCAATATGCTATTGTTGATTGAATCCTAATATGTACAGACAAGAAGTTATAAGACTTTCTTGTTTGTAAGTCAAAATTCAGCCCTCTAGTGCTCTGACCTGATTGGCCAGAGTTAAGTGGATTAGACAGGCTGCTTTGATAAGGTGATAAGTAGCCCAGGAGGTCAGGGAGCCATACTGGGTTCTGCTACATATGAATGCTATGGCAGCGGGAGGGGTGGTAAACCATCATCTTCAAAGAGAGGGAAGGTCCAGTTACAGCCCTACCCTCTTAACCTAGCCAGATGGGAGGATTAAGGCAATAATTCACAGATGTAAAGGGAGTGGACCTATGTAGATGAGCCATCCTGTAGGCTGGTTTAATTAGCTCTTCTCCCTCTGCTTGAAAGTCAGCCGTGATGAATTTTGGAGAAATGGTGCCTTCCCGGAGACCATTATGCCACACTTTGGAGGCAATGGTCATGCTCTGGGGTGTTGTCCTGCACCTCATTGGACAGGAGTGCCCTCCTGCTTGACTCCAGAGAACACTGAATAAGTATCTGAGAGGGGCAGTGGTTCTCATCTGCTGCTTGAAACTGAGAGAAGAAGGATTGCCAAGCTGGAAACTTGATTTGCACAATCAGGCACTGCAGTCCGACTGACTGTGCCTGCTGCATTATCTGTAACTACAGCTCTTCGGATGCACCTTGCTTCAAGAGGAATAAAGAGTGGAGGCCAAGCTGGAAACTTGATTTGCACCATCAGGCCCACACTCTGAAAAGACTGGCGCTGGCTGCATTATCTGGAACTACAGCACTTTGGATGTACCTTTCTTCAGGAGGAATAAAGAGGGGATGCCAAACTGGAAACTTGATTTGCACCATCAGGCCCTGTATTCTGACAGACTGCGTCTGCTGCATCATCTGGAACTACAGCCCTTTGGATGTACCCTGTTTCAAGAGAAATAAAGAGTGAGCTCTCTGCAAGCTACAGGTTAACAGAGCTCGCCTGCATCAACTCCATCAAGAGTCCCCTGCCTGGAGTGTATCCAGTGGACTGTTAAGGGTGGTGTCCAGGTGCATTGTGGGGAATTGTGGTCCCAACCTATCAAGGACCATCTTGGAGTTTCCAGACCCTTGGATTGTGTTTTGGACACTTTGGACCCGCAGAGTAACTTCAGGAAGAAGTTCCTGAAGTCTGGGAAAGTTTGGTGAACTTTTGTGAAAATGCTCCAGAGGGTGACTGGACTCTCACAGAAAGCCAATCTGGTGAATCCTCAGTGAAAGGAGGCTGGTGAGAGATCCTCCAGAAAGTGTGAAGGTAAAATTTTGACCGGGGACTCCCGCTTAATGTATCCTAAAAGGGCTCCATCGCGGTCAGCCTCCAAGTTTGACTTTGTCCCGGGCAGAGGCAACCAAATGTCCAAAAGAGGCACTATTGGCTTCTAAGCACTAGAAAGTGTTTAATATTTAAAAATTCATAACTTTGGTTCCCTACAGTGGATGTTTTTTGTTTTGGTGTCATTTTAAAGATAGAAATATTTCCTATTTTTATAAATTGGTGTTGGATTTTTATTGTGTCTTAATTTATTTACTGAATTGGTGTTTTTAAGTGCTTTACATACCTGTCTCTGAAGTTTGCTACAAAACAAATGATGGACGGAATGCTGAATAAATCATGCATTCACCCCCAGTCAAGAGATCTGGGTTAAATCCATCGTTCTTTTGCTCACCATACCACCCCAGTTTAGACCCAGCCATATGCAAATAAGTCTTGACTCTGTGCCTCATGTCATACATTCACCCCAGTACAGAGATCTGGGCCTAAATCCATCATTTTTTTGCTCCAGACCGAACTGCCAAGCCAGGTCCTCCCTGGACCTGAAACAAGCATCCTGGGACCGGTTTCTGGGTATTACCCTTCATCAGCCAGGCTAGCTTGAATCCAGTGGCACAGTGAGCAAGGGACCCACGTCTGGGCATACCCATCCCACTTAGGGTGAAAAGTGCTACGCAAACAAATGATGGACGGATGCTGAATAAATCATACATTCACCCCCAGTCAAGAGATCTGGGTTAAAGCCATCGTTCTTTTGCTCACCATGCCACCCCAGTTTAGACCCAGCCATATGCAAATCAGTCTTGACTCTGTGCGTCCCGTGCTCTCCATGCAACTGGAGTCAAGCTATCCTGGCTGATGAGGGCTGAAAGCCCGAAACTGTTCCTAGGATGCTTGTCTCCAGTCCAGGGAGGACCTGCCTGGCAGTTCGGACTGGACTCTTCCCATTGGGCGCAAGGTCAAGACTGATTTGCATATGGCTGGGTCCAAACTGGAATGGCATGGTGAGCAAAAAAACACTGGATTTGGCCCAGATCTCTCTACTGGGGTGAATGTATGACATTGTTCTGCATTCTGTCCATCAATTGTTCTTTTTGCATTTGTCACCCCGAGTGGGACGGGTATGCCCAGACGTGGGTCCCGTGCTCTCCATGCCACTGGAGTCAAGCTATCCTGGCTGATGAGGGCTGAAAGCCCGAAACCGGTCCGAGGATGCTTGTCTCCAGTCCAGGGAGGACCTGCCTGGCAGTTCGGGCTGGACTGTTCCCATTGGGCGCAGGGTCAAGACTGATTTGCATATGGCTGGGTCCAAACTGGAATGGCATGGTGAGCAAAAAAACGATGGATTTAGGCCCAGATCTCTGTACTGGGGTGAATGTATGACATTGTTCTGCATTCTGTCCATCAATTGTTCTTTTTGTGTTTGTCACCCCGAGTGGGACGGGTGTGCCCAGACGTGGGTCCCGTGCTCTCCATGCCACTGGAGTCAAGCTATCCTGGCTAATGAGGGCTGAAAGCCTGAAACTGGTCCTAGGATGCTTGTCTCCAATCCAGGGAGGACCTGCCTGGCAATTCGGGCTGGACTCTTCCCATTGGGCGCAGGGTCAAGACTGATTTGCATATGGCTGGGTCCAAACTGGAGTGGCATGGTGAGCAAAAAAACTATGGATTTAGGCCCAGATCTCTGTACTGGGGTGAATGTATGACATTGTTCTGTATTTTGTCCATCAATTGTTCTTTTTGCATTTGTCACCCCGAATGGGACCGGTATGCCCAGACGTGGGTCCCGTGCTCTCCATGCCACTGGAGTCAAGCTATCCTGGCTGATGAGGGCTGAAAGCCCGAAACCGGTCCTAGGATGCTTGTCTCCAGTCCAGGGAGGACCTGCCTGGCAGTTCGGGCTGGACTGTTCCCATTGGGCGCAGGGTCAAGACTGATTTGCATATGGCTGGGTCCAAACTGGAATGGCATGGTGAGCAAATAAACGATGGATTAAGGCTCAGATCTCTGTACTGGGGTGAATGTATGACATTGTTCTGCATTCTGTCCATCAATTGTTCTTTTTGCATTTGTCTCTGAAGTTAGGCCTGCCTGCTCGCAGCCAAGCTACCAAGGGTTGAGCATGGGAATAATTTTCTGAGACCTATTCTGAGCCCTAGTTTGCGTTAGTGGCCATATTGCCAGTGGTAGATGTACATTTACCCTTACCAATAATCCACTTTCCAACATGATGTCACCAGTGTGTCTCGATAAACCTGCTTGTAGTTCAGTGCAGACTGCAGGATGACTTCAAAGTAAGGGTGCCATGGTTTATTTTGTTTTTATATTGAATAGATTTTATTAACCTATTTCTAATTTTAAATGACTTCCTTAGCATTATAACTTAATAGATATTTGTCAAGCCTATTGCGCTGTTTGAAATTTGCGTAATAACCCTATTATTTTGTTTACATTTGTATGATGTTTATATTCCTTAAAAAATACAATGTTGAAAAAAGGTGTGAGTAAAGTCATGGACAGGTGGTCCACGGCATTAAAGGGAATAATCCCCACATAAATGATAGCACCGATTGGGTTGGCCATGGTGCAGTTTGACTTATCAGGCGGGCAGGGCAGCTTAGGTTAGTCACCTCTGCCTGCCTTGGATCGCCCGTAAGTTAACCCACCACGTTGGCATACTTCATGTATGAAATAAACCTGCAGCAAACTGTTTTCCAACAAAATTTGTGTGGCGTGATTATTTATTGCAGCGTGTACTAAGTACCTTACTATATTTCGGGGGAGGGTTGCCGATATAGGCACTATGACCATGAGCAGCCAACAGCTTTTGCTAAGTGGGGGGCTGGCCCCAAACCTGGAAGAAAGGGCTTCCATCTGTCTTCAGGAGTCCGACCTTGGGCACCAGTGAATAACTGCCTTCTAACCCCGACCCTGGCTGATTGCAGGTTAGCGGGTCGAGGCAGAGCTGTCACAGGTAGCGCTATAACGCTCCAATGGCCCTGCAAACAGTAGAAGTGCACAGGAGATGTGTCTTCTCCATGCGTCCCCGACACTTGCCTGTCGTGTCCCCTCACTCCACAATCTGCGGGGGGATAAACCCCCACACTTCCTACGCCCATGGCTGCCAGAATAGGTGAACAGCTGCAGGGATTTCTTTTTTATTTAATAGTTTATTCATAATCCTTTAGCCCTGACATTACCCAAAGGTGCTGGAGCGCTTTCCAAGAGGAATATTTCATTAGAGGAGAAGGAAGGGGTTTCAAGTCCGTGGGACAAGGCTACGCAGATCTGGAGGTAACAAGATCCCCATTCTGGATTGTGCTGGGGGGGAGAAGAAAAGTCTAACAGCCCCCCCCCCGGAATTTGTGGGAGGGGGAAGAGTCTGCAGGGGGAGGTGGCAGGGCAGAGGCCTGGCAGTAGAAGAGCTCTACGGATGGTGGGAAGAGTCTGCACTGCAGTCCGAGGGGTGCAGCCAGGACAGGGGGTGCAAGCACCGGGGGCAGGGTGTTCAGAGCAGGAAGGTGCTTCACATATTCCTATAGGAGGCTGCACCATGAGAGGAGGGGCAGGACAGAGGCCTGGGAGAAGAATAGCTCCAAGGATGGAGGGGATAGTCTCCACCACAGTCTGAGGGGTGCAGCCAGGGGTGGGGGGGTGTTAAGGGCAGGAAGGTACTTCACACATTCCTAAATGAGGCTGCACCATGATGGGGGGGTCATTTATTGTGTAACCAGGGATAGGAATGCGTAGGCTCCACCCCTTATCCTCCCGTCCTGCAACCTCTCACCAACCAGTTGGTGGGGGTGATTGCAGGGGGTTCAGGGGCTGCCCCCCCGGCTGACCACCCCCACGGGATGAAGCACTTCTGACGTCACTGGTAATGGCGGGGCGACCACATATGCCCTCGATGCCAGACACAGACAGATGAGTTATTTTCACCCCGAAGTGCTGCGTGAAGTGAGCACGCTGTGTGATCTGCAGCAGGTCAGTTGTCGGTGTAGGAGGCTGGAGCCGGGGAAGTTACTGAGAGAGGGGTTTTGTCATGTCCTTTAGGCTAGTCCTGTCATGTATACCGCTATTACATATATTCGTCCCAGCCACACGACAATAACGATTCTATACAAGTGACCTTTTACCTAGTAGCTTGCTCCTGTCTCTTCGACACCAGGCTCTCGGTACTCTATCATAATCCCTGTACCTGACATACATAAACATGTTCCCAGGCACTGCAGAATTATTCTGCATAAGGGTCACCACTTTCTTCATCCTTGGCCAACAGCCAGCTGTGCATGATCGCACTTGTTTAGAAAAGCATTGGTGATTGTTTTCAAAACATCCATGATTGTTTTAAAAAAAAATTGATTCTAGAAAAAACCCTGGAGTTATCACTTTAGTATTAAAGACCCTCACTCCCCTACAAATTAGAGGAGAATTCCTTCCAAGCTGACACGGGGTCCTGCATGCTGAATCTTCGACATGCAGCAGTTTGACATCCCTTGCGGGGTGTCATCCTCGAAGCAGAGACTGGGTCCTTCATTCTCTTTTTTTAAATGAAAATCTTTTTTATTAAACAAGCTCAAGTTAAATACATACTTTTCATAGTTAATCAATCAATAGATCAATCAATCGTGGGTTTGTTAAGCGTGACTACTCACCCATAAGGGTCTCAAGGCGCTGGGGTGGAGGGGAGGTGCAGGATCTAGTCCATCAAGGAGGAGGTCTATCGAAGAGCCATGTTTTGAGGTCTCTCGTGAAGATGGGGAGTGATGCCGTCTGTCTGAGGTGGAGCGGGAGGGCGTTCCAGGCCTTGGTCGCGAGGAAGGAGAAGGAGCGGCCTCCCGATCTGGACTTCCTGGTGTGGGGACAACGGCGTGGGAGAGCTGGGCTGATCGTAGGGTCCTTTGGGGTGCATGGAATTTGAGTCGGCTGTTCAGGTATGCTGGTCCGGTGTTGTGGAGGGCTTTGTGTGCGTGAGTAAGAATCTTGAAGGTGATTCTAGCCCCGATGGGGAGCCAGTGGAGTGTGCGCAGGTGCTGGGAGATGAGTTGATCTGGCGGTCCATTTTGAGTTCAGAGTCCAGGATGTTTCCGAGGTTGCGTGCGTTGTCTGTGGGGGTGGGCGGGCTTCCGAGGGCAGGGGGCCACCAGGTGTCGTTCCAGGCATCGGGGTGTGGGCCCATGATGAGTACTTCTGTTTTGTCCGTGTTGAGTTGTAGGCAGCTGCTCTTCATCCATTTGGCGACTGCTCCCATGCCTTCTTGAAAGCTGTGTTTGGCTGCTTTGGGTTCGTTGGATAGGGAGAGTATGAGTTGGGTGTGGTTTGCGTATGAAACAATGTTGAGTCCGTGGGTTCTGACGATGGGGGCGAGCGGAGCCATGTAGACATTGAACAGCGTGGGGCTGAGGGAGAATCCCTGGGGGACTCCGCAGGTGGTTGGTGTAGGGTCCGAGAGGAAGGGAGGGAGTCTGACCCGCTGCGTTCTGCCGGAGAGGAATGAGTGGATCCAGTCGAGGGCCTTGTCCCGGATCCCTGTGTCATGAAGTCTGCGTGTTAGGGTGCGGTGAGAGACTGTGTCGAAGGCCGCTGAGAGGTCGAGGAGGATGAGTGCTACTGTCTCGCCTCTGTCTAGGAGGGAGTGGATGTCGTCTGTTGCGGCAAAGAGGGTGGCTTCTGTGCTGTGGTTTTTTCTGAAGCCGGATTGGGAGGAGTCGAGGATGTTGTGCTCTTCGATGAAGGTGGCGAGTTGGCTGTTGATGGCTTCATCAATGACTTTCACTGGGAACGGGAGCAGGGAGATGGGTCTGTCGTTTTTAAGGTCGGTTGGGTCCGCCGAGGGTTTCTTCAGGAGGGGGTTGATCTCGGCGTGCTTCCAGTCGTGGGGGAAGGAGACGTTCACGAGGGAGCGGTTGATGGTGTGGCGAAGCATGGGTGTGATGGTGTTGGCGGCTCTGTTGAAGATGTGGTGGGGCAAGGGTCCGTGGGGGCCCCGGAGTGGATTGACTTCATCGTCTTTAGTGTGTCTTTGGTGGTGAGGGCTGTCAGCTGTCAATCATTGGCTTCAGGGTGTCAGGGGTGGTTGGTGAGGGTTCTGCGTGTTGGCTGTCTTCGTCAAAGAAGGTGCTGAGTTTGTCGCAGAGGTCGTGTGAGGGAGGGATGTCTGTAGACTCGCTGATGGGTTGGGCGAACTCCTTGATGATGCTGAAGAGTTCTTTGCTATTGTGTTCATGTGTGGAGATTCTGTCTTTGGTCGCTGTCTTTCTCGTATTTCTGATGAGTTGGTGGTGGGCGTTGGTGGCGGCTTTGAAGTTGTTGTGGGCTTCTGTAGATTTGGAGTTCCTCCAGGCCTTTTCGAGGCGGCAGCATGTGCGTCTGAACTCTGAGTTCGGTGGTAAACCATCTGGCTTTCCTGGCGTGTGTGTTGTTGTTCTTCTTGAGGGGGGCTTTGGTGTTGGCGCTGTCGGAGATCCATCTGTGCAGGGTTCGAGCTGTGGTGTTGGGGTCGTCGTTGTCCGCGATGGTTGGGGTGGAGTAGCCGAGTGAGGAGGTGAGCTGGTCGTCGGTGATTTTGGTCCAATTTCTTCGTGGGAGCAGGTGCTGGGTTCTGTGGATGGTGGGTGTTCTGAAGGTGAAGTGGATGCAGCGATGGTCTGTCCACGGGAGTTCGGTGGTGTGGCTGAAAGTGATGGAGTTTCCTGTTGTGAAGAGGGGGTCGAGGGTGTGTCCTGCTGAGTGCGTGGGTTCAGTCATGATCTGGCAGAGTCCTATGTTGTGGAGGTTGTCTAGGAGGGATGTGGTGTTGGGGTCTAGTTGGTTGTCGAGGTGGAAGTTGAGGTCTCCCAGCAAGGTGTAGTTGGTGGACGCGATAGCCTGCGGGGTGATGATGTCCGTGATGGAGTTGGTAAATGGTCTGCGGGGTCCGGGGGGTCTGTAGATGAGGGTTCCCGGGAGGGTGGTGGTAGGGCTGGCCTGTATCTTGAAGTGTAGGTGTTCCATCAGGTCTGTGGGCTTGTCGGGGAGTGTGCTCAGAAGGATGGTGGATTTGTGGACGATGGTGATTTCCCCCCCCCCCAGGGCGAGTGGGGCGGGCCTTCTGGGAGATCTTGTACCCTTGGGGAATGGCGATGTCAGGTCCCAAGGGGGTGTTGGTCCAGGTTTCAGTGAAGAATGCGACTTCTGGGGTGGTGCTGTCGAGGAGGTCCCAGATTCCGGTGGCATGTTTGTGGAGAGATCGGACGTTGAGGAGGATGCATTGCAGGGTCTTTGGTACGGTTGCGTTCTTGCGGGCGGGTTGAGCTGGATTTGTGGTCTTGTCGGCGCTACAGGAGTGGCGGCAGCGGTGACATCTGAAGGGCCCGTGGGTGTTGGCTGGTGATGCTAGCTTGCAGTTGTTGTTCCGACCTGGGTTGAGTGCGTAGAGTGCCGCTGGGTTGTAGCATTGGCGGTTCGGAGGTCCAGGGTTCCTGGCGCTGGTTGCGTTTGGGTCGCGGACGGGCGCAGACGGGCTTGCCTTTGGCATGCCTTTGGGACGCCAGCGGCACAGCGGCCGCCATTAAGTAGGGGTCGGGGAGGGCTGGGCAGCTGGGAGGCGGGAGCGGGGAGGGGAACTGGCTTGGGCTGGTCGCGCTGGGGGGGGCCGCCGGGGTAGCAGCAGTGGGAAAAACGAGCGAGAGGTGCCCAAAAACAGGAGCGAAAACATCGCAAAGTATAAAAAATAAATAAAAGTGATAGGAAGAGAGTAAGAGGCTAAAAAAACGAAGGTGAAAGTAGAGAGACTAAAGAAAGAGGTAGGCAGAAAAACAGAGCGAACGAAGGGGTGAGAGGTCCACTGGACCACCAGGGATGAGGCGCGGGTATAGCCTGCGGGTGGAGGAGGGCCTCGAACACCAACACTTGAGAGTGCAAGGGCTCAGGAGGGCTTCACTTGATGGTGGAGCTGCGAGGGTGGGAGAGCAATTTCACTGACAATGAGGATACTACGCTCAGGATAGGTGGTTGAAAAAGGTTTATTGTATAATCCATCACAGAGACCTCATCCACCAAGTGACTCCAACGAACTGCCACTCTTCAATCCTCAGTGTTCCAACCTGGCAACCCCTAAATTCTAAATGCTTGCATCATTTCCTAGCAAATTAGATACCAAACAAAGATAAATACAGAAGAACATCACAGTACCCCTTTGAGGTCGTATCCTGTAAGTGTTGGACAGAGTTGTTAGTGTTAAGTTTTGGAGCCACTCAAGAGTGTCTTTGTTCAAAGGGGCTAGTGTGAGAGCAGAAGGTGGAGACAATGGCTCTTGATATTTCTGAAAAGGAGGTGGGTGCAGTCTCCAGACTGTGGTTGAAGGAATCAGGACTCTAGTCAAAAGAGTGGAAAAGAGCAGGATCTTGGTGGGGAAGAAGGCTAATCCAACAATTAATGTTGGTTTTCTGTGTGTGGGAAACGTAGAATTTCAATTTTATTTGCAGTGTTTTCGGCCCACATGCAAAGCACGACTGCATTTCACACAAATAGAATACGCTTACATACGTTATACAGTAACACTATATGATAGAAAAAAATATAGAAAACACATTTAAAATCATGACTAAAAACATAAAAAGCCCAGGCCCTAACTGTACAGCTTTAAAAGCATAGGGCAGGGCCAGCATACACCCCCTTCTGAAAGAGTTTTGTTCTCTGTTCCTAACTTCTTAAAAATCTTA
Organism: Calotriton arnoldi; assembly: GCA_963921515.1. Classification (NCBI taxonomy): domain Eukaryota; kingdom Metazoa; phylum Chordata; class Amphibia; order Caudata; family Salamandridae; genus Calotriton; species Calotriton arnoldi. The sequence goes on from CAWUFW010012932.1 coordinate 130,080, forward strand.
CAGTCCATATGGTTGTTTTCCCGGACAATTCACTTAAAAGGAAGAAAATTTTCGGAAAACGGAGAATACAGATGCATCCTACATTATAGGATTATGCATTGAATTAATTTACTGTCTTTTGGGTTCTTGTTTTGTGTGTGTGCTATTGTATGTTAAACCTTGTTAGGGCAGACGGTGTGTGCTAGTGTAACGCATGAGGTGCATACAATGCGCTTCGCGCAATAATTACACTCCACGCTGTTCTTGAAGCGTAAAAGGCCATTTATTAGGACAGGTTGTCAACACAATACTTCAACCAAAACATCAACTTAAACTGTAAACAATCCCCCCCCAAACATTTCAATCTTCATGCATTCCTCTCACTTTTTTTTGCACACTTCCCGTTCCCTTCTGTGACCTCTTCTGACTCTCCATTCACCTCCTCGCTTATCTTTCAACATCCTCTCCTGTATCTCCCGCCAACGCACTCTTGCATCCCGCCCCCATCATTCACCTGTTTCTCACCCCCCCCCCCGGATGGGTGGGTGCGCCCGTCCGAGACTCCCCACCAATCCAAAATACTGCCAACCCAAACCTACACAACCCGTCCTAAACTGGCATGCTTATAAACAAACCATCCCTGCCCTCAAAACTTGCACCCAAAAATGAACTCCCTCCCCAGTGGTATCGGGCAGAGAACGATTCTCCCCCCCCCTGGCCCTTATAACCTGCCCCTAATCCATACCCCCTGACCCCAACAGCCGTGTCCTTCCGGCCTATCACGCGAAAACCCCGGGGGAAGACTAGTCTGCGACTTTACTTCCCATCGGGGCCGCATTGTGTCATGGTATAATGTGCATTAAAGAAGTTCGTTGGTCAGCTGTAGTGCTGTGTTGGGTGTACTCCTGGGACTCTCATTTGTAAACTTATAGTTGGAATTAATCGTTTGGATTGTCACCCACCTCTGTGCAGGTTCTTTCCTCTTCCCACATGTACTCTACCCTGTCCTGTTTTCCCTTGCCATTAAAGTACTAGCAGTTTTACGTTTTTTCGACATGAATGTAGTACTTCAGGTACAATAACGCAAACGCCAAAACAGATATTGTGCAGAGTTCTCAAGTGTCCTAGGTCCATGCGTTAGTAGCTCATCCAGCCCGGATTTTTGTTTTAAATTCGAGGGTGTCTTCCTGTTTATCCCATTAGAAGATCAGCACTACAAGTCCTGGAAAGCTGAGCAAACAGTTCAACTGGATAATGCAATCCAATACAGTTTTCAGATTTGTGTAACATTTGTTGGAAGTCTAGTACATTCATCGACCCCCAAGAGCCTCCCAAGGGTCTGCTTGTCAAGTACCAAATACCAGAACTTAGTTTTCCACGGGAGCAGACGACTTTTCCTCAATCCCCAACTCCACTACCAGCGAACTTGTAATGCTTACTTGCAGCACAGCGGGGGAAAGGGGATCTTAAATGAAGAATTATATTCTTTCTGACTGGTAATGAATTAGATGGTTCTCCAAACAAGGATATCACAGATGCGGTGACAAAATTGTCTCTTGACAGTTAGTTTCACTTCCAGGAATGAAGTAGTTCTCTCAAAAGTAATTTTAAGTCTCTTGCTGCAGTTCCTAGAACAATGCTGTACTGTGTATGCTGCTCACTGATCTAGCGCTGATGATACCTCAAGCTGATGCACCCTGAAGATTTCACTGCTCTAAGTGGAGCGCTGCACAGTTGAAAATAAGAAGAGACTAGACCTTCTTGCCGCTTTGCGCTGAAGTAATGGAGTGCCAGCTGACGCCTAGACAGAAAGCACGAGACTTACTTGGAATTGAGTAGTCCTCTAACTCAGAAACCACTCCGGTTTCTGTGCTGGTGATATACTCACAAAATGTGACAGGACCAAAACTCCAGACACGACAGACTGACTGGAGGAATCTCAGGAATTACCTTCTAACTAAAGGCGAGTGCTGACTGGAACTTTGAAAACCAAGGCGGCAATATATTTTGCCCAAAAAACTGAGTTCTGTAATCTTGAGGGGAGCGCGAAGTCTAAAAGCGCTGCCTCACCTGAAATGCTTCAGTTGAAGTGCGCCGGGCTCCTCGAGCTCAAGCGCGAAGACAGCTGCGGAGTGTAAATGCCTGGAAAACTAGGCCTGCAACCAGCATAACTATCTCTAGCGGCCATCTTGGAATTCCGTGGTTGCAAAGGATGAATAAGTTGCAACCAAATTGAGACCAGCTTAAGGGAAATTGAGCGTTGAAGCGTGGAATAGAGGTACCTGTGTTTCCTATTCCCTGAATGTCCATATTTAGCCTTCCCTTGTTCTCTGATTTGGCCATCCCTGACAGTACCCCCCACCAAGGCCCCTTCCTCTCTCTTCTTGGGCTTATTGGGATGAGTACAATGGAACTCTCTAAGCAACCTAGGAGCATGCACATTAACCTTTGGTTCCCAGGTTCTCTCTTCGGGCCATAACCCTTCCAATCTACCAAATAGAACATCTCTCCTTTCTTAAACTTGGAATCTAAAATTCGCTTCACCTCAAACTCAATCCCTGACTGGACTTGAACAGGGGCTGGTGGACCTTTCTTTCTGAAATTGGATGGATTTCTCTTAACCAACGATACGTGGAACACAGGATGTATCTTTAACTTAGAAGGGAGACGAACCTTAACACTCACTGGATTTACCATTCTCTTTACCAGAAATGGACCGACAAACCGGGGTTGAAATTTACGGTTCCCCTTTAGGCGCATATTTCGAGTCGAAATCCACACCTTGTCTCCTGGTTCATAAATGGGATTCTCTCGTCTCTTCTTGTCTGCCTGCTTCTTGTAGGTACTCTTAGCCTTAACTAGATTTCTGGTGGCTACCTGATAGGCTTTGTGTAAATCATGTATAACGGCCTCAACTGCGGGGACATCACTCTCTTGTTTCCCTACAATCATGTAGGGGTGTCTTCCTGAATTTAAATAGAAAGGAGAATACCTTGTGGAAGAATGCACTGCATTGTTATAAGCAAATTCGGCAGTCCAAATTAGGTTTGGCCATTCTCCCTCATGGTCCATCAAGAACAAGCGCAAATATTGCTCCAATTCTTGGTTCACCCTTTCAGTTTGTCCATCAGTCTCCGGATGGAAACTAGTAGACAATCGGGAATCAACTTACAATATTTTTAGGAAAGCCTTCCAGAAATGTGAAATGAACTGAGGATCTCTGTCTGAGATAACAACCTTGGGAATCCCATGAGCCTTAACAACATGGAGAGTGAAAAGTGTAGATAGTTGAGTAGCATTGGGGATGGATTTCAAGGGAACAAAATGACTCATCTTAGAGAAATGATCTACTACCACCCAGATAGTAGTAAACCCTTGACTAGAAGGAAGATCTACAATAAAATCCATAGAAATTGTATGCCACGGATAAGGAGCAGGAGGCAAAGGAAGCAACAACCCTTGAGGTGCCATTCTAGTAGCCTTCCCTTTAATGCACTGCTCACAAGATGCCACATATTGTCTCACCTGAGCTTCCATTGCCGGCCACCAAAATTCTCGTTGAATCAACTCCAAGGTTTTCTTTAATCCCTTGTGCCCTGCCAGTAAGTTGTCATGAAAATGTTGGATCACAAGCGTACGAAGCTCCTCACTGGGAACGAATAACTTGCCCTGGTGGTATGGTTTTCCATTCTTTACTTCTCTTCCAATACCTCCACTAGCCCACTCACTAAGTTCTTCTTCTGAGAGAGTGTTCTTTAGCTTGTCCTCCAAATCTGAGTATTGAATAGATCCAATTATTTTTCTTCAGGAACGATCAATCCTTTCTCAACGGACTTCTCATAATCTCCAGTGCCAAGACGAGACAGGGTGTCTGCCTTACCATTGGTTGAACCAGGCTTGTAAGTCAGAACAAAGTTATAGTCAGCAAAGAATAGTGACCATCGCAATCGCCTAGGTGTGAGGGTCCGAGCAGACTTTAAGAATTGAAGATTCTGATGGTCTATAAAAACCGTTACCTCATGCTTAGTACCCAGCAAATAATGCCTCCACTCTTGGAGAGCATCCCTGACAGCCAATAACTCCTTATCAGCAATTGAATAGTTTATTTCAGTTGCGGTCAATTTCCGAAATCGATATGCCACAGGATGAAGCTGTCCTGTACTTCTATGTCTTTGCGACAGGATTCCACCAATGGCCAGATCAGATGCATCTGCCTCAACATAGAAGGGTTCTTCCGGATTTGGATGTTGAAGGACTGGGGCTGAAACAAAAATTTCTTTCAATTCATTAAAGGCCTTCTCAGTTTCAGAATTCCACTCAAATCTTGCCTTTTTCTTCAATAAACGAGTTAGTGGACAAACTCTTTCGGAGAAGTTGAGAATGAAACGCCTGTAAAAATTAGCAAAGCCAATGAAGCTTTGCACTACCTTAACATTTCGGGCGGAGGCCAATCTCTGATAGCTTTCACTTTAGCATCATCCATGGAAACACCATCTGGGGACAACCCAAAACCCAAAAATTCCACTCGAGACGTATGAAAAACGAATTTTTCCAACTTGACAAAAAGTTGATTTTCCAGCAGTTTCTTAAGAATGGCTCGAACGTGTTGTATATGTACCTTCATGTTGGCCGAAAAGATGAGAATATCATCGATGTACACCACTGCGAATCGGTCCAGAAATTCCCTCAAGATGTCATTGACAAAGTGCTGGAAGGCAGCCGGTGCATTAAACAGGCCGAATGGCACGACCTGGTATTCAAACAATCCCAATCAAGTTCGGAAGGCGGTCTTCCATTCGTCACCTTCAGCCATTCTTACTAAATGGTAGGCCCCTCTTAGGTCCAATTTTGTGTACACTTGGGCTTCCTTCACCTGGTCCAACAGTTCTGAGATTAGAGGCAGAGGGTATCTGTTCTTCTTGGTGACTAAATTAAGGGCTCGATAATCTATACACGTTCTAAGTTTTCCATCCTTTTAAGGAATTAAAAATAGCGGAGACGAGACAGGAGACTGGGACGGACGAATGAACCCATTGGCTAGGTATTGATCCAAATACTCCTTCAGATGTTGATTCTCAGCTTCAGAAAGTGCATAGATTCGGCTACAAGGCAACAATGCTCCTGGCTCCAATTCAATCTTGCAATTGTAGTCTCGATGTGGAAGTAATTTCTGAGCCTCTTGTTCATCAAAGACAGATGCTAAATCGAGGTAATCTTGTGGAATCTCTTGAACTTCCATAGAGCAAATTGACCCTGCCTGACTAGCCAAGATCGTAGGTGGCGAAGTGGGACGATCAACCAAACTCAAATCGTGACAGTGTCTCTTACAATAATCTGAATTCATTTCAATGGATCTTCTAGCCCAATCAATCTTCGGGTTATGCTCAGTGAGCCAAGGAAATCCTAGGACAAGCTGGAATTGAGGGGCATCGATTAGACTAAACTTCAAGATACTTAAATGTTGGCCAGGTCCCCACAAAGAAATCTCTTCAGTATCATGAATGATGGGCCCGGAGGAAAGATTGGTACCGTCTACCGCTCGAACAGATTCTGGTCTTTCTTTTTTAGGAAACAAATTCCTAGAGATTTTGCAAATCTGATGTCGCAGAAATTTCCAGTTGCTCCTGAATCAATCATTACGGAGACTTTCTCAACTTCCGGGTGTCAGACCCCGAAGGCCCCAGGGACCCTCCGAGCCCGCAGTGGTAGCTTGGCGCGAGGCAGGTAGGCACACCGAAGGCTATGTGTAAAGTAATTGTGCAGCACACACTCACACGGACTCAGTAAGCGTACGCAAGAAAGGGACACCACACCAGGTTCATAGTTAAAACAATGCTCTTTATCGATTTCATTGCAGAGCAGGTGATTCGAGATCTTGAGGAGGCACCAGATAATCAGGGGGTGACTCAGGCAACATTGAATTCATTAAACCATATGAAAAAGAAGCAGTACTTGGTCTCCATCATGTTCATTCCTGCAGTAAAACCAGGTAGGATAAACAATTCATTTCATGGCATCATTCTGTTCAGGTCCCCTCCCCCTGAAAACAGCATTTCACAGGTCACATTTCATGAGGGCAATCACTGTCAACAGATATTTCATTAAGCCAAGCATAGGGTATATTTCATGGTGAGAATCATCTGCAGTATGGTATTTCATTAAGGCAAACTATGGTAGGTTACATTTCGTGGGCCACACTTCTGTGGTGATCAGGCTTAGTCAGGTACCCCCCCCCCCGGTACTGTTTGGAAGTCCCTATCTAAGCCAGGCAATCCCTGGTCATGGCGAGTTTTCTATAGCGCTCACTCGCGTAGGCCCAGATGTCAGACAAGGGGAGGCGTCCATGCCAGTCGCCCGCCTCCCGCGGCCTATACTGATGAGGTTACCAGGCCTGGGGGGAAGCAGGTCGGGCCGGCCGTGGATTCGGGGCAAGCTGCCTCCCTGGTGGTGCGCGCTTCCCCTCCTTGTCTGACGCAATCCTGAACGGGGGGGGACAGCGCGGAAGCCTTGCGGCACCAGGCCCACTCTCCGGCGACGCCCCTCCCCAGGCGGCCCGCTGCTCTCGCTACTCCCGGGGCTCTCACCTGGAGGGGTGACAGGATTCTCTGGCGCTGGGGGGGGCTCCCACACGCAGCGGAGTCCCTCCGATGATGTCCGGGACCGGCCTCCGTCTGCCTCTGGGCCGGGGGCCAATCCTTGCGCGGCTTCTTGGGGGTGTGGCCCGTGACGCGGCCGGCGACCCCTGCTGCCCAGCAACGCTCACCTCGCTCTTTCCGGGGCCTAGCACGGCCCTCTCGATCACTCATGTCGCGTGGTAGGCAGGCGCCCGGGCAGCGGCGGTGATCCCAGCCAGCGGCGATCAGCGGCTCGCCCAGCGCCTCACCTCTTCAGCAGCACCTTGTGGCGCTGGCCGCTCCTGGACATGGCAACTCGTCTCTGCACAGCGCAGGGATGAGTACGGCACACAGCGCTTCTTCTCCTCACAGCGCTTAGGAATTTTAGCATTCAGGGGGTACAGCGCTCAGGATGCACAGCGCTTACCCATCAGATCCAGCACTCCTCAGGCCAGGCACTAGCCGCGGACGGCGAAAGGTGGCAAAGTCCAGTGCCTGGCAGACACAGCGCTGCCTAGCCCTGGCAGCGTGGAGGACAGATTCGGTTGCAGTCCATTTGTTGTGGTTTGCTGGAAGGCAGTTTCCTGAGGTCAATAGATTGGGGGAAGGAAGGGGCAGAGTTGGTGGCTTTCAAGGCCGGCTGGTCCCCGGCAGGCACTCTGGAGAGGGTTCCCGGGGTCTCCCCAAACTGGGCAAGGTCAGCAGGTGGGAGGTTTTCCTCAGCTAACTTGGTACAGCGGTGCCTAAACCCAGTCAGTCCCAGTAGTGTAGGTGTCCCCCCTAGGCCCAACTGCCTATACTCCGGCCGAGGTTCCCCCGGTTCCAGTGGTGCCCCAACTCCAACTGCCAGACAGGTTTTCCTCCTCCCCTTTTATATTCCCAGGTCAGGTGACCCTCCAAAAAGGCGGCAAGGACTAACTCCGCCCTGAGACTGGAAGGTTCCGGAAAACCCCAGGGGCTTCTGTGGTGTCTGTCTATGGCAGAGACAAGGCGGGACGGCAAGGCTACTGTATCTTTCTGTCCCAGCCTTCCCAACTACTAGTGCGCGGCTAGGCAATAGCCACTCCGCAGTAGCAGGGGCCTATGGCAGCCATGTTGTTGGGAGAGAGCACCTGCACCCCAGCACTGGTTAGCAGTGGTAAGGTGCCCAGAGACCTAGGTCCAACAAAAAGGTAGTGGCAAAAATGAGGTGCAAAGAGAAAAAAACGTGGTAAGACCACCCTAGGGCTGACAGATCTAACACGCGTCCCCCCCAGCCGAAAGTGGGGAGAGCTACCCAACCTCTAGGGAGTTCTCATCACTAAGGCGGAAGAACCAGGAGAGACCGTCAGCGTTGGCGTGGTCTACTCCGGGTCGATGTTCCACCCGAAAGTCCATCCCTTGGAGGGAAATGGACCACCTCAGCAATTTGGGGTTTTCGCCTCTCATCTGCATGAGCCAGCGAAGGGGTCGGTGGTCGGTTTGAATCAGGAAGTGAAAGCCAAAGAGGTACGGCCTCAGCTTCTTCAAAGCCCAAACCACGGCAAAAGCTTCTCGTTCTATCGTACTCCACCGATGTTCCCGGGGGAGTAGCCTCCTAGAGATGAAGACCACAGGCTGGTCCAGGCCCTCCACGTTCAGTTGGGAGAGTACTGCCCCAATGCCATGCTCAGAGGCGTCTGTTTGAACGACAAACTCCTTACTGAAATCCGGAGCCCTAAGCACCGGCGCAGTGCACATTGCACGTTTCAAAGCGTCAAAGGCTTCCTGGCAGGCAGCCGACCAGATGACTTTCCTTGGTTGCTTCTTTTTTTTTTATTTATTTTTTTTTTATTGAGATTTCTGATAATCTTATACAGCAATTGTCGCATCTTTAACAATATCTATTAGCATAGTACAGCACTGAGTTCTTCAAATTACATTCTCTAATAGTACACATTGGAGCTTTGACATATCCTTGTTGCAACCCATTAACAGTTCAATTGGATAAGTTAACGAACAGTCTAGAGCAAATCAGGGTGTTCTCGCAAATATGCTGTTAGTGGCTCCCAAATATCTGAGGGCTTGGAGGCTGTTGGTAGTTCTTCTGCATATAATAGAAAATTATCCCTGCAATAGACAGCGTCTTTTAACCAGTGTGCTAGAGTAGGGGATTGCTTACTGTCCCAGTTCATCGCTACTCTACGTTTTGCCAAGAGCAACATTAAGGCAACCAATTTCTTCCTTGCCGATTTCGCAGGTATGTGGAGGCCCAGGAGACACAGTTGTGGCGTGCATGACAGTGCACACGGAGCAAGTATACCTAAATGATTGATCACAGTCTCCCAGTATTGTCTTATCCTATCACAATTCCATGCCAGGTGTGCAAAATCTGCCTGGTCAGTCCCACATCTCCTACAGCGAGCGGTGTCGCGCAGCCCATATTTATGCAATTTGACTGGGGTGTGATAAGCTTGATGTAGATACTTATAATGTATGATGCGGAGGTTGCCATTGGGCGTGAGCAGTGTTATAAGTGCGCAGCATGAAGACCAGTCCTCGTCCGTCAGGGAGATGTCTAGGCATTTGTTCCAATTGTCTCTGGCCTTGAGGGTATGTGCGCCAATTTCTGCCTGTATCAGTGCATATAGCCGCGAGATTATTTTAGTGTGGGTGGGAGTTGCTATCAACACCTGTAACGATTGTAGTACAGGAGGTTCAGCTGGATATGTAGGGTACAATTCTCTGATGGCTGCCCGCAGTCTATGATAAATAAATCTGAATAGTAGAGATTGGTTGCTTATATAGGACAGGTCATCGGGAGTGATGAAAGTACCATTCGGATATAGATCACTCATTTGCCGCATGCCAGCTTGTTCTAGTATCATCATACTATTTTTTTCTTGTGTGACTGATAGTGCGGGGTGATGTGCCAGTGGTAGATTCGGGGTGTATATTGGGGTTTTGCTCGCCATTTGGCCGATGCGGTGCCAGGCCTGTGAGGTTGTACGAATTGTGTTTATTTCTCGCGACGTTAAATGTTGCCGTGTATGTGGGAGTACGCTTGTGAGCGGTATTGGGTCAGCGTCACCAGCCTCCACTGCTAGGTGTGGTAAATATTGCACGGGATGATACCAATAGTATGCATATTGTGCCTGCGCACATAAGTAATATAAGTAAATATCGGGAACTGCAAAACCGCCCGAGGTATACGGCAGTGACATGGTTTGGAGGCTTATGCGGGCTTGTTTCCCGGCCCATATCAGTCTAATGATATTTGTACGTATCCGTTTAAAAATTGGAGCAGGCGGTTTTATCGGTATGTTAATAAAGAGGTACAACAATTTCGGTAGTAGCACCATCTTTATCAGTGATATTCTATCGGCCAGTGATAGTGGGAGTGTTATCCATCTGGTTATTTGTGTTTCTATACGATCTATTGCGGTACCATAGTTGTATCTAAGCACCACTTCAGGGTCGCGATGTACCCATATTCCGAGATATTTAATTGGGTCTTCCTGCCACACGAGAGGAAGTCCATTTGTGGTGCTCTGGTGTTTACTGTTAGTGGTATCACTGCTGACTTGCTCCAGTTGATGCGTAGGCCCGAATAGCGTCCAAATTGTATATATTCTCGTAGCATTGGTGATAGGTTCTCCTCTGGGTCTCGAAGGTAAAGTACCATATCATCCGCATATAGTGATATGCTAATGGGTCTGAGGTTGAACCGCAGTGCCACGTGTACGTACTTCTGGCGTATTTTACAAGCTAGCGGCTCTAACGCAATGGCAAAGAGCAATGGAGATAACGGGCACCCTTGTCTGGTACCGCGTTGTATTGGTATTATGTCTGATATATGTCCATTGACCTTGATGCGGGCAGTGGGTTTGTTGTATAGAAGGGCAATCCACTTGATAAACGGGGGTGGTAAGCCTATTTTTTGTAAGATTGTGAACAAGTAAGGCCACTCGACGGAGTCGAAGGCCTTAGCTGCGTCCAACAGCACCGCCACAGCCCGCAATTCCGGATTTAGTTGATGCAGAAGGGCAAAAATGGTACGAAGGTTATGTGCTGTTGAGCGAGCTGGAATAAATCCCGATTGATCGGGTAAAATTATAGTGGACATAAGTGGCTGCAGTCTAGTAGCGAGTACTGTGGCCAGTATCTTAACATCTGTGTTAATTAATGACAGGGGCCTGTATGACTCCGCTTTTTCAGGCCTTTTATCTGGTTTTAAAAGTGCCACTATTAGCGCTTCACGTAGTGTTGGAGGGAGTATATTATTATTATAGGCTTCATCATACATCTCGAGAAGATATGGAGTTAATTGGTCTAGATACGCTTTATAAAATTCAGCGGTATATCCGTCAGGGCCAGGCGATTTACCATTGGGCAGTGATTTTATAGCTATCTGCACCTCTTCCTCCGTGATTGGTTGGGCTAAGTTTTCGCGATGCATATCGGATAGCCACACCAGTGCTATGTCTTCAATGTAGCTCTGAATTTCAGGCGCCAGCGCTGTGTGTTGGGTCTTATAGAAATCACTGTATGTGTCTACAAACGTATTCAATATGCCTTGTGTGTCATAATGTATCTGTCCCTCGTCATCTTCCATCTTGATGACAGTGTATGGTTTATGTTCTGTGCGTATTTTTTGCGTTAACAGTCTACCCGGTCTCCCTCCTTCTCCCATCCGACGTGCTGTGTGGCGTCGAGCAGTATATTTTATTTCATCATCCGCTAATGTGTTATAGTGATTGATTTCGTCGCGTAGATTGCTAAGGGTGGGTGCGCTATGTGTCTTATCGAATTCTGCTTCCAGAATTTTTATTCGAGCTTCGCATTTCTCTAACTGGGTTCGGAGATCTTTCAAGATTCCTGCGTTCGTGCTTATACAGATGCCTCTCAGAGTCGCCTTAAAGGCCTCCCATACTGTACCTGCACTATCAACTGATTTTGCATTCTCCGCGAAATAATCTTCTATTGCTGTTTGAATTGTGTCTTTATAGTTGGGGTCCAGGAGTGCCGCGGCGTTAAACCGCCACACAAATGGAGGAGGTGTATATGTCGGTATCAATAATGCCAATAAGACAGGTTTGTGGTCGGAGAGTGTTTTGGGGAGGTGAGTTATGGCCTTAGTCCATGTGGCGGCTTGACTTGTGAGGAGCCAATAATCTAGCCTTGACCAGCTGTTATTTGCTGTCGACGAGTGTGTGCTGTCCCGTGTCGTCGGGTTGCGCATACGCCATACGTCAAGCATGCGGAATTCCGCCATACTATTTAAGATAATCGAGACTGCACGTGTATGGTGTTCTGCGGTGTTGTGAGATCTATCTTGTGTGTCATCCAATGCCACGTTCAAGTCTCCCCCCAAATCAGTTCCAGGACTGGCAGGTCACGTATCTTTGCCCTTAGATTCATAAAAAGTCGGGATCGTCCGTGTTCGGTCCATACACGTTAATGATTCCTACCTTGGTGCCTCTCAGGATGCCTGTCAGAATAACATAGCGTCCTTGTGGATCTATAATCGTCTGTTCTAATAGAATTTGGGTGCCCTTGCGTATTATGGTTGTGACCCCCGCGCGTATGAAGAGTAAGTGGCCGATACTGCAAGCTCCGCCCATCTGCTACCTAATTTATCTGCTTTGTGTCTAATCAAATGCGTTTCCTGAAGTAGGGCTACATCAACGCGATGTCTGTCGAGATAGGCGAAGACCTGCCTAATCTTTTTGGGACTATTGAGGCCTCTTACATTCCACGTTATGAATTGCAATGGTGTAGCCTTAGCCATCGGGTGCGGTCTTGGTATCTCCAATTATGCCTAGTGGCTCTAATGCTGCGTGTGATTGCGGTTGCTTGATTGCGTTCATGTATACTACTCTAGATGGTGCAACGTTCTCGCTGACATGCTCATAGGATTCCAACAGATATACGACTACCAATCTAACAAATTCCCATCCCATTCCACCCCCACCCACTTCACCGTCCCAATTACGGCAAAGACAATTCCCTTTAACTTCTAACAAATTTACCCCTCCCCAGTCCCGTTCCCGGATTTGCTACTGCCCCCAAAACAGGGGATGTGGTATACACTGGAGGGCGGTCGCTGCCAGCCATCAACCCCAGCAGTGATACCGCTGGGGGACCGGGCCACAATCCCATTGTATTGTGGATGTATTGTAGGGGTGTGTTATAACCAAAATATATTAAGCAGTTACGTACGCTCTGCAGTTCACATATATTGTACAGTCTGAGCCAGCAAGCTGTAGTTATTATCCATACCTCCTCTCTTACATTGCTGATGGGTTACAAAGTATCTCATGATAGTATATGCTATGCATACGAGACCTGTAGAGCTGACACAATCTATTCCACAGTTCTGAGCGCCAAGTTCGAAGGAGAGACAGTATTCATTCTACATCTGAGGTGCGGTCCTGCTCGGCCTGTGTTCCCCTCGGAGATTTGCGGCGAAGCGCTTGTGGGTGGTTTGATTGTAGGTATTTAAGCACTTCCTTGGGGTCATTGCAGATTGTACTCTTTCCGTCTGCCATGAGTTTCAGGCGAGCTGGGTATAACATTGCATAGGGGATGCCGTGTTCTCTCAATTTCTGTTTCACATCAAGAAATTTCTTTCGTGCCTCTTGTACCTGTGATGTAAAGTCCGGGTAGATGGAGATAGACATTCCTTCATACGTTAAGGTGTTTAGTTCTCGGGCTTTGCGAAGGGCCGCATCTCTGTCTCTGTAGTTCAGGATTTTGGCGATTATAGGGCGAGGTCGCGTCCCAGGCGCCGGTGGTGGCGCTAAGGATCTGTGAGCCCTTTCGACAATGAATACGTCAGAGAATGTGTCTCTACCCATGAGAGCAATTAATATTGTTTCAATGTACCGTTCCATAGTCCCTGTCCGTGTCGACTCCGCCACTCCCATGATGCGTAGGTTACAGCGACGCGATCTGGCTTCGAGGTCTTCAGTTTTAGCCAAGAGGGTCTGTATGATCTTATCGGCTTTTGTCTGTTTCTGTGCCATTTGATGCTGAGAGTCTTCTGCATCCGAGATGTGGCGCTCTGCCATGTCTATGCGTTCTGTTTGTTTATCCAGCCTTTCCGACATGCGATCGACGCGATAAGTCAAGGAGTCTATTTTCCCATCAATATTGGATAGGGTTGCTTGTATCGTTGTGAACATTGATTGGAAATCCACTGGTGTCTCAGAATTCGGAAGGGGTGTGGTTCCGTGGTTCTGATCCGGGGCCTCGGCCCCCGTTTCTGCGGCCTTCCGCTGCTGTTCAAAGTGCAATTTGGGTTGATTTTTATCTGGTTTCCCCATGTCGTCAATGATGATGTTATATCGCTGTTGTGCTTACTGCAGGAGTTCCAGGCGTTCTCCAGCGCGCGGTGTGCAAGAAGGGCGTATCTGCTGGTGTTCCGATGGGGGCTTTGGTACGGCGAGAGGCTAGGGGTATGTATCCTCCAGGTGTGGTATTTAGAACAAGTGAAGTGCAACTCCCCAGGCCTGACTGCAAGTTTGTGCTTGTCGAAGCTCTTGGGTTTGGGTCTCGCCTTCCTCCCCCTGGTTGGTGTCGGTAGGGCCCTTTAGTGGCAAGTATTACCTGCACCAGTCTCAGCACCCTCGTCCTTCGGACCTAGCGTGGTTCCAGCGAAGGCCGCGATTTGCGTCGTAGAGGCGGTCGCAGCCGGGCCTTCCCCCCTGATGGCGTTGGTGGCAAGAATCTAGTGCATCCGTCTTTCCTCCATACCCCAATCTCATCACACAGTGTTATAGCGGGCAGCCCGTGGATCGCCGGTTATCCGCGGCAGACGCTGCTTACCGGACTTGCCTCAGGCCGGGATCATGCTGGGGACATCTCGGATTTGCGCTGCGGTTATGTTTCGGTTCGGATATTTGCAGTCCGGCCCTCCGTTCTTCTCCGCGCACCGGCGATTTCAGGCAGCCCAGCGGAAGGCAGACGGGACCACCCGCAGCCGCCGTGGCGCCGAGCACACTCCTGGGCCCGCACCACTCGGCCGCGCCACGGACTTGCGTGCCTGGTGCGTCGCGACGTACGTGATGCCGGGCTCCAGGCCAATGCCCGGCAAGGCCAGCGATGTTGTTTAGTGCTACTGCAGGCACCTGTAGAGCGGAATCCGACACTCAACCGCCCCGCCGATAGTCTGCACTGCGTTGGCGATCAGCTTTGGGTCCGTTCAGCGGCTATACACCCAGGATAATTGTAGGATTGTGGCTCGGTCGGGAGAGCTCGCCTACGGCGCGGCCATTTCCTAGCTTGGCTAGCTCTGCCCCCCTCCTTGGTTGCTTCTTTGATGTGAGTCCTGTCAAGGGGGCCGCGATGGTCCCATACCCCTTGATGAACCGGCGGTAATAACCCGTGAGGCCCAGGAAGGCCCTGACCTCAGTCTGGGTTTTGGGGGGCTCCCAGGCCAAGATGGTCTCAATTTTGGCCTGGAGGGGCTGCACCTTGCCCCCGCCCACCAGGTGACCCAGGTACACGACAGATCCCTGTCCAATCTGGCACGTGCTAGCCTTGATGGTTAGGCCAGCCCGCTGTAGAGCCTGCAGCACCTCCTGGAGATGCTCCAGATGGTCCTCCCAGCTGCTGCTGAAGACAGCTATGTCATCCAGGTAGGCAGCAGAGAAGGCCTCTAGGCCAGACAGTACCTGGTTAACCAACCGCTGGAAAGTGGCCGGAGCATTTTTCAGCCCGAAGGGCATCACCCGAAATTGAAAGTGGCCCTCGGGGGTGGAGAACGCAGTCTTCTCCTTCGCTCCGTCCGTCATGGCAATCTGCCAATATCCTGACGTCAGGTCGATTGTGCTTAAGTACCGAGCTGCTCCCAGTCGGTCAATGAGCTCACCCGCCCGAGGGATCGGGTGAGCATCAGTCTTGGTCACGGAATTCAGACCATGGTAGTCCACACAGAACCGAAGTTCTGGCGTGGTGCCCGGAGGTGCCGCTTTCGGCACCAACACCACCGGACTAGCCCAAGGGCTGCTGGAAGGCTCAATCACCCCCAGCTCCAACATCTTGGCCACCTCACTCTGGATGCTGGTCCTGACTTTGTCGGACAGCCGGTAAGACTTGGTTTTCACAGGCAGGCTGTCCCCTGTGTCCACATCATGGGTACACAGGTGCGTAATCCCAGGAGTGAGGGAAAACAACGAGGAGTACTGCTCCAATACCTGGCGGCAGCCCCCCTGTTGCTCCGGGGTCAAGGATGGGGAGAGAACTACTCCCTCCACCGATCCATCCTTCTCTTGGGTCGCAAGAAGGTCCGGGAGAGGCTCGCTCTCCTCCTCCTCGCTCCCATCAGTCACCATCAGGAGAGTAAGTTCAGATCATTCGTGGTGTGGCTTGAGGCGGTTAACATGCAACACCCGATGGGGTTGCCTTGGGGTCCTAAGATCCACCAAGTAAGTGGTCTGGCCTTTCCTTTCTAATATTTCGTACGGGCCGGTCCACCGGTCCTGGAGGGCGCTAAGCTCTCCGGGCTCCATGACCCACACCTTCATGACGGCTTGGCTGGCTTCCAGGTTGTCGGATGCTTCCTTCCACAGCTTGGCCATCCTGCTGCGGAATGCCAGCATGTAGCTGATCACATCTGGGGGGAGCCTCCTAGGAGACTTCTCCCACCCCTCCTTCACAAGACTGAGGGGCCCCCTAACGGGGTGTCCATAGAGCAGCTCGAAGGGGCTGAAACCGACCCCCTTCTGCGGCACCTCCCGGTAGGAGAACAGCAGACAGGGCAAGAGGACATCCCATTTCCATCTCAAGTCCTCTGGCAAACTCCGGATCATCCCTTTCAGGGTCTTATTGAAGCGCTCCACGAGCCCGTTAGTCTGGGGGTGGTAAGGAGTGAAGAACTTATACGTCACCCCACACTCCTTCCACATGGCCTGCATGTAGGCCGACATAAAGTTAGTGCCCCTATCTGACACCACGACCTTGGGGAATCCCACTCGGGTAAAAATCCCCATGAGGGCCCGCGCCACCGCAGGTGCAGTGATGGTCCGCAGAGGGATTGCCTCCGGGTACCGAGTGGCGTGGTCCACCAGGACTAGTATGAACCGGTGTCCCGAAGAAGTCGGTGGGTCCATTGGCCCGACAATATCTATGCCCACCCTCTCGAAAGGGGTACCGACAACCGGGAGCGGTTCCAGGGGGACCTTCAACTTGGTCCCTGTCTTGCCGCTAGCCTGACAAGTCACACAGGTCTTGCAGAAGGTGTCAGAGGCCACTCTCATCCTGGGCCAATAAAAGTGCGGGACTAACCGCGCAAACGTTTTATCCTGTCCCAGGTGTCCCGCGAGAGGGATCTCGTGCGCAAGTTCCAGCAAAAAGGTTCGGTAGTATTGGGGGACCACTAAGGCCCTTGATGACCCATGCACCGGAGCCTTTGGCTCACTGTAGAGGAGTCCTTCCTCCCAGTAGATATGGTAGTTTCCGGTATCTTTTCCAGTCGCTTGGGCTTCGGCCTGCCGCCGCATGCCTTCAAGCGTGGGGCACTCGATCTGCGCCCGACAGAATTCCTCCCGGGTAGGCCCTCCTTCCACCTGCCACTCTGCAGGGGTTGGCAAGTCCCCCACGGGAACAACATCCACCTCCGCGGACTCCGGGGTCACCTCCGCAGGTGCCCCATCCATCTCGCAGGGTGCCTCTTCCACGAGGTCCTCCCAATCAGCAGTGGGCTGGGCCGTTGTTCCAGGCTCCAGCCCTGGTTGGTTTCCTCGCCGGGCAGCCATGGACCGCGTAACCACGCAGGTCCACCCTGGTAACCCCAGCATCTCAGCGTGGGCGCTGAATTCCACCTCCTTCCAGGCGGTATGTTCCAAGTCGTTTCCTAGCAGACAGTCAACTGGCATGGCAGGGCTCACCGCAACTCTCAACAGGCCTGAGACTCCTCCCCACTCAAAGGGAACTTGGGCCACGGGGTAATGACCCAGGCTATTATCAGCCATGACAACCGGGTGGAATACTTCAGGAATCACCTGCTCTGGGGACACCAGCTGACGTCTTACCATCGTCATGCTGGCACCCGTGTCCCTCAGAGCCTCCACCTCCTCCCGTTCACCAGGACCCTCTGCCGGTACTTGGCAGTGTTCGAGGGTACCTGAACCCGTGGGATCATCTCTCTATCCCCCAGGGAAACTAAGGTCAAGCCTGTCCACTCACCCCCCCTACCTAGGGACAACTCCTCCCCAAGCGCTACACTGGCCACCCCGGGACTCTTACCTCCTGTGGGGGCTGGGGTCCTCTTGCGACACTAGGGATCCCCCTTGTAGTGTCCAACCTCCCCGCACTCGTAGCACCGGACAGTTCTGGGCTGCTGACTCTTGTCAGGGTAAGCGGGTTTCTGGAATCCAGATTGCGGTGGGGAACCTACCCCTTTCCCTTGCGGTCTATTTTGGGGGCCTCTAAAGAACTCCTTCTTTTTATCTCCCCCCTCTCTCTTCTGGGGAAAACCCTGTCCACCTTTCGGGGGGTCTCCCCCGGATCCCTTGTGGAACACCCGAGTGCTAACCCAGGTATCCGCCTCCTCCGCAAGTTCCCGAGGATCGGTCAGCTTGCGGTCCACCAGGTGTTGGCGCAGCTCTGGAAAACACTTTTCAAGAAGGTGCTCCCTTAAAAACAGATTGTACAGCCCTTCATAGTCACTCACTTCGCTGCCACGCACCCAACCCTCCAATGCCTTACGGGCATAATCAAAAAAATCCACCCAGTTCTGTGTGGGAAGCTTGTGGCTGTTGCAGAATTTCTGGCGATACTTTTCTGGAGTGAGGCCAAACTTTTTAAGCAGGGCCTCCTTCATCACAGGGTAGTTCGTCTGATCCCCCTTGTCCAAGGTCAAGAGTGTGTCCCTCGCCACCGGAGGTATGTACCTATACAGGCCTCCCCCAGTAACTCTCAGGCACCCCATGGGCCACCAAAGACACCTCATAAGCCGCCAACCACTTATCAATGTCATCCCCTACACTGAAACTGGCCATCACCTCCTTAGGTAGGTAAAACTTAGGCTCTCGTGGAGCCTTAGCGGGTACGCTGCCACCATTCAAGTTGCCCTGCGCCCCCATCTGCAATGCTCGGAGCTCTAACTCTTTCAGGCTAAGCGCATGCAAAAGCTTCCTCTCTTCCATGGCTAGCCTTGCCTCTTCTCGCTCCTTGTCCATCTTAGCAAGCTCTAGCCTCAATTGCCTCTCCTCCCTCCTGTCCTCGTACTCCTCCACAGACACACTGCTCGCTGACACACTACTGCCTGCCCTGGAACGTCTCCCTGGCAACACATTCTCACTGATGTCTATGTGCAGTAGGTCTAGCTCTCTTGGAGCGTCCGCCTCCCCTGTTCCTCGACCACTCTCCCTCCCGGGTGGGCCAATACCCATGCCCTCAAGACTTTCTGAAGCTCCTCTCTCTGGCGCCTCGCTTGACGGGCACCCCCATCCCCGACAGAACTCCCTCAGCTGCGCCACCGTATACATTTCAAGGTTGGCCAACTCGAACTCCATCCTGACAGGTGGGGCCCCAGACAACTTAAGGGAAAAACTACTAGGACATAGGCAACAGGTTAACACAGGAGTCTGTACAGTCAGGCAGTGAAGGGCGAATTGTTAGGCTTGCATACAAATAGGTGTCCAATTGCGGCGCACACTGAATCCCTGTAAGGTGCTGCACAAGCACAAGTCCTTATCCCACCGCTGAACACCAATGTCAGACCCTGAAGGCCCCAGGGACCCTCCGAGCCCGCAGTGGTAGCTTGGCGCGAGGCAGGTAGGCACACCAAAGGCTATGTGTAAAGTAATTGTGCAGCACACACTCACACGGACTCAGTAAGCGTACGCAAGAAAGGGACACCACACCAGGTTCATAGTTAAAACAATGCTCTTTATCGATTTCATTGCAGAGCAGGTGATTCGAGATCTTGAGGAGGCACCAGATAATCAGGGGGTGACTCAGGCAACATTGAATTCATTAAACCATATGAAAAAGAAGCAGTACTTGGTCTCCATCATGTTCATTCCTGCAGTAAAACCAGGTAGGATAAACAATTCATTTCATGGCATCATTCTGTTCAGGTCCCCTCCCCCTGAAAACAGCATTTCACAGGTCACATTTCATGAGGGCAATCACTGTCAACCGATATTTCATTAAGCCAACATCATAGGGTATATTTCATGGTGAGAATCATCTGCAGTATGGTATTTCATTAAGGCAAACTATGGTAGGTTACATTTCGTGGGCCACACTTCTGTGGGTGATCAGGCTTAGTCAGGTACCCCCCCCCCCGGTACTGTTTGGAAGTCCCTATCTAAGCCAGGCAATCCCTGGTCATGGCGAGTTTTCTATAGTGCTCACTCGCGTAGGCCCAGATGTCAGACAAGGGGAGGCGTCCATGCCAGTCGCCCGCCTCCCGCGGCCTATACTGATGAGGTTACCAGGCCTGGGGGGAAGCAGGTCGGGCCGGCCGCGGATTCGGGGCAAGCTGCCTCCCCGGTGGTGCGCGCTTCCCCTCCTCGTCTGACGCAATCCTGAACGGGGGGGACAGCGCGGAAACCTTGCGGCACCAGGCCCACTCTCCGGCGACGCCCCTCCCCAGGCGGCCCGCTGCTCTCGCTACTCCCGGGGCTCTCACCTGGAGGGGTGACAGGATTCTCTGGCGCTGGGGGGGAGGGGCTCCCACACGCAGCGGAGCCCCTCCGATGATGTCCGGGACCGGCCCCGGGCCTCTGTCTGCCTCTGGGCCGGGGGCCAATCCTTGCGCGGCTTGTTGGGGGTGTGGCCCGTGACGCGGCCGGCGCCCCCTGCTGCCCAGCAACGCTCACCTCGCTCTTTCTGGGGCCTAGCACGGCCCTCTCGATCACTCACGTCGCGTGGTAGGCAGGCGCTTGGGCAGCGGCGGTGATCCCAGCCCCAGCCAGCGGCGATCAGCGGCTCGCCCAGCGCCTCACCTCTTCAGCGGCACCTCGTGGCGCTGGCCGCTCCTGGACACGGCAACTCGTCTCCGCACAGCGCAGGGATGAGTACGGCACACAGCGCTTCTTCTCCTCACAGCGCTTAGGAATTTTAGCATTCAGGGGGTGCAGCGATCAGGATGCACAGCGCTTACCCGTCAGATCCAGCACTCCTCAGGCCAGGCACTAGCCGCGGACGGCGAAAGGTGGCAAAGTCCAGTGCCTGGCAGACACAGCGCTGCCTAGCCCTGGCACGTGGAGGACAGATTCGGTTGCAGTCCATTTGTTGTGGTTTGCTGGAAGGCAGTTTCCTGAGGTCAATAGATTGGGGGAAGGAAGGGGCAGAATTGGTGGCTTTCAAGGCCAGCTGGTCCCCGGCAGGCACCCTGGAGAGGGTTCCCGGGGTCTCCCCAAACTGGGCAAGGTCAGCAGGTGGGAGGTTTTCCTCAGCTAACTTGGTACAGCGGTGCCTAAGCCCAGTCAGTCCCAGTAGTGTAGGTGTCCCCCCTAGGCCCAACTGCCTATACTCCGGCCGACGTTCCCCCGGTTCCAGTGGTGCCCCAACTCCAACTGCCAGACAGGTTTCCCTCCTCCCCTTTTATATTCCCAGGTCAGGTGACCCTCCAAAAAGGCGGCAAGGACTAACTCCGCCCTGAGACTGGAAGGTTCTGGAAAACCCCAGGGGCTTCTGTGGTGTCTGTCTATGGCAAAGACAAGGCGGGACGGCAAGGCTACTATATCTTTCTGTCCCAGCCTTCCCAACTACTAGTGCGCGGATAGGCAATAGCCACTCCGCAGTAGCAGGGGCCTATGGCAGCCATGTTGTTGGGAGAGAGCACCTGCACCCCAGCACTGGTTAGCAGTGGTAAGGTGCCCAGAGACCTAGGTCCAACAAAAAGGTAGTGGCAAAAATGAGGTGCAAAGAGAAAAAAACGGGGTAAGACCACCCTAGGGCTGACAGGTCTAACACCGGGTTTCCAAATTTGATCAAACTGGAGATAATTAGATGAGGAGCTGAAGATTGTAAAGTATTGGCCACAAACTGAGAAACTGGAGTTGACTTATCAGAAGCTCCCACCAGAGCAACTCCTCTTACTGATGGAGCCTGTCTTTTACCAAAAAGTTATTCTTGGGCTTCTTGGGACACTCCTTAACAAAATGCCCCGCGTTTCCACAATACATACAAAGCTTCCCTACTCGCCTCTTCTCTTTCTTCCTTAGTCAATGGCCCACGAACTGAGCTGATTTGCATTGGCTCTTCTTCAGAAGAAATCTCACTGGATTTCGTATTGTCTGGCTTAATTCTGTCAGATCATGGAGGCAAATGTCTCACATCCTTTCTCCGTTCACTTCTTCTTTCACTTTGACGTTGATCGATCTGTAGCCTAGATCAATTCATTCTGAAACGTCCGTAGGTCTCTTTGGGATTTGCGCCAAACCATCCTTCAACTCATCCTTGAGACCTCGATAGAAGATGGCGGCTCTCTTGGCTTACGGCCAATTTGTCTTGACAATTAATCTATTAAATTGTGCCAAATATGCTACTAAATCACGATTTTCTTGCTTTAGGTCTAAGAGTTCGTTGTCTGTAGTTTGGAAGACGGATCTTCTGTAAAAAATGTGCAAAAACTCTTTCTTAAATTCTTCAAATTCATATAAAATGTGATTGTTGTTGTTTACCAAAGGCATAGACCAGGCCGCTGCATCTCCGCTCAGGTAGGACAATATGAAGGCCACCTTTGATTGATCCTCCTTAAAAATAATGGGTCTACACAGGAAATGCAGAGAGCACTGGGTAAGGAAAATCTTGGCTTTATGGGGGTCCCCACTAAATATTTCAGGGGCTGCTAATGGAATTGTGGGTGGAATTGCATGAATAACCTGTGTCGTTAATTCTGCCGCAGATGGGGATGGAGAAAAGGGCTGAGACCTATTCTCCTTAGGAATAGGGCTAGGACCAGCTGAAAACTCTTCAAATTTTTGAAGTAAATAACTGGCCTCTAGACTCAACTTTCTGACCTCTTCTCTAAGGGATTTATTTTCTGCCATAGACTTACTCAACTGCTTTTGTATACCTTCTAAAACCAAGGCCTTAATATCTATCCCCTCAGCCATTCCGCTCAGGTGGAAGTTTAGGTAAGGGCACTTAAATCTGTCAAGTACCAAAAACCAGAACTTAGTTTTCCACGGGAGCAGACGACTTTTCCTCAATCCCCAACTCCACTACCAGCGAACTTGTAATGCTCACTTGCAGCAAAGCGGGGGAAAGGGGATTGGGAAGAAAAGAGAGACTGCACTGCTGGTCCTCCTCAGGGCTGGTTCTGAGCACGACTCTGGAGGGTACCTATAACAAAGCACAATATGTAACTTCTACAAATCTACCACAAACTATAACTGTCTCACTAAACCTCAATTACCTTTCTTAATCACAGTGGTTTGCTGCTCTCTTGTATTATAGAAATTTACATTTTGACTTTCATTTATATTCAAGAATATCTGTTCAGCAATACTATTCTTTCTGAGATGAAACTTGCTGCATCGGTTGGTACGTATATATATATATATATATATATATATATATATATATATATATTTATATCTACTTTCTTGAACCTTAAATGAAGAATTATATTCTTTCTGGCTGGTAATGAATTAGATGGTTCTCCAAACAAGGATATCACAGGTGCGGTGACAAAATTGTCTCTTGACAGTTAGTTTCACTTCCAGGAATGAAGTAGTTCTCTCAAAAGTAATTTTAAGTCTCTTGCTGCAGTTCCTAGAACAATGCTGTACTGTGTATGCTGCTCACTGATCTAGCGCTGATGATACCTCAAGCTGATGCACCCTGAAGATTTCACTGCTCTAAGTGGAGCCCTGCACAGTTGAAAATAAGAAGAGACTAGACCTTCTTGCCGCTTTGCGCTGAAGTAATGGAGTGCCAGCTGACGCCTAGACAGAAAGCACGAGACTTACTTGGAATTGAGTAGTCCTCTAACTCGGAAACCACTTCGGTTTCTGTGCTGGTGATATACTCACAAAATGTGACAGGACCGAAACTCCAGACGCGACAGACTGACTGGAGGAATCTCAGGAAATACCTTCTAACTGAAGACGAGTGCTGACTGGAACTTGAAAACCAAGGCGGCAATATATTTTGCCCAAAAAACGGAGTTCTGTAATCTTGAGGCGAGTGCGAAGTCTAAAAGCGCCGCCTCACCTGAAATGCTTCAGTTGAAGTGCGCCGGGCTCCTCAAGCTCGAGCGCGAAGACAGCTGCGGAGTGTAAATGGCTGGAGAACTAGACCTGCAACCACCATAACTATCCCTAGCGGCCATCTTAGAATTCCGTGGTTGCAAAGGATGAATAAGTTGCAACCAAATTGAGACCAGCTTAAGGGAAATTGAGCGTTGAAGCGTGGAATAGAGGTACCTGTGCTTCCTATTCCCTGAATGTCTATATTTAGCCTTCCCTTGTTCTCTGATTTGGCCATTCCTGACACTGCTACACAAGTTTATGGCTGAAGCTCCAACTTTATGTATATATAAAACAGGCAAGAATGATTATACCTCCATATGTTTAATACACATTTGTAGGCACCTCAATACCCTCTGTACTTGCGCCACTGCGACCAGACCTTCTCCCACTTCTTCATGCAGCCCCTACTTTTGTACACTGTTGCCTCTGCTCGCTGGCACCAGTCCAAATCATTTGGGGTCCTTCATTCTCAGCGATCAGGTGAGGGGGCTGGTTCTTCCCTAGGGGTTCATTGGCTACAGAAACGCATAGCTATATGCATATACATGCTACACATACAGATCTAGGCTAGGTACATTTAGGCAAATTACTTAGGGCGTGAATTTTAGGAATATGCAGGTGTTACTGTTTTTTTATCTGAACTGTTTATGTTCATCTTATTAGCACTATGGTAGAAATGTATCTACTATTTACTGTATTGGTACTAGCAATCTCTTTTGTATGCTTCTGTCTCCTGATTGTCACAGCACATATGTTTTCACAAGGCTGTCGCCGGACCAATAAATTCTTATTGAAACGTCCTAATCGCCATCCTGTGTATTTTCTGAGAGTAAGCAAGCACGAGTGTCTGAGCGAAAAGTACTGTACTGTTTTCCACGATCCCTGAGGAATTAGGGTTGTCATGTTCAGTGGTTGCCAGACACTACCTATGCCACTGTAAGATACAGGGGGATGGTAGTGGCACTGTAGAGCTGACATATCCTGTGGGGGTGTCCGGAAGCGGTTTGGATACCCAGCCCTCTGTTTAGGTCATCCAAAAGGCGCAGGTCCTGGGGGATTCCTAGAAACTACATGACATGGCACTGCCAACGTTGGTTTGGTTCTTATATTAACCGTGAAAATCTGAGTAGTTCAGTCGTGCTTTCTCGGAAAGCCCTACTCACACTTTTCAGAGACGTCTGAAGTGGGAAGGGAAATCAGCCTCAGCTGAGCAGATATACTCTGTGTATTGGCTGAAGTTTTAAACAAGCTTGATAGGATAAAAGGCTCCCCACATTGTGCAAAACCCTACCTCTTAACTTTTCTCTTCTCTTTTGAAAATGACTGACCCCGCAAGTAGGTCTGGGGAAGAAGAATTTACAAACACTCTTAACATCACAGAAAACTGCAGACATGCAGTAACTATGAAATTGTTAGAAAACGACGTACCCACAACAGGTGGCTGTGTTACCTTCATGATTGAGGCACACAAGGTGTTTGGATTAGAGGTATTCTATTCCTGGGTTCAGTTCCCACCTACAGATTTGCAGACTAAAGTGTTCCACACATACACTGTAGTTGAACCACCAGTCGAATACATTCCATTTGAAGACATTGAAGTCCTGTTAACTTACCAGCAACAGAGAAACTGGTTTAAAGGCGCTCTCCCACACACATCTGTCGTGAGACTGGGTCCACCCAGCATAGAAGGAGCAACCTGGCCGGTCTTAGCGACATATACTCCACATCCAGAGATAGATACACTACCAGCGGATGAAGTCCGTACAATATACAAAGACATAGTCAGGCTATCCAGACACATTGTCCAGTTTGTCATGAGAACATTGACAGTCCAACCTGTGAGAAATGCCCCAGCTGGTCCACATCAGACCACACCTACAATTAACCCACAGACACTAAAATCAGTAATAGGGACAATTTCTTCCAAACAGGAGCAAATTCTGGTCTGGATAGCACAAAAAATAACACAGCTGGAAGCAGTATTTTCCCATTCAGGTCCGCAGGAAAAACATACAATGCTAACCATTTGCTTGCCAATGGGGATGGTTCCCTCGATTGAGGATTGTACCACTTGGAGAACAATCTTTGCTGCTCGGCTGACACTCAAACTGTCATAATGGATTTGCGAGTCTTCATCGGGACATATGCAATTGGCACGTTACATTTCGACCGTGTCCCTGCGTTTAGCTCTCGGGCTTACAAGGAAGCCATGGAAAGTAAGGGCGTGGCCTTGCGGTACTCTTCTCCCTACCATCCTGAAGGAAATTCGGTGGTGGAGAGGAAAAACCAGGACCTAGAGCAATCCTTAACTGCAAGGGTATTAGATGCGGGCGGTAGTTGGGTCAATCACCTATATGGGGTTCAAAGGGCACTGAACAATATGCCAAGAAAGTCCTTGGGAGGACGTATCCCCTATGAGATCCTGTTTGGGACAGGAATGTGGTTACCTGACCTCGATTGTGCCAGCATAGAGGCGGATGTAAAACCATTTGAATTGAATGATTGTTTGGCTGTTTTACAGGAACTCAATGAATTCCGGGCATTACAAAGCAACGTCCAAGTCAAACGTACCGCCACTGGGGAAGTGAAACCAGTTCCGGCAAGACCGGTCTGGGTCCCAAAATTTGGGGACCTGGTCAGAGAAAAGATCGTGGACAACAAGGAGTTTGGGCCATCCTACAGAACACCTGTACCTGTCCTGGCGGTTCAAGGAACAAGAACAGTACTTCTTCCGCCTCTTGCCAGCAAAAAAGAAAAGAGATTTGTCTCCATTGATATGATCAAACCACACTATGTGGCCGATTCTCAACAGCAGGCCGCATGAAATCCTGAGTAGCCGCAGATTTTCTCTCGCTACTGTACAGGAAGTTCAGATGGAAAGACTAATAACGTTCCAAGACTCCTCTGCGCAAGATGCCGGAGTAACAAATAATGGAGTATGAATCACATCGGTTGAAATTGAACAACATCCAAAGGAAAATGAAACTCAAATTGCAATTCGGCCCAATAATGAACTTTACATCAACGTGCCTTCACAAGAAGCAACTGCCAGTTCTACAAACACTGCTGAGCTCCCAAAGATGGATCGAACTGCGTCTGGCTACTTCATCAACTTCAATGACTTTTCTTCAGATCCAAGTGAACCTGAGCAAATGACACCCACTTCTAAAAAAGAACAATTTTGACAATTCTATCTCTGGCTGAAAAAGACTTATTTTGTGTCCCCTTGGTTGCATGTTTGGTTTGGATTAGGGATCCTGTTCCTGTTAATTTGGATTGGTATAGTAACTGTCTTTTTCCTACTACTGAATGGACATTTCCTCCCACAATGCTCTGCAGTACAACCTGTGAACTTGGTCTTGAAACCACAAAACGTCATCACACCGTGAACAGATAGACCTGTCCCTAGTGAACATTTTAGCAGTTCCAGTACCGGATGGTATAGTTTTGGATAGAGTTTTATACGATGTATCTGGTCCTACTGAACATTTGAAAATTCCAAATGTGTTTAAAATTTCAATGTATGATTTCATTACCCCAAGTACACTCTGAGGTGATTGGGACATTGAGACTGTAAATACTATGCTCTCAGATTTAGAACAATCTGCTGCATTTTCTTACAGGGAATTGTATGAAGATACACCTGACTTCGACAGTATGTATTGTTACCAGCTTTATGGTCATCACTTTTTGCATAGAGCAAGTGTTCCACGCACTGGTAACACTTACCATCAATGGGAACATTGTCCGACAGCACCAAAAGGTAGTTCTGCCACATTCGCACAGAAATGTGCATATTTCTCAGGGTTCAATACATCAGGCCCCATGTCATACTATTATAAGCTAGTACAGACAAATGCAACTGCGAAGAAAATAATGCTGACAAACACCAAACTCATATATTCAGCACCTTTTATCTCCCAACTGTCTATACAAGGTTTTGACTATTGGAGGGACACAATAGATCCAAAATCCAAAGTACTGGTGGATGAAAGATTGGCAGGTTCAGGGAACAGAGGCTTTATTTAGAGCTTGTCTCATACAGTTACAGATAATATTCCTAAACAGAACATTGCAACAAACTACCTGCTAAGGGTTTGCAAAAATTAAAGACCTGAAAACACCACGCATCCCCTCGCCCATATCTATTGAAGGTATATCGAATGGCACATTGATTAGTGAGGAGGTACTGGGTACAATAATACAGAATGGTACATACAATTCTTCAGCTCCCAATTGAAAGGGATGGTTGGGTTGGCCTAGCCTGGCTGATGAGGTCTGAACTGGGGTGGCGAAGTGAGCTAAAGAACGATGATGGATTCAACCCAGATCTGTGACTGGGGGTGAGTGTCTGAAAAGTTTCAGCGCTCCGTCCATCATCTCCTCGTGTTTGGGTTGGCCTATCGACACAAATAGGTGTCAGTCAAGATTCAAGGGTGTCACCAGAGGGTTTAGTATCCATAGGCCTGACCCACGCTATGTACACACAGATGACCCAGGAGTAGTGACTTCTTATAGTGTTGAGAAGTTGAACCTAGAATGGCTAAAAACCTCAACACTATTACAGGTGAAACAACACTTGTCCCTTCTCTCTGACAACATGGAGCTTAGGGATTTCTTGCTAGGTCCCAAGAAACCGCGTAACAAACACTTCTTGTATGCCATCTACAATGAACTGTGGAAAGTCTCCCAACAGGATGCTGCTGAGAGATTACGTGAAATTGATAGGATTAACCTATAAAAGGCCCTGGCTGTGGTAGACCATGATATGACCACACTTTCTTCACGTATTTATTCACTGAGCAACATTGCGTCCTCAACAATTGACATAATGGAACAAGATTTGTCTATTCTACAACATGGGCGATCTCAATTGCACTCCATTATGCTTTTAAGCTGAACGGTGCAATCCTTGCGTTCAGGCCACGTGCCATAGCGATTCATTAACCACCCAAGTTTGTTCTTGATTTACAATCTGACCGACAGACAGTTGACTATGGCATGTAGAGATGCAAAGATGCCACTCTGAGCAAGATACAATCTTGTTTTAACTCTAACCACTTAAAGCTAAACCCCAACAAAACCGAAATCATTCTGTTCTCTCCTAAAAGCAACCACCTACCTATCCACAAATGGCTCAGCAACCTGAATGCATTAAATTGTTCTCTCACTCTGTCCAACTGCGCAAAGTCCCTAGGCTTCATCCTGGATAATAACATGCCAATGAAAAATCACATCATAAACTCAGCCAAAGGAGCACTCTTCACACTAAAACACCTCAAGAAAATTAAACCTTTCATTCCTTCTGATGATTTCAAGATGGTTGTCCAATCTCTCGTCCTCTCCAAACTGAACTATGGTAATGCCATCCTCACAGGGACGCCGAAAACTCACCTCGCCCTGCTAAGATCAACTCTAAACATGGCGGCCCAGCTCATAACAGGTGTTAAGCCGAATGAACACATCACACAAGCCCTCAAGAACCTCAATTGGCTACCCATCGAAGGAAGATGTACTTTTAAGACTGCCTGCATCACCCATAAAGCCCTTCACTCACATACCCCCAGCTATTTAGACAACAAGTTCATGAAAGCGGGAAGAACCAGAACTTTGAGAAACTCCAACTCACTTCTTCTCATACCTCCCAAACTAAAAAAGAAATCAACCCAGACTTGCTCTTTTTTTGGAACTGCACCCAGCATATGGAACTCTCCACCTAGGGATCTACGATGCAACCCATCCTTCTCTTGCTTCAAAAGAGACCTGAAACTCCTCCTCCTCAACAAATATTTTAATACCTAAGCATACTGAACTTTGTTTTTATCTAGACCGGTCTGGCTAGACTGTGTCCTGTCTGTGTTCCATTGCCTCTTCTGCGGATTTGATTGCGTGTTGGACCTGTGTCTGACACTTCCATCGGTTGCGCCGCCGGACATAGACTTTCTCCTGGAGCCTTTGCAGGCCCACATGCATAGTTATCCCCACCGTATTCCCATGTTGATGACGGCATTTCTAGAGCCTCCAAGGGATGCTTCCGCTCCTGTTGGAAGGGAAATCGGCTCTGCTCCAGAGGTACGGGCATTGGTATAAGGCATGCAGACATATAATTCTTCACCGGCGGCTGCTGTGGGAATCAGAGATGAGCATCTTTGCTCACTCGACATGATACTGGAAGTTCTAGAGAGATTGCCACCTGTGGATACGATGTTCAGTGATGTTGAGTCTTCAGTGCATGATTCTTAAACAATCTGGCCGCTCCTGTGCTGGGAACCGTTTGGCAACTTTTTAAACATTTACTAAATTGAAGGTCAAAACTGACTTTGTTTTATTTTTCCTTATCTGCTCTAACTGAGCATAATGGCTTTCAAGGTGCTCAGTGCAAAAATAACAACGTATATAAGTTTAGAAGACCTTTTGAACGCTTTTAGGGAAAAATGACTGACATTTTTCCAGGCTTTTAAAGTGATTTTAGTATGTTTTATTGTAAATGATTTTTATGCCTTTTAATAGCGTTAGATTTATTATTACCTAGCTGACCTTGTTGACCTTTAGATGAGGAGTGGGTGTCATGTCCTTTAGGCTAGTCCTGTCATGTATACCCCTATTACATACATTTGTCCCATCCACACGACAATAACGATTCTAAACGGGTGACCGTTTACCTAGTAGCTTGCTCCTGTCTCTTCGACACCAGGCCCTCGGTACTCTATCATAATCCCTGTACCTGACGTACATAAACATGTCCCCCGGCACGGCAGAATTATTCTGTATAAGGGTACCACTTTTTTCATCCTTAGCCAACAGCCAGCTGTGCATGATCACACTTGTTTAGAAAAGCATTGGTGATTGTTTTCAAAACATCTATGATT
This sequence comes from Calotriton arnoldi, assembly GCA_963921515.1. Lineage (NCBI taxonomy): Eukaryota > Metazoa > Chordata > Amphibia > Caudata > Salamandridae > Calotriton > Calotriton arnoldi. The sequence continues at coordinate 160,719 of CAWUFW010012932.1, forward strand.
GTTTTAAAAGCACATCGATTCTAGAAAAAACCCTGGAGTGACCACTTTAGTATAAAAGACCCTCACTCCCCCCTACAAATTAGAGGAGAATTCCTTCCAAGCTGAGACGGAGTCCTGCATGCTGAATCTTCGACATGCAGCTGTCTGACATCCCTTGCGGGGTGTCATCCTCGAAGCAGAGATGGGGGTCATTCATTCTCAACCATCAGGTGCAGCAGCTGGTTCTTCCCTAGGGGTTTCTTGGCTACAGATACACATAGCTATACGCATATACATGCTACACATACAGATCTAGGCTAGGTACATTTAGGCAAATTACTTAGGGTGCGCATTTTAGAAATATGCAGGTGCTACCTGTTTTTATCTGACCTGTTTATGTTCATCTTATTAGCACTATGGTAGAAATGTATCTACTATTTACTATATTGGTACTAGCAATCTCTTTTGTATGCTTCTGTCTCCTGATTGTCACAGCACATATGTTTTACACAAGGCTGTCGTTGGACCAATAAATTCTTATTGAAACGTCCTAATCGCCATTCTGTGTATTTTCTGAGAGTAAGCAAGCCCGAGTGTCTGAGCGAAAAGTACTGTACTGTTTTCCACGATTCCTGAGGAATCAGGGTTGTCATGTTCAGTGGTTGCCAGAAACTACCTACGCCACTGTAAAATACAGGGAAGTGGTAGTGGCACTGTAGAGCTAGCTGGTCTAACGGCTGACATATCCTGTGGGGGTGTCTGGAATCAGTTTGGACACAAAGCCTTCAGTTTAGGTCAACCAAACCGCGCAGTTCCTTGGGGATTCCTAGGAACTACACTACAGTTTTTGTTCCCTCCTTATGTTTGCGGCGTATGAATGGCATAAGAGCCTAAGCTGCCGACTCTGGAGCTGGGAGTCCAGGTTCCAGTCTCGGTGTCTGTTGCACATCCTGTGATTCTGGTTAAATCACGTACTCGCCTGTGCCTGCAACAAAAAATTAATGTATCCAGGACACAAGTCCTAAAGAAAGAAGTGGGCGAACCCCCCACCAGTCGTTGTTGGCCAGAAGTGGGTTTGGTAGTCCCAGGATGCATCTGCCCTCCGAGAAGTGGCCCTGCTGCAGCATATCTGCCTCAGCCTGGCCCCTCCATCTGATGCTGGGTCCATAGCCGTTGACTCTGGCCCAGCTGCCTGGCTCACGAGAATGTCGGTCAATTTTAGACTGTGAATTTGGCGCTTTGTTGATTCTGTTGTGTTTGCTTGTACCCTCACGAGAATGTCGGACTCTGTTTTGTTTGCTTGTACCCTTCGTGCTGCATAATCTGTAAAGCGCTCTGATACCCTCGGTGGTCATGTTCGCGCTATATAAAACTTTCTAAATAAATAAACATATAGCACTTGTGTCCTTCACATGGGCTTGGCCCGACCCGTCCATGCCCGGGGCTTGGAAGAGTCCGGGCCACCCCTTTTGGCTCCTTGCTTCATACATTCCACACTGAGGTACTGTTTTTTATTATTTGAGTGTATTATTCTAGGATCCCCTTGCATTTCTTTTTGGGGCAACTTGGCGCTATATTAGTTTAATATATTGCTTGTTGTCTGCTGAGGGGTTTGCGTGCTACTGACGCAAATGGCAAAGACCAAGTTGGGAAATACGGCCCCTTTGAGGGGTACATCGAAAATGAAGTGGATGTTCTTGACAAAGAAATCCTCCTGGCACAAAGATGTCTGTTAGAACCATAGCTGCCAAGGTTTCAGATTGCTATTTGTGACATTTTCATAATTTCAGTGTAATTATGAGTGGCATTTCAACAACTATAAGGGACTCTTTCTCGCGAGCAAAATCAAGAAATGAAGGCGAGGGAAACATATAAATATCAGAAGTTGCAGCATTTCTGTTAAGCTAGACCGTAGGGTGAAACTGCGCAGTGCGCACAATAATGACCGCCCACTGCATACGGTCTGTGAATAAAGTGGACATTGTGCATGATGTTCGCAAAACAACACAGTAAATACACCACAAAACGAGACTCCACACCAGGTTGAAAGAAATAAAAAATCTTTATCTGTGCAAAATGAAACCAAAACGACAGAAATCCAGTCAGGATATCACTAGTGATGCTTTTGTAATCACAAGGGTCAAAAACAATACTTTAGCACCAATGAGTTCCTCTTTGTGCCATTACGGTAATCCTTAACATGTGAACAAAAATAGAACCAATGTGCTTCGGGACTCAGCGCGTCCCTTCGTTTCAGTACCTTTGTGGCTAGTTAGGCAGGTGCTGGGAGTCTCTACCTCGGGACCCACGCTGTCGGGGAGGAGGGCCCAGTTGTCCAGGTCTGCCGGAAAGGTGGGCTGAGTCGCACACGTTGATCCGGGTCTCCAGCAGCAACAGGCACGCTGCAGGACGGTATTGGAAGGAAGTGAATCACCGTGCTCACTTTTCTGAATTGCCAGCGGCAACAGGCACTCTCAGGGCAGTGCAGGGATCAGATGCAGCACCGCACTCACTTCTCCGACTTGCGAGCGGCAACAGGCAATGCTCAGGACGGTACAGGGAGGAGGGGAAGCACAGCACTCACTTCTCCGACTTGCCAGTAGCACGCATGCTCAGAGCGGAGCGGGGATCAGATGCAACACTGCACTCACTTCTCCGTTTTGCCAGCAGCACAGGCGCTTAGAGTGAGCAGGGGCTGAGATGAAGCATGAGGTCTTTGATGTCCCTGAGACCTTGAAGAGAACAGGGGGCAAGCCGATAACCCTGAACAGATCACTTTTGGGGAGAAGGCAGAGTCCAACTCTCCTTAAACAGAGTTAGGGGAGCAGCAGGCAGCAGCACAACAAACAGGAAAGCAGTACAGTGGAGTCCTTTGGGCAGCACTGCAGTTCTTGTGGCAGAGTTTCAGTCTAAGATCCAGAAGTGTCTGATGTGGGGGGCCAGGGATCCACTACTTATACCCACTGATGTGGGGGAAACTTCAAAGAAAGGTTTTGAGGTGCACCAGTACCCCTTTCAAACCAGTCCTGTGTGCCAGGCTATCTGTGGGGAACATTGGCCATTTGTGTGGAGTCAGGACATTACTCCTTGATGTGCCAGTGTGAGCCCCTTTCTCCCATCTACCCAGGTAGGGCCATCAGAATGCAGATGCGTGCTCAGCTGCACCTGGCCTTCCTGTGTTTGTGGCTGTCTGGTGGGAATGCACAAAGGGGAACTGTCACCCAGCCCAGACGTGTATTGGAGACAGACTGCAGGCCCACAGAGCAAGGTTAAGAGCAGAGAAATGTCCACTTTCTGAAAAGGACATTTCTACCATAGTTTTGTTAAATCTACCCTGGCCACCAAGGAGGATTTATGACTACGGCCACGCTACAAAACATTGTTTTCTCCAGTGGAAGCCCCCATAGCATGCTTTCACTTACATAGTGGCCACGCCCCTTTCTTTAGATGCTGCTGCCGTATACAGGTTACAGCAAGCCGCGTCTAAAGAAAGGGGCGTGCACACCATTAAAGTGAAAGCACCTCATGGGGCATTTTTACCCAACAAAAACATTTGTTTGGGAACCTAGGATGCTTGTTTCCAGTCCAGGGAAGACCTGGCTTGGCAGTTCAGGCTAGACTGTTCCCATTAGGAACAGGGTCAAGACTGATTACCATATGGCTGGGTCTGAACTGGGGTGGGGAAGTGAGCTAAAGAACGATGATGGATTCAACCCAGATCTGTGACTGGTAGTGAGTGTCTGAAAAGTTTCAGCGCTCTGTCCATCATCTCCTTGTGTACACAACTCCAGGATAGGCCACTCCACTGTACTTTGCACCACTCCACTTTATGCCACTCCATGCTACTCTACTATGCAAAACTGCACTCTATGGCACTGTACTCTATGCCAATCCACTCTTTACCATTCCACTCTGTACCACTTCACTCTACTCTAAAACAATCTACTCTACGCCATTACACTCTACACTACACCACTCAAAGCCACTCTTTTACAATCTGTGCCACTCCACTCTACTGCAATATGTGCAGCTCCACTATATACCACTATACACACCTATATGCTAAACCACTGCGCTCTCCATCACATAATTACTATACACATTTTTCCATTGCACACCATGCCACATATTTACACTACACAAATCCACTCCACACCACACAAATTCACACCATACAATTACACAACTAACAATTCCAATCCAACCCACATCATTCTACTCAAAACGCATACATCCACTCCATAAAACAAGGGTAAAAGACATTGCCATTTACAACGCCAATAGCTGTAACTCAAAGAAATGCGAGACGTATTGCATTTCTAATGCTTGTTATAACTATATAAGTTGGTTTACAAGCAAAGCTGTAGTCCTCAATTAAAATGGATACAGGAGTGCAGTTATAAATGCATTTCAATGTGCGTATTCTAAAAAATTGAATTACTTTATAAAGAATAGTTTCAAATGGACACCATCTGGTATACTCTGAAATAGCAATCAGATAAAAGCAGCTCCAAAAGGAATTCACAACATCATTAGCAGAATGGCTAGAACTGATAAAGCTGGAATGTTTCATGTTCTGTAAATAGCTGGTAGAGAGCATCCTGCTATTACATGAGGCTCTAAACTCACAGGCAACACTAACGTAATTATTAAGTACAAACACTAGCACTGGCACTAAAGGGAACTACCTCCTTGTGAATAGTAAATGCAGTCACTCAAAGTGAAATTAGCCAGTAGCTGAAGTAGGATGACTTACTGCCCCATGGTGCATTCTGCATAGGGCGGAAGCAAAATTTGACTGGCACAACAACAGACCAATGCATGGAGAGCTGAAAGCCCCTTTAAGTATTTATATTATACATGTAAGTTTTGCAAAATAAAAGGTCTCGTCTAACACCAGACGGAAAACGGTGCATTTGTCATTCTGTAGGTGTGCTCATTTGTGGCAAAAGCTTTGCATGCCTGTAGAATGATTCAACAGTAGCCACATCATTGCACCTTTTTGATTTTTCTTCCTTTTTCTGATGTTGTGCAGCATTGGTAAGCCTATACATTCAAAAGGTGAGACTTATTGACTTTGCCACTGTGTTTTTAAAATGATTGTAAACCTCCTGTTCCTAATGTAGCTCTGGTCAGAGCTTCGGATTTCTGAAGTTACACTATGTGGAAGATGCTCAGATTACCTGTCCAGGTCCTATCCCAGGCTCTCTGAATGTATAAAGGACTCCTTTGCAGAAGTTGCTTATGTTTCTCCCCATTATTGTAATGCTCTGTGTTGCAGGGTCCATTCACTGGAAAAGGCTCCATCTTGTATTATTTGTTAGGCCGTGTGATAATAGGAAGCATTCTCTGGATAAAAAGGGAGGCTTCTTGTCGCTATGGACTTAACACTGTAGTGTGACGTTGGGAGAGGGTCTTACTCACTGAACAAGAAAGATTCTCTGTTGTCTTGGTTACTACTTGAGTCCACACTCCTTGATAGGAGGTGATCACGGAAGGATCGTATGCCCTTACTCTGCTGATTGCATCTGTACATTGAAAGTGTAATCTAGAATTTCTTTAACGCTCTTGCCTAGATGGACAATTAAATGTCTCATTAAATGACAATAGGGTTTTGTGATGGACTCTGCATTTCAGCTTATTCAGTTTTTCTTTTTCTTAATCTAACAGGTGAAATAAAGGCAGGAATAAATGAAAAAGGTAAAAGCATTAAACATCACATGAGTATGAAGTGATGTAAAAACAGTATCCCTCGAAATCTCTTTCCTTGAAGGCTAATGCCTCTACAGCAGAAAACCCAAACTGCCCAATGAGGTCTGTACTTGGCTCTTAGGCATCAACAGATATACATTGAAGGTATAACACACTGACATACTGAAGCAAGACTGAGGTGCTCTTTACGAAGGAAGAGCTAACCTGGTATCAGAAAGAACACACAGGAGAGAAGTTATATGAATATCTAGAATGTGGCAAAACATTTATTAGACGGAGAAACAGCAAGTGCGACATCAGAAACTTCATACTGGAGAAAAACCATATCGATGGACTGACTGTCGAAAAGTGTTCTTTGCAATGAAAGACCTAATGCAGCATCAGAGTGTCCACATAGAGAAGAAACCGTATAAATGTGCAGAATGTAATAAAGGGTTCGGATGGAAGACAACGCTAAAGCAGCATCAAATGATCCACACTGGGGAGAAACCATATGAATGTACAGAATGTGTCAAAGCATTTATAACAAATGGAGAGCTAAGGAAACATCAGAAGGTCCATACTGGGGAGAAACCGTACAAATGTACAGAATGTAATAAAGTGTTCGGATGGAAGACAAATCTAAAGCAGCATCAAATGATCCACACTGGGAAGAAACCGTATGAATGTACAGAATGTGTCAAGGCATTTATAACAAATAGACAGCTAAAACGACATCAGAAAATCCACACTGGGGAGAAACCATATAAATGTACAGAATGTAATCAAGTGTTTGGATGGAAGATGAATCTAAGGCAGCATCAAAGCATCCACACTGGGGATAAACCATATGAATGTACAGAATGTAATATAGTGTTTAGAATGAAGAAGAATCTAGTTCGGCATCAAAAAGTCCACACTGGGGAGAAACCGTATAAATGTACAGAATGTGACAAAGCATTTAGTACCAATGGAGGACTAACGCAACATCAGAAAGTCCACACTGGGGAGAAACCATATGAATGTACAGAATGTAATAAAGTGTTCGGAAGTAAAAAGGATCTAAAGCAGCATGAAAAAATCCACACTGGAGAGAAACCATATGAATGTACAGAGTGTGACAATGCATTTATTACCAAAGGAACCCTAACGAAACATCAGAAAGTCCACACTGGGGAGAAACCATATGAATGTACAATATGTAAAAAAGTGTTCGGAAGTAAACAAAATCTAAAGCGGCATCAACAAATCCACACTGGGAAGAAACCGTATGAATGTACAGAATGTAATAAAGTGTTTCGAATGAAGACAAATCTAGATCGGCATCAAAAAGTCCACACTGGGGAGAAACCGTATAAATGTACAGAATGTGACAAGGCATTTATTACCAATGGAGAACTAACGCAACATCATAACGTTCACAATTTGGAGAAACCGTATGAATGTACAAAATGTAATAAAGTGTTTAGAATGAAGAAGCACCTAGATCGGCATCAAAAAGTTCATACTGGGGAGAAACCATATAAATGTACAGAATGCAACAAGGCATTTATTACCAATGGACTTCGAATGCAACATCAGAAAGTCCACACTGGGGAGAAACCGTATGAATGTACAGAATGTGATAAAGCATTTATAACAAATGGACAACTCAAATGGCATCAGAAAATCCACACTGGAGAGAGACCATTCAACTGCATTGAATGTGAGAAGGCATTTATTAGAAAGTCACGTCTACTGCAACATCAGAGTGTCCACACTGGGAAGAAACCGTATGAATGTACAGAATGTGACAAAGCATTTGTTACCAATGGGAACCTAATGCACCATCAAAAAGTCCACACTGGAGAGAGACCATATCAATGTACAGAATGTGACAAAGCATTTGTTACCAATAGGAACCTAATGCAACATCAAAAAGTCCACATTGGAGAGAGACCATATAAATGTACAGAATGTGACAAAGGATTTATAACAAATGGAAAGCTGAAGAGACATCAAAATGTCCACACTGGAGCGAGACCATATCAATGTACAGAATGTCACAAAGCATTTATAACAAATGAAAAGCTGAAGCGACATCAGAAAATCCACACTGGAGAGAGACCATATCAATGTACAGAATGTGACAAAGCATGTATAACAAATGGACAGCTGAAGCAACATCAAAAAGTCCACACTGGGGAGAAACCCTATGTATGTATAGAATGTGGCAAAGCATTTGTTACCAATGGGAACCTAACGCACCATCAAAAAGTCCACACTGGAAAGAAACCATATCAATGTACAGAATGTGACAAAACATTTGTTACCAATGGGAACCTAACACAACATCAAAAAGTCCACATTGGAGAGAGACCATATCAATGTACAGAATGTGACAAAGCATTTATAACAAATGGAAAGCTGAAGCGACATCAAAATGTCCACACTGGAGCGAGACCATATCAATGTACAGAATGTCACAAAGCATTTATTAGAAATGGAGAGCTAAAGGAACATCAAAAGGTCCACACTGGAGAGAGATCATTCAACTGCACTGTTTGGGAGAAGGCATTTGTTAGAAAGCCATATGTAATGCAGCATCAGAGCGTCCACATAGGGGAGAAAACCAATGAATGTGAGAAGGGCTCTATTAGAAAGCAAAATAAAATATTATATGAGAATGCTCACATAGGAGAGAAACTATATCAATGTATTTAATGTGACAATGCATTCATAAGAAATAGAGAGCTAAGGCAACATCAAAGGTCCACACTGAAGACTGTATTGAATGTGGCAATGCATTCATGAGAAATAGAGAGCTAAGGCAACATCAAAGGTCCACACTGAAGGCTGCACTGAATGTGGCAATGCATTCATGAGAAATAGAGAGCTAAGGCCACATCAAAGGTCCACACTGAAGACTGCACTGAATGTGGCAATGCATTCATAAGAAACAGAGAGCTAAGGCAACATCAAAGATCCACACTGAAGACTGCACTGAATGTGGCAATGTATTCATGAAAAATAGAGAGCTAAGGCAACATCAAAGGTCCACACTGAAGACTGCACTGAATGTGGCAATGCATTCATAAGAAACAGAGAGCTAAGGCAACATCAAAGGTCCACACTGAAGACTGCACTGAATGTGGCAATGCATTCATGAGAAACAGAGAGCTAAGGCAACATCAAAGGTCCACACTGAAGACTGCACTGAATGTGGCAATGCATTCATAAGAAACAGAGAGCTAAGGCAACATCAAAGGTCCACACTGAAGACTGCACGGAATGTGGCAATGCATTCATGAGAAATAGAGAGCTAAGGCAACATCAAAAGACTGAAGACTGCACTGAATGTGGCAAGGCATTTATTAGGGAGGGAGAGTTAAAACAACATCAGAAAGTCCCAGTTGAGGACAATGTGTACGAATGTGACAAGGCATTTATTAGAAGGGCACAGCCAATGTACCATCAGAAAGTCCACACAGAGAGAAACCACATCAATGCACCTACTGTGATAAGGCATTTGTTAAAAAAGCAACCTAACATGACATCAGAAAGTTCACATGGGAGAGAAATGATATGAATGTACTGAATGCAACAAAGCATTTATTAGAAAGGCACCGTTAATGTACCATCAAAGTCCAAACAGGGAAGAAAGTCATGACACGAACAACGCGTATTGCAAGAAATGTGTCCAGGCATTTGTCAAAAAAGAAAGACCTAACACAACATCAAAGAGGCCACCCTGGACAGGAACCATATAAATGTACAGAATTTGACAGTTCATTTATTGCCAGCGCATAGCTACTACAATAACAGGAAGTCAACACAGAGGAGAAAGTCATGATGATGGAAAATGCATATCACCGCACTCAAAGCTACACGCCATCCTTTACAAGGACATAGCCAATGCAACATCAGAAAGTCATTACTAGTGGGGCACCTATCCTCCACACAGGAGCGACACCATAGCAGGCCTTGAAAAATCTACCCGCTCACTCACTATTGCAAGTCAGATTTTATCAGGGCGGGCTATTTTTAAGACCTACTGGTCTATTCTTGTGAGTGAACTTGTACTGTAAAGGAACAGGTCTTTTGTTCATTCTGAATGTGAATGAGCCATAAAGGTGCCTTTAAATCTTGTTTTTATCTAGACTCATTTGCTGTCTGTTCAAGGACTGAGGTCAAATGTCAATCTGTCTTTTTACTAATTGCTGCTTATCCTGGAAAATGTTGTTTACTTTTCTATCTCTTACCACAGTTAGATGTTTTTATCAAGTGAGCTGTCTGACAATCATTGTCAAAACAAAAGGCTGTAAGATGTCAGATTTTTTTCTAACTCAACATTTTAATAGCTTGCAAACAAATAGTACAAATATTAAAAAATATATCCGGAATTACGAAAGCAATTTTTTTTTTGGGTGATTCAGAAGTGCGATGCAAATGAAGATTTAAATAGGGGTAAATATATCAGAACACTTTACTTGGTAATGTGCAAATGACAAATGCTTGCAGAAACTCCATTTCCAAACATTGTTTGTACACTATATACTTTTATCAGTAAAACTGCATGTCAGTGGAAAATGTTGTGCCTATTGCAGTTGAAAATCCGAAGATTGCAAATGACAGTGTGTTATTGCTTTAGTTAATCTATTTATTAAACATGATTGGAGAGGCATTCTTGCCCCCGCCCTGATGACAATGCTGTTAATGAACAAAGAAGCAAGTCCGGGGTCAGGTGTTAGCCTATATGTGGCTAGATTTGTATTATATATGGAGCAAACGTTTCATCTATTAACTCAAATAAAATAGTTGTTTGTATAGCAGACATGCTGAACTCGCATATATGGAGGTACCCTCATATGCAACAATGAAGAAAATGCATTACAATTTGGTTAAGTAGATTATTTAAGTCAATAGACCTGCGGGTATAGTAACATTTTTATGATTTTCCGAAGCCTGCATAGGAATATACTGAATGTGACAAAGCCAATATTACAAAGGGACTATTAATGCAACATCTGAAAATCCACACAGGGAAATAAATTGAAGCAATAAATGTGACCAGGTGCTGATCAGATAGTCTATACTGGCAGAAACAACTTTTTCTTCATAGCGTTTTTTCACAGGAGGAACCTAATGTGTCAGCATGCATTCCAGGGAGAAACCGTATCTGTCTAAAGTGTGACAAAACATTCATTACAAAGGAATAGCTAACGCTTGATCAGAAATTATACACTAGGGAGAAGCCATTTGAATATTACAAAAAGAACTCCCGGTTTTATGGTATTTATTTTTTTAAACATTTCCGTCTGTATTTATCCATATTTATGTTTTGCCATCTTATTGGTGTTTATCTATATTTATTTTGTGCTTTCAGAATAAGAGTAGTCTTAAAATGGTATCTTTCCACATTTATTTAACTGATGAACATGCACTCATACTTTGATGCCTGTCATGTTTTAGCAAATTAAGCAGCCAAATATAACAAAACACTACACCCACATGTAAATATAGCATTACATACAAATATATGTTAACTAACGCCTGTATTTTAAAGAAATCCCATCCTGTTTTTTTAACTCAATGCTTTCTATCTGCTTAGTTGTTGGCCTGGAATTCATGAAGTACAGCATGGAGAGTCATTCACAGGGAGCACAATTTACTGTATTTTTCCACTTTTAAAAACAAATAAAGACAGAAAACATAATGTTTCATGTCTGTATTTATCAGTAAAAATTGAAAACTGAAAGCTTTAATTATAAACATGAAAGAGCATTTGAGGCATCAAAAAGGCCACCCGGGTTTAAAAATGTACTGATTGCGAAGTCTTTCATTTGAAACAGTCATCAGTTACTACGGTAAAAAAATCCACACCTGCTCACAGTTATAGTGGGATGAAATACCTGAACAAAATGTAGAACAAAGGAACAGAAATAGTGGCAGTCATCGTAGGTGCAGAGGGATTAGTCAAGAAAAGGTCCCAACTTACCTCTTTCCCACAGAGGTGACAATATCCAAACTCCAGAGAGTATCAAACTTCGACAGATTGTGAATGTTACAGAAAGCAACAACTACATTTCTTTCCCTGTTCCCAGCTTACTGTGGTATAAGTACTTTTGGATATCTCGTGATAAGATTTGACTCTGCCTATTTACTCAGTTATTTGCAGAGTTTTAAAAAGCGCTAACACAACCCTTCCAGGTATCAGCACGCTGAAAATACAGCAGTCAGGTCATACATAACAGGTCAAATGAAGGGGAGGAAATGTAGGGAGAAAGCAAAACACTGCAGCAGATAACAGTAAACCACAGCAGCTTGGTAGATCCATGATCCAGATATGCCCACATAACAATGATCGAGCTGTGTGACTAAAGACAACTAATGGAATAATCAAGTCAATAGAAGCTTTCATCTTATTCGAAGTGGGTAGAGGACTATTTTGTCCAAATTTCTGGGGGCTAGACCAGAGAAGAAGCAGTTGGAAATCTTCTTTTTGTTGAACTTCTGTGGCTTCAGTAGCAGAGTATAGCAAAACCAAAGGGGCTGATGGACGGAGTGTTGAACATTGCAAGCACTCACCCCCAGTCAACTGATCTGGGTTTAATCCATCATCATTCTTTAGCTCACTCCGCCACCCCAGTTCAGACATGGCCATATGCAAATCAGTCTGACCCTGTGCCTCATGGGAACAGTCCAGCCCGAACTGCCAAGCCATGTCTTCCCTGGACCGGAAACAAGCATCCTGGGACCGGTTTCTGGCTTACAGCCGTCATCAGCCAGGCTATCTTGAATTCAGTGGCAAAGTGAGCAAGGGACCCACGTCTGGGCATACCCTGCCAACTTAGGGCGAACATAGCAAAACCAAAGGGGCTGATGGACGGAGTGTTGAACATTGCAAGCACTCACCCCCAGTCAACTGATCTGTGTTTAATCCATCATCATTCTTTAGCTCACTCCGCCACCCCAGTTCAGACATGGCCATATGCAAATCAGTCTGACCCTGTGCCTCATGGGAACAGTCCAGCCCGAACTGCCAAGCCATGTCTTCCCTGGACCGGAAACAAGCATCCTGGGACCGGTTTCTGGCTTACAGCCGTCATCAGCCAGGCTATCTTGAATCCAGTGGCAAAGTGAGCAAGGGACCCACGTCTGGGCATACCCTGCCAACTTAGGGCGAACATAGCAAAACCAAAGGGGCTGATGGACGGAGTGTTGAACATTGCAAGCACTCACCCCCAGTCAACTGATCTGGGTTTAATCCATCATCATTCTTTAGCTCACTCCGCCACCCCAGTTCAGGAATGCTGACAATGCAAACATTCTCCCCCAGTCAAAAGATCTGGGTTAAATCCATCGTTCTTTTGCCCACTTCGCCACCCCAGTTTGGACCCAGCCATATGCAAATCAGTCTTGACCCTGTGCCTCATGGGAACAGTCCAGCCCGAACTGCCAAACCAGGTCCTCCCTGGACCGGAAACAAGCATCCTAGGACCGGTTTCGGGGTTTCACCCCTCTTCAGCCAGGATAGCTTGATTCCAGTGGCACAGTGAACCCAGGACCCACATCTGGGCATACCTGGCTGGGGAGAATGTTTGCATTGTCAGCATTCCGTCCATCATTTGTTTGCTGTAACACTTTTCGCCCTAAGTGGGATGGGTATGCCCAGACGTGGGTCCCTTGCTCACTGTGCCACTGGATTCAAGCTAGCCTGGCTGAAGAAGGGTGACATACCCTGAAACCGGTCCCAGGATGCTTGTTTCCGGTCCACGGAGGACCTGGCCTGGCAGTTCGGTCTGGACTGTTCCCATGGGGCACAGGGTCAAGACTGATTTGCATATGGCTGGGTCCAAACTGGGGTGGCGTAGTGGGCAAAAGAACGAAGGATTTAACCCAGATCTTTTGACTGGGGGAGAATGTTTGCATTGTCAGCATTCCGTCCATCATTTGTTTGCTGTAACACTTTTCGCCCTAAGTGGGATGGGTATGCCCAGACGTGGGTCCCTTGCTCACTGTGCCACTGGATTCAAGCTAGCCTGGCTGAAGAAGGGTGACATACCCTGAAACCGGTCCCAGGATGCTTGTTTCCGGTCCAGGGAGGACCTGGCCTGGCAGTTCGGTCTGGACTGTTCCCATGGGGCACAGGGTCAAGACTGATTTGCATATGGCTGGGTCCAAACTGGGGTGGCGTAGTGGGCAAAAGAACGATGGATTTAACCCAGATCTTTTGACTGGGGGAGAATGTTTGCATTGTCAGCATTCCGTCCATCATTTGTTTGCTGTAACACTTTTCGCCCTAAGTGGGATGGGTATGCCCAGACGTGGGTCCCTTGCTCACTGTGCCACTGAATTCAAGCTAGCCTGGCTGAAGAAGGGTGACATACCCTGAAACCGGTCCCAGGATGCTTGTTTCCGGTCCAGGGAGGACCTGGCCTGGCAGTTCGGTCTGGACTGTTCCCATGGGGCACAGGGTCAAGACTGATTTGCATATGGCTGGGTCCAAACTGGGGTGGCGTAGTGGGCAAAAGAACGATGGATTTAACCCAGATCTTTTGACTGGGGGAGAATGTTTGCATTGTCAGCATTCCGTCCATCATTTGTTTGCTGTAACACTTCAGTAGCAGAGTGTCAGAGGCTCTTGAGCGACTACCACCCAAAAGTTCAAGTTTTTTAGCAAGGTAGACAGGTGTGTTGTGGTCAGTAGCCTTATGAATCACACAAGCTATCCAACTGTATTCTAGCTTCAAGGTTGAGGTCAGGGTTAATGTGGTTGAATCTCTTAGGAGTAGCGAGTTGTTCGAGCCATTGCTTTAAGGGAGCAGAGAGATTGTGAGCGGTGATCAGTAGAAATTCAGTATCTAGAGTGTTAGGCATGAGCTGATTGCCGGTCAGCCATTGTTTTGTTTTAGTAGGGTACTGTTGAGCAGTTTGATGTCTTCGAGTGAGTAAATTTTCAGATACAATTTTGTATTATCTGCGTGCATGTTGCAGTGAATGATTGACAGCTTCAGAGGTTTGGTAAGCGGTTCAATAAGCAAGTTGAATAAGGTGGGTGTGATTGTGGATCCTGGAGGCACTCCAGTCATGAGTGGTGCGGTGTCAGATGCGGTTTGATTGACTTTGATTCTTTGTGCTCATTTATGATGGAACGAGGCAAACCAGCCATAAATTGTGAGCACCTGGTCGATGGAGCCCTGTACTTTCTTCCAAAGTGAGTAGATGGTCTAGTATCCCCCCTGCCTAACGGAGGTCTTAAAAGCAAGTTTTGCCAGTGCGTCGGAGCATATAACTTGGAATACTGGAGGGGCTACACTTGTACAGCAGACGCAGGGAGACCACAACAGAACGCCATGGTTGGGCTTCATAGGGCTTTTGGTGCCTTTGACTAATACTTTACAGCCGAGAGGTGACTGGATTACGCTGTACGGGAGGGACTTGATTTTTCCACTACGGGGTATCGCTTGCCAGGAGCATGAACAAGAGCCTGAAGCTTTAACGCCACGTTGGTTCCTTTACCCTTGTCCTGATGAAGCCCGGAAGGAATGGGGGCTGAAACGCGTCGACAGTTTTGATAGGAGGAATCCACTTGAAAACAAGATTTAGGATTGTATTTCGAGGCACATTTAGTAAATGTTTGTAGAGGTGTAGAAACCTAATGGGCAAATAGCATTACCTCACAGTGTATTGCCTAGATTGAACGTGCGAACACTGATTTATTGTAAAAAAGTGGGTATAGGCAACAAGATTTCTTTATTGATATGTCTATATATGTTTGTCACGTATATGTCTGTATATGTGTAATTTTATTCAGATTTAAATAATTAATGATTTTACCAAAGGTAGTTATTATGGTATGTGTGTTTTTTGAAATGTCTAAAAATTGGAATGGGACATTGTACCATTTATAGGGTAATTTGATGTTCCCTATGGTTAAGTAAATTGATAGATATATTTTTTCCTCCATACCAACCTTTTGCGCAATGTGTAGTTTCTTAGCCCAGGTAATGGAGTGTGATATGGGCAAACCCCGTTGAATTTGTATCATGATTCTGTGATGTAGCAGACAGTAAAATTCATAAATAAGTGTACTAGTGCCCGGCGGTTTGGCAAGGGTGGCTGTCTGGGCTCTACACTGGCTGGTATGATTCGGCCGGCTGGGGCGGCTTTGGACATAGTTGCAGTAGAAACCTGGGATGGCACGCATAGGCTCCTCCCCACTAAAATTCAACAGGGATGCACAGGCTTTTATGTGGAATTTCACACTGCTGTTGTGGATATTCCTGCCCAGGGTATACGTACATATCTGGATAGGACAGCCCGAGCATGACTTAAACTGTCCAAAGGGAGCCACAGTGCACCCCATCACTACTCAAGAGATGATAAAATCAATGAGAAATGGTTCAGCTCCAGGTGATGATGGGCTCCTGTGGAGTTTTATAAAGAACGTGCAGCAGAAATGTCCTCATTTCTACTAGAAGTGTACAATAAGACTTGAGACAGGTACGCAACCTCCAACCATGTGAGAAGCCATTGTGATTACATTACTAAAACTTGATAAGCCACCTCATAGGTATGATCATCCCGTCCATTGTCACAAAAAGAATTTGACAATAAAATACTAACTAAAATTATTGGCAAATGGGTTACTTTCCTTCTTGCCTGGTCCTGCCAGAACAGTCAGTTTCATTCCAGGGCAATCAACTGCAGATAAGCTGAGCACACTTTTTGTGGTTACTTACCAAATTGACCCAGATATTGAGGCAGTCGCAGTGTTTGTAGGGACCGCCAAAGCTTTTGATTCTGTGGAATGGCCCTTTTTACTAACACTAATAGAAAGGATGGGAGTGGACAAAGCTGTGCTCAAATGGATCACTCTACTATACACCACCCAGAAGGCAAGAATGTATTGTCTTCTCCAATATTGATTCATAGGAGCAACAGGCCAGGCTGTCCTCTCTCATCTATCCTTTTTGCCTTGGGTGTAGAGCCACCTGCCAGTCTTCATCCACCACCACAGAGGCCTAAAATTAGGTGTGCGTAGGGGCATTCTCTTGATGTATTCAGACGATATTCTGCTATTGCTCAAGGAATCTGCATGTAATCTTCATCCTATATTTACTGAAATAACCATATTAGGGGAATAGTCGGGATTAAAAATGAATTGGTCTAAGTCTGCAATGATGCCCCTAAACAGGTGGACAACTACCTCTAACCTGCAGGTACCGCTGAGGTGGCACTTGGAACCTGCAATTTACCTGAGAGCGGGTATCATTAGGAATTTACCACAATAATTAGTGAAAACTGTGGGAAGTGCGTGACCAAAGTACTAAACAGATGAATCAAAGTGCTGATATTGGTAACTGGGCAATTGCCTGCGGAAGATTATGCGGCTCCCTAAACTATTGTCCCTATTCGAGAATATCTACATCCCGCTAAATACAGCTGGATCTGGATGTTCATATCAAGATCCCGCTAAATACAGCTGGATCTGGATGTTCATATCCAGATTCCGGTAAATACAGCTGGATCTGGATGTTCACATCCAGATCCCGCTAAATACAGCTGGATCTGGATATTCATTTCTAGATCCTGCTAAATACAGCTAGATTTGGATGTTCTCAGTTGATAAGAATTGATGTGGGGAGGTAATCGGTGTGGGGACGTAGACAGCCCCGTATAGTGTGCAGCAAGATGCAATTGTCATACAAACATGGGGGATTCGAGCTCCCAACTTTGAAGTACATACTTTACTGCCCAGGCACAGTTTTGCCATCACTTGTGCCACAACACTAGACAAGCACCACACTGTGACATTGAAGTGGAGGTAGCGTCCCCGTTCCCCTGCGTACTGGTCTGTGGCTGGTCAGGCACCCATGTGGTAAGATGTACCTACTGGGTATGGGACAGGCTGGCTAAACTGGTGGGGAAGGATAGGCCATACTCGCGAAACTTCCCTCTGCTTCATAACCGTAGATGAGAATTAACTAACCTTGGGGTGATTAGACAACTGCGTAGTTGAAATACTGGTAACCTTGGGGGACACCTTCAATAATAACAGATGTATCATGGTATCGGAATGCTTGCAATGTGATGCCTTCACAGCTATGGTTATTCTGACACACCATCCAACTTCAATATGAAGGAGTTTTTCCTGGAAATGGCAGATGAGCCATTAGATTGGGTTCTCCTCAGTTTGGTCATTGCGATCCCCCGCCCCGCAAAGCTGATTACACAAATGTACAGTTGTAATTTGGATAAACTGCATGTGGTGATTTACGCAAGAAGACAGAATGGGAACTAGAATTAGGCCATGAGATTGTATAAGTGGAGTGGAGATAATGCCATCAGATTAAATATATTTCCCCCCAGAGGCATATTCAGCCTAATACACCTAAAATATATAAACAGAGAAATTTACCTGCGGCTGGCACGCTCGCTGTAGACTCCACTTACTAGAGATGTAGAGCAACAAATGCAGATTTCTTGCACATGGCCTGGCAGTGTCCACAGATCTATGCATGCTGGCGGCAATCAAGACTATGCTCCTTGTCGTGTCGTGTAGTTCCTATATATCCTATACAGGATCTGTGCGTTCCGATAACATAAAGTGTGGGTTTGGTGGCAGACTGGTTCAGAGCACCCCCACCGGATACGTTAGCCTGTTTGCATTAGCTAGCTCACAGTGCCACTAGAATCTCCTCTTATCGGGAAGAGAACCCTGATCCCTCAGGATCGTGGAAACAATGTACTACTTTTCGCTCAGTCACTCGTGCTCACTTAGTTTGTCTCAGAGATACTCAGAATAAACAGTCTGGGCATTTCAATAAGAATTTATTGAACAGTTGTTATACTTGAGTAAAATAGATGTGCTGTAACAACCATCAGACAGTAGCAGAGATATATGGTTAGCAGTACTACGAAAGTAAAAGGATGGTACAGTACTACCATTTTGCAGTAATCATGAATAAATACAAGTACATAAAATACATGATAAGAAAGTGTGTACTCCTACGATGCCTCCCTAACTAGATGTACCTAAATGTACCTAGCATCGGTGTAGGTGTTATGCCAAGAATCCCTCTAAGGTCTAGTCAACCCCCATTATCAGAGAGTTAGAGAATGTGGGACCCCGTCCTAGTCTCGAGTTGGACACCCAGCGAGGGATGTTAGACCACTGCTAGCTGGAGCGTCTGCATGCAGGAACCTCAACGTCTCTGGTCAGTGTGTCAGCCGGGAAGTCACAGTCTCCTCTGTCTGTCTAAGCAAGACATGATGTATATATACCCACAGGTCTCCCCAGGGGTCCTACCTTGCTGTGTTACTGTGTCGGCCTAAAGGATGACGTTGGGCTTGAACTTTAACATAGATATTATACAGGAGATGTTCGTCCTGCTGTGAGTCCTGCTGTGCTTCCAAGAAGCCTCATGCATAATGTATGAGTTTTGAAAAAGGGAAATGCAGTGTCGTATCTAGGTAAAAGGTCAGTCCCTATGAACCGTTTTGTATGTCATGTAGGGAAGGATATAGGTGAAAGGTTGCAGTGTTACCTGCGCCTATATAGGGTATATAGAATATAACAGCCAAGCTTGTCATCACCCCCATGGCAAAACTTGCTGACATTGCTCTTTTACTGGCTAAGAGCAGAGGGACTCATTTAGGATTTTTTGGCGTCAAAAGAAAAGGGTGGGAATGCGCCATATCTATTAGATATGGTGCATTCCTGTAATTCTCCCCAGCGCTGACGCACAATGGGCTTCTATCAGCCAATGCAGCCACCCTCCCCTGCACCTGGTGTAGGGGTGCCTGCTTTGCAGGGATGATTGTTTATGTGCAGGAAGGTGTACCTTCTTGCACAAAAACAATCACAAGAGGCATTTTCCTTTTCCTATGTGGCTGAATTCTGCAGCACACACAGAAAAAGGAAAAACAATGAGAAATGATGGTATTTCTACTCATTGCGCCTCCCTTATGCCTCCCCTGGGTAGGCGTAGGCTTTTGACGCATTCCCTGGTTGACAAAATCATCATAAATCTGGAAATGTGTCAAATGCCATGGGTGTTACACTGAAACACCCACCACAATGCCCATGGCACGCCTCCCTACCGCAGGGTTAGGCAACTCAGCACAATGCGTTGTGTTGTCTCAATCCATATCTATAGGGCCATGAAAAGCCACTCAGAATGGCTTTACGAGGCCTTGTAGATATGGCCCTGCAGTGTGCACCACCAGACCATCACTGAAAGTGCCATTACGGTGGCTCAAGGGGCTCGTAAATGAGCCCCAGGGTTTCTATCCTTCAGATTAGCCCATTCTAAGATGGCAGTGGAGATCATTGTGAAATAGCCTCCTGTCTGCAGAGTATTTAAACATCCAAGGCTTGGAGGAAGGTGTGCTGCAACTTCTTCGGATTTCTTTCGTCACACACTTCTCCCCTTCTGTTCCTGCCTTGTCTCCTTCCTCCAAATCCTGGTTCATCCACCCAGTGCTTCTCCTGTTGATCATCGAACTCCTTTTCTCTTTGGATTCTTGATTCCTCCGGATTCAGCTCCAGTGACTACTGAAGGTTTTGTGTCCTTTTCCTTCTTGGGGCTCATTGTGGAGGCATCAGTTGTCCAGTGAGACTGCTTTCCTTGGACGGCATTGTGGCTACTGGAAAGGGTCGCTTGGATGTCACCCAACCCTGTGGAAAAAGCACTTGAGGATCCAGCGTCCAGCCCTTGACGCACTGTCCTATTCCAGGCTGTTCTACAGATACAGGCGTTGCGTAGAGTGATGCTCCTCACAGCAGAGTCATCTACTTTCTGGAGAACCCACAACAGAGACACAAAGAGGTGTGAGATTTCTGCATCTGACTTTCATCAGCCCATCAAAGGTGTAACCAGGGAAATATCAATGGGCTGGCATCGCCAAAGGGCTTCCTCCTCTTTCACAACAGAGTCTGCAGCCCCAACCCTCACTCCTACCATCCACCAAAGGAGAGTGCTCCGGAAGATTATTTAGCAGCTCCTTACTAACTGAAAGGGCTCAAGGACTAAATAAAGGAGCCCTGTATCCACTTCCCTCAATTCAGTATCAAGATCTTTGTTGTAGTCGGAGGGTAGGTCTTCATACAAGAGTCATACAGATAGGAGGTATCGCCTTTATTTTATGTTGGGTTCTTATGTTATAGGAACAGCAGGTGGGTCGTTAGGACACCATCCTCCCCATCTCTTAGATCCCACTCAGCACCACTCTAAGGAAATACCTCGTTTTGTATGGTCACCCCCAAGTTTTTGGACTGCTGCTTTTTCGACTCTGAGAGTGCACCGAGGCATGCTAACCAGACCTCATTGCCAGTGCCCTGAACTCAAAATGTGAATGTCGAATTAACTGGTACCAAATTGGCATAAGCTAGCTTACCTGTAAGTCCCTGGTATATGGTACCCAGGGCATGTAAGTTAGAGGGTCACCCCAGGGATTGCAGCACTGGTTGTCCAACCCTGGGTGTGACACGAGCCTCCCAGTGCAGACCTAAGGAGCAGCTTTAAACTGCTGTCCCAACGTTGCCATTTAAATCAATGGCAAAGCCAAGTCTCGCTCTGTACTATGTGTAAGTCACGTCTATGGCAGGCCTAGCGAGTCCTAAGGCAGAGTGCAGCATATTTCAGGGGTAGAACACGTATTTTACATATTCTGACAGTAGACATGTGAACCTGTTGTTTTTACTCTGGAAAGTCTTGGTCGCCCAAATGGCGAGTGCAGACTTACACGCTCCCCCTTCATCTGTGCGAACTCTGCAACGGTGAGACCAAAGTTGATACTCCAAATTATCAAACAACTTGTTACATTAAGCCTGACAAATGGTAAACACTTGGGAGAGGGGATGCTGTATTGTCTGGGCAGACAGGCTGGCAGTAGGGATAGGAAAGGGGAAACCAGTTGCCAAGCCGGTTTTCCATTGGCCTGTTGCCCCCTAGGTCACTACACCTCTGGGTTGGGCTAAGGAGTTCTGGGTGCCAAGAGAGGGGCTCTGCCATATTGGGAGTGGGCAGAATTTTTCACCCTAGGGAATACAGAGGCCACACATCCCAGAAAATGGTCATCAAGAAGGAGGGACCCGGGTAGCCCATTGGCTACCAACAACATCCTAGTCTTTTATGAAGATAAATCGGGCACCCCTGGCACACTGAACCCTGATCTTGAGTGAACTGGAAAAAGGATTGCTGTGCTGCACCGAGTTTCTGGCGGAGAGGCTGCACTGATGCAGACTGCACCTGCTGAACGTGGTGGCTAGCAAAGGAGAAATGACTGTGCCTGCTTGTGGAGAAGTAATTTTCCGAGCCCAGCTGGAGCAAGAGACTCCGGAGGTCAGCTAGCTGACCTCCTGTTTGCAGCATAATGACACAACAGCTGAATAACTCTGCTACGGGCGAGAGGTAGCCCAGATCCCCGGGTCGCTGCGCCTCATCGCTGTGCAGGACCAAGGACCAGGATGAGACTGTCAGAATTTGCACCTGCGTCTGCTGGACCAGGGAGGGTTGTCAAAGGGCAGATTGGTCACCCAGAAGCAAGCTACAGCCCAAAGAAGGATTTGGCTGTGACTGTGACACTGGAGAACTGGCAATTCAGTGCAGCTGGAGTTATGCCAGACCCGAAAAGAAGTTGAGGGACATAGACCCCTGTGGTCAGAATCACCTCACCAAGCCCATGGATTGAGAATCAGCTGCAGGAAGACCTCCTTCGACCACGTTGCATCCACACCACCTTTGAGCATCTTCAGCATCCTGTATCCTCAGCATCGGGACCAATTGCATAGGAATCCATTGCAATGAGGATAAAGCACCTGGAACTGTCTGGAGACTGATTCTTCTGTGGAGGAAACTGTTTCTGAAGGCCTTGCTGGTCCCCCTGAGTCACTCCCAGCCAGAGTTGGTTGCCTAAAGTAACTCTAACTGACCGCATTACAACTAGTTCAACTTTTTGGTAACTAAGTTCCTAAGTGCCAAACTTGTTAAATTTGCCAATGTTTGTTTGTGGTTGACTTAAATGTTAATATTTGTACATTCCAGATCTCTGGAACCCTGTGGTGGATCTTTTTCATTGTGGTGTCTAGAAACCTATAAAATACGCTTTATTTTTTATAAATTGGTCTCAGACTTCTTGAGTGTTTCCGTTATTTCTTCAATTGTTTTGGTGCTTTTTTAAATGCTTTACTCTTGTTCCTTTTTGTAAGTCTTGCTGCTCAGAGTCACAGCTACTTTGGGTTGAGCTAACATTTAACAAACAAAACCTATTGGTCCTAAATGGGTTGGTAAGTGAATTACATGGTAAGGTTGCACAACCACAGAGTTCAGTACACCCCATTTCCTCACAACACACACCAACATTCTATTACACCCTACACTCTCAGCATTCCAGACACCAGCTCAGACATACAGGGAATGGGAGCACAAGTTACGGCACACATTCCAGACATACAGGAAATGGGAGCACAGGATATGACGCACATTACAGACACCAGCTAAGACATACAGGGAAAAGGAGCACAGGATATGACTCGCATTCTAGACAAATGGGAGCACAGGACACGACACACATTCCAGACACCAGCTCAGACATACAGGGAATGAGAGCACCCAGGATACAACACATTCCGAACAGCAGCTCCGAAATACAGGGATTGGGAGTACAGGATACAACACACATTCCAGAGACCGGCTCAGAGATACAGGGAATGAAAGCACAGGATACGACACACATTCCAGACACTGGCTCAGTCATACAGGGAATGGGAGCACAGGATATGACACACCTTCCAGACATACAGGGAAAGGGAGCAGAGGATATGACACACAATCCAGACAAATGGGACCACAGGATATGAAACACATTCCAGACCCTGACTCAGACATACAGGGAATGGGAGTACAGGATACAACACACATTCCAGACACTGGCTCAGACATACAGGCAATTGGAGCACAGGATACAACACACATTCCAAACCCTGGCTCATTCATACAGGGAATGGGAGCACAGGATACAACACACATTCCAGACCCTGGTTCATTCATACAGGGAATGGGAGCACAGGATACAACACACATTCCAGACCCTGGCTAATTCATACAGGGAATGGGAGCACAGGATACGACACACCTTCCAGACATACAGGGAATGGGAGCAGAGGATATGACACACATTCCAGACAAATGGGAGCACAGGACATGACAGACATTCCAGACCCTGGCTCAGACATACAGGGAATGGGAGCACGGGATACAACACACATTCCAAACCCTGGCTCATTCATACAGGGAATGGGAGCACAGGATACAACACACATTCCAGACCCTGGTTCATTCATACAGGGAATGGGACCACAGGATACAACACACATTCCAGACCCTGGCTCATTCATACAGGGAATGGGAGCACAGGATACGACACACCTTCCAGACATACAGGGAATGGGAGCAGAGGATATGACACACATTCCAGACAAATGGGAGCACAGGACATGACAGACATTCCAGACACTGGCTCAGACATACAGGGAATGGGAGCACAGGATACAACACACATTCCGGACCCTGGTTCAGACGTACAGGAAACGGGAGCACAGGATACAACACTCATTCCAGACCCTAGCCCAGTCATTCAGGGAAAGGGAGAACACACAGGCTTGGTCCACCATCCCCAACCTTATTCTGTAATTGTGCTACCTTATCTGCAAAAGCTGCAGTTGCATTCTTGGATTGGACTGAATCTTGCTGCATCTATGTGACAACTTTTAAAACATCGTCCAAGGTGGCCATCATAAAAACTCTTGTGCAGACCAGGAGGAAGTATAATCGTGGGCTCTCTTTTCTGTCACAGTGGCTGTATCCTCAGGATCTGCATGTAGCTTCTTAGGCCCATCTCCAGGCAGATCCAACTCAGTAAGATTTAATAGCACTGTGGATTAGAGTGGCCAGAGGGGGAAAGGGAACAGCGGGTAAGGAGACCTGTAAGAAAACGGTTAGTGCGATAAAAAAAAAAAACATTAAACTGCCACAATCTGCTTTGCAAGTTGTTGGAAACGGGGTTACCGATTCCGGCACGGTAGCATGGCGCGAGGCGGAAAGGCACCCGAAGGCAATGTGTAAGGCAGTTGTGCAGCACACACTCACTTTGACTCAGTAATACGGACGCAATAATGTGACACCACACCAGGCCTGTGTATTAAAAACAAGTTCTTTTATATAAATCAATGCAGCATCAGATGAGGCAGATTAATTCAGGGCAACATTTCAACTCTTTGAAATACTTAATTAGTGCGTCATCTCATTAAAGCACCATATCTCATCAACATTGTAGGCCACTAAAAGGCCGCAGGAATCATCTCCTAAACGTAGCACCAATAATGATCACAGGGTGCAGGAATAAAACATGGACCTAAAACATGCAGTTCACCTCAGGAATATTCAATCACTTGTAAATAGGCATTTTACGTTACATTTCAAACAGGGCCTGCGTTAATCTAGGCGCTCCCATAGGCAGTATAGGGGGCGTCGCAAATCCGGCACACCTGCAACACAAAACACTTCAACTCTTGGCGGTGTACACTTCAGCTCAATTCAGTTAAGCACCTTTACACTAGGCAAAGACATTTCATTATTGCGGATCTGCATCAGGCCTAAACAGTAATTAAAGCAGGCGTAACAATTAGGCTGGTGAATAGCTTAGGGAACCCCTCAACATGTCCTTCTCTCTGGGGCTTCCCTGTTAATTAAGGCTTCTGTGTCTCTCAGGGTTACTCAGGGGTTAATGTAGGCCAGGCCCCCTCCTCTCTGGGGCCTCGCCTCGTGGGGATAGTTTCTGTTGGCTTCCCCCTTTACTCCACAGGCTAATGATGGCCCCCGGCCCCCAGTGGCATCTCTGCATGCCCTAGGGGCCTCCCGGGCTCACCTTCGGTCGTTTCGTTGGTCGCTCTTCGAAGCGACTGGCTTCTTCCCGGGCCGGCCCGTGTTTGGTAGGGCGGGGCCCGGATTGGGTTCTATGGCCTTCCGGCCGGAATTGCCGGACGTTGGGGGGCCGGTATCGCTCTCCTCCGGCCCCCGTAGTTAGCGCTGGCAATGTAGGTCGACGGGGGGGCCGGTATCGCTCTCCTCCGGCCCCCGTAGTTAGCGCTGTATGCGGGGAAGGGAGCGGGAGCCGGCAGTCCTCTCCGGCCGGCCTCCCACCTCCTCTACTCACCAGGCACTCCTCTCCGGCTTCCATCGGCGCTGGGGGCGCGGCGGGAGCCGGCATCCAATCCCTGCGCGGCCTTCCCGGGGGCGCGGCCGATGACGCGGTCAGCGTCCCCGGTCACCTGCCAACGGCGTCGACGGGGCCTGGAGGCCTCGTTCTTCCTTCTAGGCCTCAGCGGTGACTCCTGGCAGCAGCGCGCTTTCCCTACCACAGTGCGGGGCCGCGGCGGTGATTTACGGCGGCAGGGCGCTTTTCTTCGTTCAGCGCTGGGCCGCGGCGGTGATTTGGATACAGGCCGACTTCAGCCATGAGGTCAGTGGCTTGAGGGCGATTCCTCCCACGTGGAGGCACAGTGCGGGGGCGCGCTTGCAACAGGCTGGCAGGGAGGGCTGATTTAAAAGTGCTTTGGGCAGCCCAGCAGCAGGGCAGCACTGCGTCAGCTAGGAGTGGATGGGGGTGAAGGTCTAGCGCTTCAGGGCACGGCGCTTTACCTGGTGATCCCCAGTTTGGCAGTTCAGGTTTCTGGCCTTGCTGGTCTGTCAGGCCTTGCAATTTCAGGTTACTTGCGGCAGTTCTTTGTTGGTTGCTTCTTTGTTGGTTTCTCCGTATGGGGGAGGGAATGAGTTGGTGGTACTTGGGGTGCTGGAAGGTACTTCCCAGCACGCTGAAGATGGCTCCCTGGGTCCCCTCACGCTGGGCAAGGTCAGTGGGTGGTGGGCGTTCCTCAGCTAACTTATTACAGCAGTGCCTTAGCCCTGTCAGTAGCAGTAGTGTAGGTCTCCCCCCTAGGCCCTAAAGCCTGTACTCCGGCAGAGGTTCTCCCAGGATCAGTGGTGCCCCAACTGACTAAAAGATTTCCCTCCCAACCTCTTATACCCCTAGGTCAGGTGACCCTCCTAAAGGCGGCAAACATAACTCCTCCCACAGCCCGGAAGGTTCTGGAACCTTCCACCATGTCTGGCTATGTGGCCCAGAGGCGGGACGTTGGATGGATACTGTATCCCTATGTCCCAGCCTGACCCTGGCTACTAGTAGGTGTATGTGTGCAAGGCCACTCTGCAGTAGCAGGGGCCTGTGGCAGCCATCTTGGGTGAGAGAGCACCTGCACCTCAGCACTGGTTGGCAGTGGTAAGGCGCCCGGAGACCTAGGTCCAGTAAAAATACGGTGGCAAAAATGAGGCGCAAAAGGGAAAAAAACAGGGCAAGACCACCCTAGGGCTGACAGGTCTAACACAAGTAATATCTCCAGTTTTGATAGCTGTGATACTTATAAGTATGTGCAGACGATGTTAGGCCAGAAAATGATGAGAGGTCACAGTCAGGTTTTAGGCACACACGCAGTCACTTCAAAGTGTTGCTTTCACACACTATATAATCAATACACAATGATGCCAGAATTCGTGTTTGCATCTGTACACACGCTTAATCACTCTGATTTCGTCACAACAAACAATATTATCCATGCTTGCATCACCGCACTCTCTTAATCACCATAAGTATGTTCACAATAAATTATAGAATTCTGGTTTGTATCTCCACACATTTTAAAACACTATCTCAAAGCCCCACTTCACTCCAATACTCTCTGCGGGTAGACATCAGGGAATAAATTCTTAAAACACTCTCTGATCCAGAACAGGAATGAGACACACAACAGCGAGGCGATACCAGGATACTGCTCAGAGCCGGTCGCTCTGCGCCTGTCAGGAAACGAAAAGCAGCAGGAGCCGCTACGAGAAACGGGAACTCCTGAGGAATGAGGGCGTGTCTCAGCACGCAGTCGCTAATGCTCACCAGCCCTTGGAAGGAAGTCTGCTATAGCCGGGAAGACCATAGCTCCTGCACCAGCAAGGGAGTCCAGAATAGTGAGCAGCTCCTGTTTGGTGGGGCCACTCTTTAAGTACTAGTGCCACATCCAAGATGGCCGCCAGTCAGGCCTGCTGGAACTTGTTGTCCTCAACCAGGCACACTGTAAGGAAAGAAAAAAGGCAACATAAGGGACACCATACTAGCAAGATACCTAGCCTAAATTCCATGCCTATGGATGGGGCAGCGCAGCCACCGCTGTGCAGAGTGCACAACATGCTGCTTACCACAAGGGATTATTCCATCATGATGGCAGCAGGAAGCAAACTAGAAAGGAGTGCGTGGGCACCACTGCCTGGATGGGGCAGACCCTAGCATGTGCACCACCTCTGCGCTGACAGGTAGTAATGTACACCAATCACTGTAGGTCAAGTGCAAACTCAAGTCCTATCCCACTGCTGCCTCCAATGTTAGAAATGGTGGTCTCTAGTTGGCAGAGGTATGCACCTTGACCAAGTAGGGAGCATTCCCTTTGGTCAGGATAAGAGAGTTACACGTCTAAAATAACCCCTGCTCACCCCTTGGTAGCATAGCATGAGCAGTCACGCTTATCTCAATGCAATGTGTAAAGCATTTGCACATAACACACAGTAATACAGTGAAAACACTACAAAAGGACACCACACAGTTTTACAAATATAGCCTATATTTATTTGTGTAAAACAAGACCAAAATTATAATGATCCAACATGCAGTTATCCAAATACGAATAAGGCAAAAATAGACTTTAAATACGGTTCCTTGAAGTTGATAGCTCCATCCAGGGCTATCATGGCGTCAAACTCATGGGAACAAACAAATCCAAATGTTCAGGCTGACCACGAGGTCGTGGGCCAGCTACAGTGTCGGGAAGACCCGCAAACTCTACATTGGGAATGCAGGGTGTTGGGGACCCTATGATCAGCTCCGAGGAGACTGTGTCGGCAGGCGTCGCTTCCGTAGGTCAGTACAGGAGTCGTCTGGCCTTTGAAGTCACAGGCATTGCAGATCGAACTCTGTGAGGTTGAAGTCAGGAGCATTGGAGTTAATGGCGTTGGGGCTGCAATGCGAAGCGGGACGATGTTCTCTGCAGTGCTTTCAGGTCATGGAGCCAGCAGCAGCGCCAGTGACGGAGTCAAAGTGATTTTTCTTCTGTTGCAGGACACAACACGCAGTTCCTCGTGCTGTTGGCAGATGAACTAGAAGTCTTTGATGTTCCTGAGACTTCTAAGAGGAGGCAAACTCTATTTTTAACCCTTGGAGAAACTCGGGCAACAAGTTGCAGAGAGTTCAGTCCAGTCCTTTCACTGCCCAAAACAGAAGCAGCAACTGCAGGCCAACCCAAAAAAGCAACAAACAGCAAAGGGGCAGTACTCCTCCTGGCAGCTCTTCTAGCTTATCTTCCTGGCATGTTCCTTATTCCAAATGAGTTCTAAAGATCTGGGGTCACGGCCACAATATTTATACTACTTTTCTCTTTGAAGTCTTTGGCAGAAAGTCTCTTGGCTCAGTAAGAACCAGTTCTGGCTTCATTGGTCCAGCTTCACTACAGGAGGTGGAGACAGCATTGGGTAGAGCAGACACAGTCTATTCAGGTGCTAGTGAAAACTCCTCCCACCACTCTAAATGCAGAAAGGTCTATTCAGCCTTTTTATGAGTCACCCAGGATAGGCAGGACACACCTCAGTCCCTCTTGTGACTGTCTGCTGTGAATGCACATCTCCAGCTCCTGTCACTCCAAAACCAGACAGTGAATACACAAACAGGCAGAGGCACACAGGATGGTTCAGCAAGAAGATTCCCACTTTCTAAAAGTGGCTTTTTTAAACACATAAATTAAAACCCACCTTTACTAAAATGTGTATTATTAAATTCTGAGTTCAGATAGCCTAGTAGCATTTGATTTACAGGCCCTGGGCACATGCAGTGCACTGTACTAGGGACTTATCAGTAAATCAAATATGCCAATCATGAAAAACCAATTGTAACACGTTTTACAGTAGGAGCAATTGCGCTTTAACACTGAACAGCAGTGAGAAAGTGCACAGCGACAATAAACCACCAAAAATGAAGCCCAGCATACCATCAAAAACAGGAGGTCAGAAAGCAAAAAGACAGGGGAACCACGCCAAAAGATGCCAGGTCTAACAAATGTTCCCTTCACCTGGGAGTTCTCTTCACTAAGGCGGAAGACCCTGGACAGACCATCAGTGTTGGCGTGTTCTGTGCCAGGGCGGTGTTCACCGTAAAGTCCATTCCCTGTAGGGAGATGGACCACCTCAACAGTTTTGGGTTCTCACCCCTTATCTGAGGGGCCTGTAGTCTATCTGAACTCAGAAGTAAGTCTCAAACAAGTAGGGTCTTCGCTTCTTCTGCGCCCAGACCACAGCAAACGTTTCACGCTCAATTGCACTCTTCCTCTGTTCCCTGGGGAGTAGTCTCCTGCTAAGGAAGACTACTGATGTAGCTCAGATTTCATCTGGAGTCAGGCATTGCTTTATTTTTGTGCTTCAAACAGACTGCATTTAAAATGACACAGATTTTGGTGCAAGTAAAAACACATGGCACATGAAACATGAAATGAGGCCTAGTCAAATGCTTTTTAAAAGTGGCACTTTGGTGCATTCAAAGTGAAAGATATGAAATGAGGCCTGGTCATAAATGCTTTCAGTCTGAATTGCTTATGCTGAATTAACATGTGTTTTTGCAGTGTAGAGAAAACTCGTGATTTCAGTGGCCTTTTTAGCTTTGAAGATAATCATGGAATGTGTTCTTTCTTCCCATCTCCTTTTCCTTGTAATCTACACCCCCTGTTCCTGTCTTAAGAGACTTTGGCTTTGTTGCATATTTAGACAATGCATGTTCAGTTCATAACACATCTTCTTATAATGTGTATTAATTAACTATGCACCAACACTACACGGGGGCAAATGCATTTTGCATGAAAAGCTATCTAAAACATTAGAGCATGTTGCTATGAGTATGTATTAATTGTGTGCGCTTTGAAAATTTGCACTGGTGCATGCTTATGCTATGTTGTACATTCTTGCATGTTGTGCACAAATAATAGAAAAGCTGCTTTAAACTAATAGCTTTTGCTAGGTAATCATTAATACAGGGTACTAGTATGGGGGAGGTAAAACATAATGGGTTTATTTTCATAAATTAATACTCTTTTTATGTTTGTTTTTGTTTATGGGCCCACCATTAAATGGCTGCCTAGGAATCCAGCATGGCTGATAGAATCGTGCTGGAATAAGAGACGCATGTGCAGAACCAGCTTGCCTCAAGTAAAGACAGAAAGGAGTCAAGGCCACAGTGAACTGTACATTCTTGTTATCGTGCCAATGTACCAGTGTTTGTTAAAAGTAACATTCCTGCGTGCGATGTGAAAGGAAGGAAGAAATGGACCGATACATTTTTCTGCCTTAATGTTGCATATTTGTATAATTATTGCTGGTGAAACATAAGACTGTATTAAGCATTAACACTTCCTTTGTTAAAACTGGTATGGGTTGGATTTGCCAATGAGAACAAGATGGTGAGACCCTCATGCCATCTATGCTAACCAATCACGGTACAAGCTTTACTGAAAACTGCAACATTATTAGTATAGTCAGCCAAGAATTAGAGTATAAATAATGACCTCTTAGGGGGCGTGTTTGCTTCTCTTTAAGCCTTGGGCCGTATTCTGAGAGGGAGGAGAGGAGAAGAAGCAGATGAGATCAGACATCATATGGGTTAGGTACGCGAACGTCGCGGGTGCAGCCTGGAAGGAGATTGCGTCCGAGGAGAGACAGAGGGAGGTGGGGGTTCTTGCTCATATTTTTTCAGAGAAGTCCTTGCACGTCATATTTTTGGCAAGGCAGATCACATTCCTCTGTGGTCTTGTGAAGGGCGGGCAGCCTCTCTCAGATTGAACAGACCAGGGCAGAGAGTGGAGCTGGATAGAACAGGTTTAGATTTAGATTCTAAAACGTTTAAGTTCATGCTTTGACTAATTAATTCGTTTTTAAAAGATTTATTTGTCTTATGCATTTATTTCTCTTTATGGGAGATTTTTGCCAATTATTAATTATTGATTAGCCTTGCATAATTCACTCTTGAATCATATTTTCCTGAACTTTTTAAAAGAATTCTGATTGACATTTGATGCCTTATTCCCTTCCTTTATGGAATGCTTTGTATGCAACCTATATGTTTTGTATTAATTCTATTTTTCCTGTTCTCCAAATTCTGTATCATATACATAAAGGAGCTCAAGAGGGATATAGATCAGGTCGCCCCCCACTCACAGTATTACAATACAATATGGACCTGATCCTTTAGCTGAACATAATACTCTGAGTTCCCTTCACCATCATAGGTCACACAAACTTATGTGAGTCCACAGCAGCTACAATTATACTGTCTGTTGTAGGGAATCCATGTTCGCCTTTATAAAAACCTGTACTTAGTCTTCCCCAGACAATCCCACCAAGTGATGTGAGGCGTTAAAAAATAAGAAAAAGTGATGAAAAGGTTGGCAGTGCCTCACAGGAGTAACACCATGGGAGTGTGCAGATAGGTACTCACCTGCACACTCAGGTTCTCAGCATCAGCAACTGCCAAACTACAACAAAAGAAGTGTGAAAAAGTAAGAAAAAAGTCGAACGTCAACGTGCTCAGTGTGGTGTGTCGTAAGGCCGGCAATAGGATACCTAATCCGTATGCCCAACTGTACCAACCCAAATGAAGAATAACGGGAACTGAACAGGTATACCGCTATTCCTAAGATAAAAACGAGCTAGACAACCACTGGCTAATCCTATTTTATTATGTGCTGTGGGTCTGCTCACATTAAAGCCAAGACACACTGTTGCCAACTATCTATTTTGTTATAGAGGGCCAACATGTTTCATTGCCAGAAATGAACTTACGGCAATTTCTTCAGGGCAAGGGTCAGTTCTCGCCACACTGCAACGTTTTTTAAAAATTATATATTTTACCTAGAGGAGACAAAGACAATACAACACAACATAACTCAGTCAGCACAGTGCATAAAAACAACAGTTAATGCAGGAACCAATTTCATCCCAAAGGTATAGTTACCGGGTTGTTGCCCCTCCTGGGCCTACCTGCAACCCCCTCTTTAGCGAATGTGTGCGTGTCCACACTCACAAAGTTTATCGCCACAGCTACTTAACGTCAGCCTGTGATACAATACGGAAATGAATTAATAGCCCGTATTATATCAGCTCTCTCGTTCGGTCGTTTAATCTCTATATTCTCTGCAGTGTATACTCCTCCCTATTTGTTACCAACAGGTATGGTGCCAAACATGTCTAGACAGTTACACATTCGGGGTATCTCTCCACGTCTGCCCGCTACACTCCCTGCTACCTCTCCGTTTTCACTGGCATCCCATCAAGCCAATTAAAAAGGTTTAAAAAGGTTTAAAAAGGTTTAGAAAGGCAGAAACCCGCCCCTCAGTTGAACCGCTTACCGGTTTAGCGAAAGTGTATGGCATCCACTCAAAACCTCCCGGTACCAACTGCGGCCAGCTCATTTCAATGCGCTGCGTCAAGCGTGCGCATGTATAGTCCCGCCCCTCTTGTTCCGGTTCAGATCTCACGGAGCACGGGCGGGCTAAACAGGCGCCATCTTAAAGTGGCCATGGCGTACTGTTGTCTGCATATTTATTTCATAACGTCTAACACAGAAGTTGGGGTTATACTCGGATTCGTTTTAAATTCATTCAAAATAACCCAGTTATCTGAACAACTGTGTAAGAGGAATCTGTATGGAAAAAACCAGTGTAGGAAAAAACAGTGGTAAAAAACTGTCTAGACTAATGTCGATGTAATTTTAGCAATTTATGCGTTTCGCACGCGGAAAACATAGGAAGCCAGACACACGTTGCGCCTACCTCTCGGATCTGACAATGATCTAACAGGTTGGAATTCAGAGTGATATCTCCACAAAGCGCCCTCATATGACACCTTATTATTCAATACGCTCGTGTCCCAAAGTTATTATGAAATTTACTGCACTTCCCTGGATATGAGGACAGGCGGGGCGCTACGCGTTCTACACCTGCGTGGTCCACCAGACCGACACCACCAACATACACACCTCTCGTTTGCTTATACTCATCTGAAATGTACATCTGTCCAGGATCATTCTTAAGCAGATTTGTACAAGTCCCAGCTCATGTAGGCATGACGTTGCTCTAGTATGTTCCTACTCTGTTCCATTCAATAACATCATTCAGCCCCCGCTGGTCCACCTTCTGCGACTAAGTACAGGTTTTTATAAAGGCGAACATGGATTCCCTACAACAGATCACTACCAGCTGGTCTAGGCCCTCTCTATTCAGTTGTGAGAGCACCGCTCCCACACCATGCTCTGAAGCATCTGACTACATGACGAATTCCTTGAAGAAGTCAAGGGCCTTGAGCACGGGCACCTTGCACACGGCTGCCTTCAGGGCATCAAAAGCCTTCTGGCAGGACTCAGTCCAGATCACCTTCTTGGGCTGCTTCCTGGAAGTCAGCTCAGTCATGGGGACAAAAATGGTGCCATACCCCTTGGCAAATCTCCTATAATAATTGGTGAGATCTAAAAAGGCTCTCACCTCTTTCTGGGTCTTGGGGGGCTCCCAAGTCAGAATGGTGTTGATCTTAAGTTGTTGGGGGTGCCACCTGGCCACTACCTACCTGGTGCCCTAAGTACACCACAGACCCCTGCATTTCTGGTATTTACTGGCCTTGATAGTGAGGCTCACCTTCTGCAGGGCTTTCAACACTTCCCAGAGGTGGTACAAGTGATCTTCCCAGCTGGAACTGAACACTGCAATGTCATCCAGGTAGGTGGAACTGAAATCCTTCAGTCCACCCAACACCTGATCTAACACTCACGCTTCCAGCCCTACAAATATTTAGGGGCCTTTACAAAGTTACCTGGCATCCTTGGTTGCGCAGCACTTAATTTGTATATGTAGCATCAACCAGAAATGTGGGAAGATGTACGCTTCTGTTATTTACTTGTATATGTGATGCTACTCTGATTATTAGAAATATGAACCCTCTTGCTGTTAAACTGACCAAAAAACTGCAAATTGTGTGAACTGAGATTGTACACATTATGTATTTCTCTCTGCCATTAGAAATATGTCTCATGTTTCCAAATTTCACTGCATAATTTTAAGGTGGACTCTAACTTGTCGCCTTGTTAGATATGTTTTTAAAGTATTTAAAAAAACAGTTCTCTTGAATATGAAGTACTCAACATCTGTGATTCACAGCTCTCCCGGGAAGTTGTGATTACTGATAAACTGAAAAGGGTACCCTGCTTGTGAACAATATTGGGAAGATGCTTCTACTGTTCATGCTCTAGTCTTTATCTGTCAGTTTTTCAGACACACCCAGATAAACCAGGAGCTTCTGGACGGGAGGTGTACTGTTATGCCTGCCCCTGTATGACTCTCGAGATTATGACTGTGAGAGTTTCAGAGACTGTAGTTCTTACTCGTACCACCTGAATTTCCAGAAGTATGCTTTTCCATTTGTTAAGGGTCACACTCATTTCCAGCGTGTCTTCTGTAAGCATTCCTGCAACATTTGGGGCCTGAATCTTACAGCTCTTCTGGAGTTACATGGCGTCCATGTCTTCTTCTTCTTCGCAGCTGACCTTGCAGGAAGTGAGTCTTTTTCTGTGCCTCTATCCAAGATGGCTGGTGTTCTATGTTTTTTTCCTTCAGTTTAGCCCATTCTAAGATGGCTGTGGAGAGTATCATGGAATAGCTTCCTGTCTGCGGAGTATTTAAACAGCCAAGGCCTGGAGGAAGGTGTGCTGCAACTCTTTGGAGCGCTTTTGTCACAAACTTCTACCCTTTTATTCCTGCCTTGTCTCCTTCCTCCAAAATCCTACTTCATCAGCCTAGTGCATCTTGCATTGATGATCAAACTCCTTTCTCATGGGATTCCAGTGGATTCAGCTCCAGTGACTACTGAAGGTTTTTTGTCCTCATGACATTTTCCTTCTTGGGGGCTCATTCTGGAAGGCACCAGTTGTCCAGTGAGACTGCTGTACTTGGATGGCACTGTGGCTACTGGAAAGGGTCACCGGGATCTCACCCAACCCTGGAGGAAGAAGGACTCGAAGATCCAGCGTTATAGACTATGATGTTAATTCTCAAGTCGGAATTAATGTAACCAGTTGCGGTGTGCAACTTTTACAGGGTTGCCCCTGTGTTGCTTTTAATCCTCTGTGTCCTCAATGGTTGCATATCGGATCTTGTCGCTGAGTCAGCTTTCTGCTCTCTTCGGGAGATGTGTTAACAACTCCCAGGAAAGGTACAATAGGGGCCTGTACTGGAAGGAGGTGTTCTCTCTTCTGCAGGAAGCCGCGCTGGTGTTGGACCACAAAGCAAGCTTCAAAGGAGAAGCCGCCTTTGAAGGGCAAATGGGAAACACTTGGGAGAGGGGCTGCTGTATTGTCCTGAGCAGAAGCACAACAGGGTTGAGAATATATTCCCCTCTAGAGCATGGGCTACAAGCAAGTACTGTACAAAACAAAACTAGCTCTAGCAGATCCAAATGGCATTACTCCACATCAATAACACTTGGAGTTGTTATCGGCCAGATTATTATCATCCGACTAAAATAATTTCAACAATTTTTATAACCTGGATATCGCTTTTCTCCGCACCCTTTATCTTATAAGACACAACACTCATTGATGCAAAATCTTGTCGTTTTCATGAATTGAATGCTAATTGCTCACATAACTAACAAAAAATGTTTTCAAAGAAATCATCATGTATCTTAAATACTGCACAATCCTTGCCAAAACATTAGATTTATAAGAAAGGACGAGGACGGTCATTCCGGATTTTCGTATTCTCAAGTGTAAAAGATAGTCTGCTCGAGGACATAAAAGAGTTTTGTCCAATGTTTCTGGTCAATTAGAGCAACTGTCCTGTGTATTTTTAGGTCTTTTCCGGTGGGCTCCTTGTGGTGTTGTTGATGCCTTTCAGCTTTTTTACTCCGGGCCTCTTCAGGACGGACCAAGGGTTCATGCATTCACAAACGCCTGCCTTCATTCTCACAGAGCCGCCCTTGTGGATATCATTCTCAGTGAAACGAAAGTGGGTCCTGAAGAGGCCTTCAGTAAATAGATAATACCCCACTCCAATCTAGTCCATTCTATCCCCCACCCCACTCACACCCATCTACTCCACTGTACCCCTTTCTACCCCACTCCAATGTACACACTCTACTACCAAACAATCTACCCCACTCCACTACAGTACACCCCACTCTACCCCTTTAACTACTGCACTCCAATCTACCCAACTCCACTCTATCCCAACCTACCCCACTGCGCTCTACCCCAACCCACTTAACCGCACTCCAGTGTACGCCAATGTAACGCACTCCACTTTATCCCTATCTACCCCACTACAATCTACCCCACCCCACTCCACTACAGTCTACCCCACTCTGCCCCACTCTATCCCACTCTACCCTTCCCCACTCCACTGTACACCACCCTACTCCAATCTGCTCCACTCCAATGTACCCCAATGTACCCCACTCCTATCTACCCCAATCTGCCCCACCCTACCCCAACATACCACAGCCTCCCCAATCCATCCTACCCCAATCAACTTCACTTCGATCTACCCAACTCTACCCTACTCCATCCCACTCCACCTCAATCTACCCCACTCATATTCTTTTTTAATATTTTTATTTCACAGTCATGAGCATACAAAATTAATTCATTCCATTGATATCACAAGGCTTATATCAAAATTCATTATAAAATTACTTATTGATATCTGAAAAGTAAATACCCATTACTTCCCTTTCCAAAGGATCATAAGACATCATAAATGGGTCACTCAATCGATACCTACAACATCTCTGATGTTAACCTGACAAACAATGCATTTCCATCACACAAAAGAAGACCAAATAAGGGCTAACCCTAATAAATAAATTCAGCGCTTAATTCATCGTGCCCCAAGTGGCTAATCTCCCATTTAATCAGAAAAAGAACACAACCAAATCAAGACTTTGTTGTGTGCGACACAAGGGGTAATAAACCCTACTAATGGACCAGGTTTTCCAGCACATTGGGGCATAGCATAGCAACACCAATACATAAAGGGGGTGTTTAGGAAAGTGCCCCTTTTTGCATGTTTACCCCCACTTTTTGCCTGACACATGATGCACTTTGACTTGGTGTGCCCTGGGTCCCTGCCAATCAGGTTCCCAGGGCTTGTATGCTTTCCCCAAAACTGTACCTTTTTACCCCCAATTGGCACATCTCTGGCCACATGTAGGTCCCTGGTTAAAGGTATCATGGGTACCAAGGGTACTGTGACCAGGGAAGGCCTCTAAGGGCTGCAGCACCTATTGTGCCACCCTTAGGGGCCCTGTACCTTAACACCCACACACTGCCATGGCAGGCTGCGTGTTTTGGTGCAGAGAAAAGTGAAGAGTCTACATGGCACACTTCCTTGTGTGCCATGCCTCCAATCCACTGCCTGTCACCTAGGTAAGCCACCCCTCTAGCAGGGTGCACTAGACCACAGGTGTGGTTTCAGTGGCATGAGCACTGTACCCCTACAGTGTCTAAGTCCATTCTTAGACATTGTAAGTGCAGTAAAGCCATAAAGAGTGTATGGTCTGGGAGTTGGTCATTATGAACTCCACAGCTCCATAATGGGAAGTTTGGTGGCAAACTTCTCAGCACAACAAACCCACACTAATGCCAATGTGGAATTTAATGTAAAATGTACTCGGAGGGCATCTTCGAGATGCCCCCTGGAAAACGACCAGCTCTGGTGTGGTTCCTGAATGGCTACCCGCCATTTGCCACCACCAGGCAGGTTTCTGGACCCCTGGGTAGAGGGCCTCCGCTCTCTGGGTCCAGAAACAAGGCCCATCCTGGGCAGAGGTGTCATTCCTCCTCCCCCAGGATGGGCTGGGTCCACGAACGGGAAGCTTCAAAGGCCTGACGCCTTTGTAAGCTATACCTGCCTTTTGTTGCCCCCAGCAACTGGCTCCCATCAGTTCTGACCCCCCACTCCAGGCGGGAGAACCGGCGGGAAAACCAAGTGAGGTGTACCCACATTTGCCAACCCCACTCCTCATTTTGGGGAGGCGAAGTGAAGCACACCTCTCAGTCCCCGCCATCTTGAGGATGGGAGGACTCAGCCAATTAGGAAGAGGCTCCTGCCCCCCTCCCACTGGAGAGTGGCATAATAGGGGGTGTACTCTCCCCAAGGAAGGGACCCATTGGTCCCAACATACACACTCATATAACAACCCTTAATTTAGTATTTAGGTGCAACCCTGAACCTTGCCTCCTCAGATTCGAGGAAGAAAGAATAAGGACCAAAGAGCCAGGCTGACCCTGAAGAAGAGGACACCTACTGCTTTGGCCCCAGCCCTAACGGCCTGTCCTGATGTCATCCTGCCTACAGCGAGAACCCCGGCAAGTCCAGTAGCCAGTGACCCCCAGAACCCAGAGGACCTACCCTGCATAACTCTAACAGACTCTGTCTGCTTTGAACACCAGATTTGCTCAAACCAAGACTCACCCACAGAATCCGGATCCAGGTGGCTCTCCGATTCTGCTCCACTCTGCACCCAACGCCCATGGCCCGAGTTCGAATGGCCCAACACCCCAAGGAGGTCTCCCCAGAAATCCTGACATGGGATCTGGTGATCCCCCACCTCCCTCAAGTTCATAGACGACAACTGCAGGCTCAATCTGATGGGTCCCCCCGACCACGACCGGAGCTGGTAGGAAGAACCCGGTGCCAAAAGACACCCCTGCACCCGACGCCCCACGGCGTTGTGTGGCCCAACCGATGGTGTCCCGGCATCCCCCAAGATCCCAACTTACCTCTCCAGTCAGTGGTCACCTTCAGGAAGTCTCTCTGCCCGAGCCTGCAGCCTGTTTGCCGAACCAAAGGTCTCCAGTAGAATCCACAGGGTCCCTGACATATCCTTGGCACACTGCACCCGGCCTCCCCTGTGCTGCTGGTTGTGCAGCTCCTGTGCTTATTGTTGGCCCCTGCAGTGCTGACCTTAACCCCAGGAGCTTTGCTCCCACAGCCGAGTGACCTGCCCGTGAGCAGTCCCTAACCGAAGACCCCCTTAGCCCCATTGGCTTACATTGGGCACCTGCACTCTGCACCCAGCCGCTTCAGTGCCGCATGTGGTGCAACTCACATGCCAACCTAGAGCTTGGAGAACCTTGGGCCTAACCCCCAAAGCTCCCACCCGTGAGTCGGGTACTTACCTGTGAAACCGATAACCATTTTCTCCCATAGGAACCAATGTTCTGCATTTTTGTTCCTAAAATGTTCTAAGTGTTGAACTGATGTTTTGTATGGAGAAAAAGTAACTACACTGCAAACCCTAAAAAGTCGTACTTACTGTGTATTGTGAGATCCCCGGTATGGTGTCTAGGCATACCACCCGAGTAGTCAATGTAATCTAAAAGTAATGCAAAAGTATTCCAAAGGTAATTACTGTGTAATTTATCCTGCTTTTTGAACCAATACCAACCTGTAACGACTGCACACCCAACCACAACTGCATTTCCTTGTAAGGTCTTGCATTTGAAAGTATATGTTACTTACTGGTGCCAAGTCCTGCTTGGTTCTAAAAGTAAAACATAAGTATACCTTTTTTATACTTACCTAATTGGTCTGGATTCATTCCCTGAGTGTGTGCCATTAGCCTTGGTTGAGTGAATGCAATAAATGCTTAACACATCCTATGGATAAGCCTAACTGCTTGCCCACACTACCACAAAGACAGCTGTTAGTACTTTCCTAATTTAGCCTCTGCTATACCTCTGGGGACTCCCTGGTCTCTGTGCACTGTATACCTTACTTTGGTATAGTATATACAGAGCCATCTTTCTACATGGTGCTGCCACCTAGAGGTCTCCCCATTGAGTAAATTTGGCAGTTAACCAATCGTCATGCCCCAGGTGATTAGTCACCCCATTAATCATAGGTGACCAGGTCCTTAGCCCGCCGCCTAGCCCGCTTCACTTACAGTTGTATAATGAGCTCTCAATTATAGATACCCAGCGAACGCCCAAACCATGCTTGCATAGTGGGACGTTCAGCACTTTTCCACAACGTTGTGATTAGGAGCCGGGCTTCTGCCATTGAAATTAAAATAAAATACATCTGACTCAGATCTCCTTCGCAGCGGTTTTCGTAGCCCAGAAGCATCATGATGGAACTAATATGCATCTCTTTCCCAAACAGCTTCTTCCAAAATGACTCAATGCCTTCTTTCAGAGACTGGAGTCTTTCACAACTATAAAACATATGTGATATCGGCCGGCCCTTCTCCACACCTGGGGCACTTGTCGTATTCCCTCTTACCCCACCCAAATAACTTTGTCAGGGTAAAATAGAGTCTAAACACAGTTTTATAGTGTTGGGCTCTCAAATGAAATGAAAGAAGAACCTTCATTCCTAACCCAATAGATGTATATAGATCCACATCCCCCACCCCTAACTCCCTTGCCCAGTTTGATTCAACCTTCTCCAGCCGTATCCTTTAGGAGTTTGTAAATCTGGCCTGCCTTACTATCTGGCCGCATCATTGTATCTAAGAGGAAGTCTTCGCCTTATGTGGGTTGTTCAAAAGCCGGCGTCTTTCCATGTCAGGTTCACACGCCGTTCTTTTGGTGACGGTGAACAAGACAGAAGGTATGTTCATATAGTGGGAGTACTGTACAGGTTTTTGTGTGCCTTAAGAGCTTTGGACTATGGACGCGGTGGGCTTTGGCAATGATGGGGCCGAATTCCATATCCTAAATTTACCTAGGAATGTCTGGCCAATGATCTTTCTTCCCTGCTAAGAAGTGTGGAGGGAAGGAAACAATTTACAAATGATACATTTCCCCTCAAGCCACACTAAATAACTACAGACTCTGAATTCAATTTTGTTGATTTATTACAAGGCCAAAAATAACAGAATATAGACACACCTCAAAATCAAGGTGTAGAGATACATGAAAACTAATACAGAGCCTAATCTACGAATATAGTTCATTCGGCACAATAGGCACAGAACAATAAATTCCAAAATGAGAACACAGCTGAGTATAGACACCGTCCAATTCCTTTTTCATTTGTATTTCCAAATTAAATAACAATCTGTCCCTACTCTACTTCTAAGATGGCATCCCTTCCTAGTTCCCAAGAGAATTTCCCCAAAAGGTGTCAGCACGTGTTGTCTTCCTAAGAAGAGCACTCACGTTAAATGGGTCAAGTAGAGTAAAGCTACAGAGCTCGTTCTAAAATGCTCTCCTTCCTCAGTCCAAAGCAGAAGTCATGCAAACCTGTCCCTGTGCCTAATACAAAAAGACAAATTTACACCCCTAACGGGTCACATGGTACATTATTCCGTGAACACCTTGCTTGAGTAACTTTACACAACCTCCAATTAATTTTGCAGCTCTGTTCGTCGACCTTGGTTCCCAGGTTTCGCCAGACATGGAAGGTATCCTCCCTTCTCTCTGTCCGAGCTCTTCAAAGACATTCCTCTACTCCCATGTGTCTTCTTAAATTTAAAATAGCGAGGTCAAATTCCTGCACCTGCAGTAGGGGGTGAAAAGATAACTTTCTCTACACATAAATTTTAATGAACTCCTGACCTAAGAGCAAACGAGGAGAAATGAAACCTTTAGAAAAACGAAAGTTAGGCGTACATTTCTGGCCAACCTAAGAATGTTCCTTAATGTGCATTCATTATACAGGCCTCCATATGAATCTTATAACAGTGAATACATTTGTTTACCTTTTAAACATTATACACGTGCACAATTACATGATTTGTATAAAAGCGTACGAAATACTAAATAATTCGGTAACTGTCAGCACAATTTCGTTCTACAGATTTAACATGATGATATATAACTTCATTTTAATATGCACAAAGTTCAACCAAACATTAGAATATATGCGAGTGCAGTTCGTACATGGATATAATGCACCCCTACACATTTTAGAGCGTCAAGCACTCTATCAGCAATTATTCATGCTCCCCTTTGCTTTTTTGGTGAATGGGGAAATCATAAATAAAAATTCGGGTCTGTGAAGTTCAATACGTGATATACGCGGGAGGCTATCGGACGCTTTTTGCCTCATTTATGCGCTTTATTTGCAAGTGTTGGTCTGCCACCTTCACTTTGGATTTTAGTGACTAGCATGATGGGATACGGGCAGGGTCGTCCCATTATTATTATACTCATAGCTCCTGGACTAAAGGGCTTACACTAATTCTGAATTCTTTTTTTCAGTTTTGAAGTAGACAAGTTTTGAACGTTGTCATAGTTCGACGCTCATTTACATATGATTCTCCTTGGATATTTTATCCGTTTTTAATAGGATTTTTGTTGTGTGACTTTGGGGCAGTCACCAGTATGTAACAACTCAGGTGGCTGTGTACCAGCCAACTTAGGATCTAGGCTTGTTATGACAAGTTCTATGGCCTGCCCTAGTGACATCTCATCTCTCTTTCCCTGGTTGGGTTTTTTGGTTTTATAATAGTGCCCGTGTTTATTTTTTGTTTCTTTAGCGGACTTATCAAGGTCCAAACTGAACTTCAGGTTACCTGACATTTAGGAAAACGGGCAGGAGTAGAAGGTAAGAACTTGTTTCATGTTTGTGTTGTTGGATCGCTCATCCCTGATTTTGTGAATTTTTCCATTTAGTTACTAATTGCGTGTTGTTTATAATTGTTCATATTGGCCCTTACTTGTTTTTTAATTGTTGTCCGCACTGTATTTGTACAGGGACATTTCAGGAAGGTTTTTTACATACATTTGTCATCACTACGGAGTCGGTTAAACAAATTCATTTACACAGGAATCGTGCTACTGTCCTTGAGGTAGGACTTGTTTTAGTCTGACACACATCTGATTTCTCTCTGGTGGGGGTTGATGATCCATGCAACAATACAGATTACCCACAATGCATACTTATACGAAATAGGATGCCATCATTTTCACACAGTGATTTTTCTTCTTTTTTCTTTTTTGGCACACTTTCTGATTTTATCGGATCTTTACTCATTATAGTTCACACTTGATATATCTGGGAGCTCTTTGAGAACTTGCTTGCCCTTCACAAAATTAACTAGCATGCTGCTGGCCTTACACATGGTAAGGGCTGTTTATAGATACCCATTTGGGTATCCTCTAATTATCATAACAACGTGTATAATGCTAATGAATGAATGAATACATTTTATTGTGTCAATTAATTAAAATTGTTACAATGGAGATCAAGCAAAGATATTCCAGCACTTAGTTACTTCAGTTATAGTAGATGCATAATTAACCGTGCAAATATGCCTGTCTGATACATGAGTAAAATAGATCTAAAAATAATGCTAATGTAATATGCCTTTGCAGCCTTGAAAAAGTCGTGGGGACGAAACACGTGTTGGCTGTAGTGTTTTGGATGTTTACACCTGTGACTTTCGTTGAGAAGTAAAAGAAGATTTGCAAAAACAACAGTGGCTTGGATATGGTTCTTTACAAAGCTATTGATTGACTCAAGATGAGTTGGACTTTCAACTAGACAGACCAGTGTGTGCTTGTTCTTTTTGACACCCTATGGATAAGCCTAACTGCTCGCCCACACTACCACAAAGAGATCTGTTAATACTTTCCTAATTTAGCCTCTGCTTTACCTCTGGGGACTCCCTGGACTCT
Organism: Calotriton arnoldi; assembly: GCA_963921515.1. Classification (NCBI taxonomy): domain Eukaryota; kingdom Metazoa; phylum Chordata; class Amphibia; order Caudata; family Salamandridae; genus Calotriton; species Calotriton arnoldi. The sequence continues at coordinate 205,182 of CAWUFW010012932.1, forward strand.
GTGCACTCTATACCTTACTTTGGTATAGTATATACAGAGCCATCTTTCTACATGGTGCTGCCACCTAGAGGTCTCCCCATTGAGTAAATTTGGCAGTTAATCAATCGTCATGCCCCAGGTGATTAGTCACTCTGTTAATCATAGGAGACCAGGTCCTAAGCCCGCCTCCTAGCCCCCTTCCCTTACAGTTGTATAATGACCTCTCCAAATCTAGATACCCAGCGAACGCCCAAACCATGCTTGCATAGTGGGACGTTCAGCACTTTTCCACAACGTTGTGATTAGGAGCCGGGCTACTGCCATTGAAATTAAAATAAAATACATCTGAGTCAGATCTCCTTCGCAATGGTTTTCGTAGCCCAGAAGCATCTTGATGGAACTAATATGTATCTCTTTCCCAAACAGCTTCTTCCAAAATGACTCAATGCCTTCTGTCAGAGACCGGAGTCTTTCACAACTATAAAACATATGTGATATCGGCCGGCCCTTCTCCACATCTGGGGCACTTGTCGTATTCCCTCTTACCCCACCCAAATAACTTTGGCAGGGTAAAATAGAGTCTAAACACAGTTTTATAGTGTTGGGCTCTCAAATGAAATGAAAGAAGAACCTTCATTCCTAACCCAATAGATGTATATAGATCCACATCCCCCACCCCTAACTCCCTTGCCCAGTTTGATTCAACCTTCTCCAGCCGTATCCTTTAGGAGTTTGTAAATCTGGCCTGTCTTACCGTCTGGCCGCATCATTGTATCTAGGAGGGGTATTCTTTCCAGCGAGAATGTCCCTAACCTGACATTGCTCAGACATTCCCTCATCTGTAGATATATGACAAGAGTCCTGGCCTCTAGCCCAAAATCTGCCTGCAGTTCCATAAATGAACATAATTGGTCAGCCGAATGTAGATCCCCTATCTTATCGAGACCAGAGTGTACTCACTGCCTTTGCATTGTATCATAGAAGTTGGTTGGGAAAAGTGAAGACCGCCACAAGGGGGTATACCTGTTATATCGTTTAACCTTCAGCAATTTTCTAACCCTATTCCAGACTCTCCAAGCAGTGATTAAACTCTTAAATTGCAATTTAAAAAAAAATAACTTCGACTTGTTGTAAGAGACACTCCATGCTGATTTACCAAGCGCAAGTTTATATATAGAAGGAGGGGCTATGCCATTCACCCAGATCCTCTCTATTGCCCCTTCCTGCAGAAAACAATACCCCCATCTGTTGTAGAGGGTTGTCCAATAATAAAACAAAACGTTGGGCGCTGCCCAGCCACCCGTTCTCCTGGAAGAGTTAGAAATTTAAGGGCTTGCCTAGTCTCCTTATACTGCCATATAAAATGTATACATATGGGGGCACATGCATCAAAGTTAGGAATTGCGAGTCCTTAATAGCGATTATTAAGGAATTGCTATTAAGGACCTTATTACCCATGCATGTAGGTTTTGCAATAAAATATTCCTTAATAGCGAATTGCAAATTGCGATTCGCGATTAAGGAATGGCTTACCATTCATTCCTATGGGCCTAGAGGCCCATAGGAATGAATGGGATTGCATTCACAATTTGCGAGTACCTAATAGGTACTCGCAAATTGCGCATGCAATTTCAAGGTGCACGGGGGACAAAAGGCCACCCTGATGCACCCCCAAAAACAGGTAAGTATGCACATGTGGTGCCCACACAACCCCTAAGGGCATATGCACAACAATGCACTTTGAAAAATACATTTTTTTGCATTTTTCAAAGGAATTGCAAATTACCATCAACTTGAAGTTGATGGTAATTTCTATTCCAAATTGCGAAACGCAATTTGTGAATGTATGATGCATCGCATTTAGGGAATCACAATTTGCGATTCTCTAACTGGATTCGCAATTAAGGGAATCTCAAAAAATTGCAATTTCCTTAATTGGGAATTGCAAAAAAAGGTACATGCATCTGAAAAAACCATTTTGCAATTGCAAATGGCCAATGTTTGCGATTCACACTGTTTGCGATCCAAAATGGTTTGATGCATGTGGCCCATGGAGTCCAATTTCCCGAGCAGGGAGCCATCAACCTTCAGGCGTATAGTTTGAAAGAAATAAAGTACCATGGGTAGGACTGTCATTCTGATGACTTTACAACTACCAATCAATGTTAGATGTAATCCGTTAATATGCCTCAAGTCGGTGCTTAGCTTATTCACTAAGGGATCGAGGTTGATATGATATATATAGTATTAACCTTGGGGTTTATCTTAATCTCTAGATACGTAACTGTATCCATCCTATGGTATCTGTGAAGACGATGTTATCAGTACATACAATCAGGGTTTATTCTCTATTCAGTAGGCAACCTGATTTTCTCCAAATTCACTGGCCAGTTGCTCAACCTCAAGTACTGCACTACCGGGGTCTGAAGTTATTACCACAATATCATCCCGTATGCTAGTACCTTTGTGTCATACTCATTAATTCAGACTGGTTTCATAACCTGACTTTGGGCAATTTGTTCAATAAATGGGTCTATGTAGAGAGCAAACAAGATTGGGGAGCACGGGCACCCCTGACTAGTTCCTCTAGTTATACTTATTCTCTCTGATTCTTGGCCCATGATTTGAAGTTTATCATAGAGAGTGTAACAGATAGCCCTGTTTGCCTCTATCAGACATGGACCAAACCATTTGAATTTCGGAATTTCCCATAGATACCTCCATGACACTCTGTCAAATGCTTTTTGCGCATTAAAGAGGATCAAAGCCATCCGGTCACCTGTAACCTCCGCGATATCAAATAAAGTTATAGCACAGCTGACATGATCCGTTGTTCATCTGCGATGTAAAAATCCATGTTGCCACGATGTGACCAGGTGGGCTATGATCCTCCCCAAGCGGAACACAAGAATTTTGGAATATAGTTTGGCATCTGTGATAATCAAAGAAATGGGCCTATATGAGGCCGGATTGTCTGGAGGCTTGTTTTTTTTGGGGGGGAATCACAATATCTGTACCCTCCCAAGACGGAGGAGGCATTCCATTCTGCTGAACTTGTACAAACAAGTCCAGCAGAACCCTGACTAATTCTAAATGTAAAACTTTAAACAGGTCAAGGGGGATTCTGTCAGGGCCGGCTGCCTTCCCTGGGGCCAAGAGGTTCAATGCATTGATGACTTCTTCTAGGGTGATATCTGCTTCTAACTCCCTGTTTATATCTGGATCTATGTGTCCCCATCCTTCTTCTAACCGTACTTCTTCTGCCAATGAATTAATGTGTGGGGTATCCTCGCAATATAAAGCTCTATAAAAGTTTTCACATACTTTGATGATATCTTTGGGATCTGTGGTGAGTGACTCATCATTCCTTTTAACACTCTCAATATTTTTCTTAATTTTCCTTTGTATTATACTTAAGGCTAAAAGCCTCCCAACTGACTCTCCAAATTCATAACTCTCATTTTTATGTACCTGAAACTTTTCTGCTGCCAACTTAGAATGATAGCTATTGATCTCAGCTTTCACCATTGTGATTTCTAATTGAGTGTGTACAACCTCCTGCCCCGTATGATCCCCTCAGTGTGAATCTTTTCTAGTATACCTAGTTGTCCATACAACCCCCTGATCTCGTCCCCTTGTTGCTTCCTTCTGTGTGTGACAAAGCTATTGGTCTCCCCTCTCAATAATGCATTGAAAGCATCCCAGACCATCCCCCGTGAAGCACTATATCTGTTCATATAAAAAAATACAACACCCATTTCCACATATACTCAATGTATTGGATATTTAAAAGCAATTTTCTGGCAAAAGTCCACCTAGCCTGAGACCTAAGGCCTCCCAGCCCTGAAATTTCCAAGATTAGTGAGTTATGATCAGATACAAGCATTGGAAGTTTGCTAATTTCGACCTTACACTCTAATACCAATGAAGGCAAAAAAATAATCTAACCAAACGTCATTTGCAAGTGGACAAGTGAAATACGTACATCCCAGATATGGTGTTTTCTTGATATCTCAAATGTCAACTAGCCCATGACTGTCTATTAAGGATTTCAAGGCCCTATACACATTGGGTTTTCTCCCATGATATTTGCTCATATCCTTCCTACCTCAAGATGCAGATTTTGGCTCCCACAAACTATCAACAGGGCAGGCCAAGACACTAACCCTACTTCTAACTCTTCAAAGACTTTGGGATCATCCTGATCAGAGCCATAAATTGAAAAGACTGTCAACCCAGCCTGTAGCTCTATGATCGCTCACCTTCCCCACTTGTCCACCAGGTCATGCTTAGTGGGTCCAATGTGATTTTTGGCTAGTGCAGCCACACCCATTATCATGGAGCTCTGAGTCGACATGCTAATACATTATAACCCCTCATCATCATCATCTTCCTCCTTCCCCATGGAATATGTTTCCTGTTGACATATGACCCCTAGACCCAGGTATCTAAGTATCTCTGCAAAGCAAACACAAGGAGATGATGGACGGAGCGCTGAAACTTTTCAGACACACACCCGCAGTCACAGATCTGGGTTGAATCCATCATCATTCTTTAGCTCATTTCACCACCTCAGTTCAGACCCAGCTATATGCAAATCAGTCTTCACCCTGTGCCTCATGGGAACAGTCCAGACCAAACTGCCAAGCCAGGTCTTCCCTGAACCGGAAACAAGCATCCTGGGACCGGTTTCTGGGTAACACCCTTCATCAGCCAGGCTAGCTGGAATCCAGTGGCACAGTGAGTCTAAGGGAAAATGAATGTTAAAGATGTTCTGTATCTTAACCCCTAGTGACTTGAGGTGCTTCAACCTGTCACACATGTGGTCTCAACTGGTGCCATCCTCCTCACAGACCCACTGGTGCCATCCTCCTCACAGTTCCACTGGTGCCATTCTCCTCACAGTCCCACTGGTGCCATTCTCCTCACAGTCCCACTGGTGCCATCCTCCTCACAGTCCCACTGGTGCCATCCTCCTCACAGTCCCACCGGTGCCACCCTCCTCACAACTGCACCGGTGCCACCCTCCTCACAGTCCCATTGGTGCCATCCTCCTCATAGTTCCACTGTGCCATCCTCCTCACAGTCCCAATGGTGCCACCCTCCTCACAGCTGCACCAGTGCCATCCTCCTCTCAGTCCCACTGGTGCCATCCTCCTCACAGTTCCACTGGTGCCATCCTCCTCTCAGTTCCACTGGTGCCATCCTCCTCACAGTCCCACTGGTGCCATCCTCCTCACAGTTCCACTGGTGCCATCCTCCTCACAGCTGCACCGGTGCCATCCTCCTCACAGTTCGCACTGGTGCCATCCTCCCTCACAGTTCCACTGGTGCCATCCTCCTCACAGTCCCACTGGTGCCATCCCTCCTCACAGTCCCACTGGTGCCATCCTCCTCACAGCTGCACCGGTGCCATCCTCCTCACAGTCCCACTGGTGCCATCCTCCTCACAGTTCCACTGGTGCCATCCTCCTCACAGTTCCACTGGTGCCATCCTCCTCACAGCTACACTGGTGCCATCCTCCTCCCAGTCCCCACTGGTGCCACCCTCCTCACAGTCCCCACTGGTGCCATCCTCCTCACAGCTGCACAGGTGCCATCCTCCTCACAGTCTCCACTGGTGCCATCCTCCTCACACAGCTGCACCGGTGCCATCCTCCTCACAGTTCCACTGGTGCCATCCTCCTCACAGTCCCACTGGTGCCATCCTCCTCACAGTCCCCACTGGTGCCATCCTCCTCACAGTCCCACTGGTGCCATCCTCTCACAGCTGCACAGGTGCCATCCTCCTCACAGTTCCACTGGTGCCACCCTCCTCACAGTCCCCACTGGTGCCATCCTCCTCACAGTCCACTGGTGCCATCCTCCTCACAGTCCCACTGGTGCCATCCTCCTCACAGTCCCCACTGGTGCCATCCTCCTCACAGTCCCCACTGGTGCCATCCTCCTCACAGTCCCACTGGTGCCACCCTCCTCACAGTCCCCACTGGTGCCATCCTCCTCACAGTCCCACTGGTGCCATCCTCCTCACAGCTGCACTGGTGCCATCCTCCCTCACAGTTCCACTGGTGCCACCCTCTCACAGTCCGCACTGGTGCCATCCTCCTCACAGTCTCCACTGGTGCCATCCTCCTCACAGTCCGCACTGGTGCCATCCTCCTCACAGTCCCCACTGGTGCCATCCTCCTCACACCTGCACCGGTGCCATCCTCCTCACAGTTCCACTGGTGCCATCCTCCTCTCAGTTCCACTGGTGCCATCCTCCTCACTGTTCCACTGGTGCCATCCTCCTCACAGTCCTACTGCTGCCATCCTCCTCACAGTTCCACCGGTGCCATCCTCCTCACAGCTCCACTGGTGCCATCCTCCTCACAGTTCCACTGGTGCCATCCTCCTCACAGTCGCACTGGTGCCACCCTCCTCACTAGTCATCCACCACGGTGCCATCCTCCTCACAGTTCCACTGGTGCCATCCTCCTCACAGCTGCACCGGTGCCATCCTCCTCACAGCTGCACCGGTGCCATCCTCCTCACAGTTCCACCGGTGCGATCCTCCTCACAGCTGCACCGGTGCCATCCTCCTCACAGTCCCACTGGTGCCATCCTCCTCACAGCTGCACCGGTGCCATCCTCCTCACAGTCTGCACCGGTGCCATCCTCCTCACAGTCCCACTGGTGCCACCCTCCTCACAGTCCCCACTGGTGCCATCCTCCTCACATCTGCACCGTGCCATCCTCCTCACAGTTCCACCGGTGCCATCCTCCTCACAGTTCCACTGGTGCCATCCTCCTCACAGCTGCACTGGTGCCATCCTCCTCACAGTCTCCACTGGTGCCATCCTCCTCACAGCTGCACTGGTGCCATCCTCCTCACAGTCTCCACTGGTGCCATCCTCCTCACAGTTCCACTGGTGCCATCCTCCTCACAGCTGCACTGGTGCCATCCTCCTCACAGTTCCACTGGTGCCATCCTCCTCACAGTTCCACTGGTGCCATCCTCCTCACAGTTCCACTGGTGCCATCCTCCTCACAGCTACACTGGTGCCATCCTCCTCACAGTCGCACTGGTGCCATCCTCCTCACAGCTGCACCGGTGCCATCCTCCTCACAGTTCCACCGGTGCCACCCTCCTCACAGTCTCCACTGGTGCCATCCTCCTCACAGTCCCACTGGTGCCATCCTCCTCACAGTCCCACTGGTGCCATCCTCCTCACAGTCTCCACTGGTGCCATCCTCCTCACAGATCACACTGGTGCCATCCTCCTCACAGTTCCACTGGTGCCATCCTCCTCACAGTCTCCACTGGTGCCATCCTCCTCACAGTTCCACTGGTGCCATCCTCCTCACAGTTCCACTGGTGCCATCCTCCTCACAGTCCCACTGGTGCCATCCTCCTCACAGTTCCACTGGTGCCATCCTCCTCACAGTCCCACTGGTGCCATCCTCCTCACAGTTCCACTGGTGCCATCCTCCTCACAGTCCCACTGGTGCCATCCTCCTCACAGTTCCACTGGTGCCATCCTCCTCACAGTCCCCACTGGTGCCATCCTCCTCACAGCTGCACCGGTGCCATCCTCCTCACAGTCCACACTGGTGCCACCCTCCTCACAGTCCCCACTGGTGCCATCCTCCTCACAGTCCCCACTGGTGCCACCCTCCTCACAGTCCCCACTGGTGCCATCCTCCTCACAGCTGCACCGGTGCCATCCTCCTCACAGTTCCACTGGTGCCACCCTCCTCACAGTCTCCACCGGTGCCATCCTCCTCACAGTTCCACTGGTGCCATCCTCCTCACAGCTGCACTGGTGCCATCCTCCTCACTAGTCCCACTGGTGCCATCCTCCTCACAGTCCCCACTGGTGCCATCCTCCTCACAGCTGCACCGGTGCCATCCTCCTCACAGTTCCACTGGTGCCATCCTCCTCACAGTCCGCACTGGTGCCATCCTCCTCACAGTCCCCACTGGTGCCATCCTCCTCACAGTCCCACTGGTGCCATCCTCCTCACAGTCCCCACTGGTGCCATCCTCCTCACAGTCCGCACCGGTGCCATCCTCCTCACAGCTGCACCGGTGCCACCCTCCTCACAGTCCCACTGGTGCCATCCTCCTCACAGCTGCACTGGTGCCATCCTCCTCACAGTTCCACTGGTGCCATCCTCCTCACAGCTGCACCGGTGCCATCCTCCTCACAGTTCCACTGGTGCCATCCTCCTCACAGTTCCACTGGTGCCATCCTCCTCACAGTTCCCACCGGTGCCACCCTCCTCACAGTTCCACTGGTGCCTTCCTCCTCACAGTTCCACTGGTGCCATCCTCCTCACGTTTCCACTGGTGCCATCCTCCTCACTGTTCCACTGGTGCCATCCTCCTCACAGTTCCACTGGTGCCATCCTCCTCACAGTTCCACCAGTGCCACCCTCCTCACAGTTCCACTGGTGCCATCCTCCTCACAGTCCGCACTGGTGCCATCCTCCTCACAGTTCCACTGGTGCCATCCTCCTCACAGTTCCACTGGTGCCATCCTCCTCACAGTTCCACTGGTGCCATCCTCCTCACAGTCCCACTGGTGCCATCCTCCTCACAGTTCCACTGGTGCCATCCTCCTCACAGCTGCACTGGTGCCATCCTCCTCACAGTTCCACTGGTGCCATCCTCCTCACAGTTCCACTGGTGCCATCCTCCTCACAGTCTCCACTGGTGCCATCCTCCTCACAGCTCGCACTGGTGCCATCCTCCTCACAGTTCACACTGGTGCCACCCTCCTCACAGTCCCCACTGGTGCCATCCTCCTCACAGTCCCCACTGGTGCCATCCTCCTCACAGTCCCACTGGTGCCATCCTCCTCACAGTCCCCACTGGTGCCATCCTCCTCACAGTTCCACTGGTGCCACCCTCCTCACAGTCCCCACTGGTGCCATCCTCCTCACAGTCCCCACTGGTGCCATCCTCCTCACAGTCCCACTGGTGCCATCCTCCTCACAGTCCCCACTGGTGCCATCCTCCTCACAGCTGCACTGGTGCCATCCTCCTCACGGTTCCACTGGTGCCACCCTCCTCTCAGGTCCACTGGTGCCATCCTCCTCACAGCTACACTGGTGCCATCCTCCTCACAGTCCCACTGGTGCCATCCTCCTCACAGCTGCACCGGTGCCATCCTCCTCACAGTCCCACTGGTGCCATCCTCCTCACGGTTCCACTGGTGCCATCCTCCTCACAGTCCCACTGGTGCCACCCTCCTCACAGTCCTACCAATGCCACCCTCCTCACAGTTCCACCAGTGCCATCCTCACAGTTCCACTGGTGCCATCCTCCTCACCACTGGTGCCACCCTCCTCACAGTCACACCGGTGCCATCCTCCTCACAGTTCCACCGGTGCGATCCTCCTCACAGCTGCACCGGTGCCATCCTCCTCACAGTCCCACTGGTGCCATCCTCCTCACAGTTCCACCGGTGCCATCCTCCTCACAGTCCCACTGGTGCCACCCTCCTCACAGTCCCCACTGGTGCCATCCTCCTCACATCTGCACCGGTGCCACCCTTCTCACAGCTGCACCGGTGCCATCCTCCTCACAGTTCCACTGGTGCCACCCTCCTCACAGCTGCACCGGTGCCATCCTCCTCACAGTTCCACTGGTGCCATCCTCCTCACAGCTGCACTGGTGCTACCCTCCTCACAGTCCCCACTGGTGCCATCCTCCTCACAGCTGCACCGGTGCCATCCTCCTCACAGCTGCACTGGTGCCATCCTCCTCACAGTTCCACTGGTGCCATCCTCCTCACAGTCCCACTGGTGCCATCCTCCTCACAGTTCCACTGGTGCCATCCTCCTCACAGTTCCACTGGTGCCATCCTCCTCACAGCTGCACCGGTGCCATCCTCCTCACAGTCGCACTTGTGCCATCCTCCTCACAGCTGCACCGGTGCCATCGTCCTCACAGTTCCACTGGTGCCACCCTCCTCACAGTCTCCACTGGTGCCATCCTCCTCACAGCCCCCACTGGTGCCATCCTCCTCACAGACCCACTGGTGCCATCCTCCTCACAGTTCCACTGGTGCCATCCTCCTCACAGATACACTGGTGCCATCCTCCTCACAGACCCACTGGTGCCATCCTCCTCACAGTTCCACTGGTGCCATCCTCCTCACAGTTCCACTGGTGCCATCCTCCTCACAGCTACACTGGTGCCATCCTCCTCACAGTCCCACTGGTGCCATCCTCCTCACAGTTCCACTGGTGCCATCCTCCTCACAGCTGCACCGGTGCCATCCTCCTCTCAGTCCCACTGGTGCCATCCTCCTCTCAGCTGCACCGGTGCCATCCTCCTCACAGTTCCACTGGTGCCACCCTCCTCACAGTCCCCACTGGTGCCAACCTCCTCACAGTCCCCACTGGGGCCATCCACCTCACAGTCGCACTGGTGCCATTCTCCTCACAGTCCCACTGGTGCCATCCTCCTCACAGTCCCCACTGGTGCCATCTGCCTCACAGCTGCACTGGTGCCGTCCTCCTCACGGTTCCACTGGTGCCATCCTCCTCACACCTGCACTGGTGCCATCCTCCTCTCAGTCCCACTGGTGCCATCCTCCTCTCAGTCCCACTGGTGCCATCCTCTACACAGTTCCACTGGTGCCATCCTCCTCACAGTCCCCACTGGTGCCACCCTCCTCACAGTCCCCACTGGTGCCATCCTCCTCACAGTCCCACTGGTGCCATCCTCCTCACAGTCCCACTGGTGCCATCCTCCTCACAGTCGCACTGGTGCCATCCTCCTCACAGTCCCACTGGTGCCATCCTCCTCACAGTCCCACTGGTGCCATCCTCCTCACAGTCTGCACTGGTGCCATCCTCCTCACAGCTACACTGGTGCCATCCTCCTCACAGTCCCACTGGTGCCACCCTCCTCACTGTCCCCACTGGTGCCATCCTCCTCACAGCTGCACCAGTGCCATCCTCTTCACAGCTGCACCGGTGCCATCCTCCTCACAGTTCTACCGGTGCCATCCTCCTCACAGCTGCACCAGTGCCATCCTCCTCACAGTCCCACTGGTGCCACCCTCCTCACAGTCCCCACTGGTGCCATCCTCCTCACATCTGCACTGGCGCCATCCTCCTCACAGTTCCACCGGTGCCACCCTCCTCACTGCTGCACCGGTGCCATCCTCCTCACAGTTCCACTGGTGCCATCCTCCTCACAGCTGCACTGGTGCCACCCTCCTCACAGTCCCCACTGGTGCCATCCTCCTCACAGCTGCACCGGTGCCATCCTCCTCACAGCTGCACCGGTGCCATCCTCCTCACAGTTCCACTGGTGCCATCCTCCTCACAGTTCCACTGGTGCCATCCTCCTCACAGTTCCACTGGTGCCATCCTCCTCACAGTTCCACCGGTGCCATCCTCCTCACAGTTCCACCAGTGCCACCCTCCTCACAGTCCCACTGGTGCCATCCTCCTCACAGTCCCACTGGTGCCACCCTCCTCACAGTCCCACTGGTGCCATCCTCCTCACAGTCCCACTGATGCCATCCTCCTCACAGTCACACTGGTGCCATCCTCCTCACAGCTGCACTGGTGCCACCCTCCTCACATCTGCACCAGTGCCATCCTCCTCACAGTCCCACTGGTGCCATCCTCCTCACAGTCCCACTGGTGCCATCCTCCTCACAGTCCCACTGGTGCTATCCTCTTCACAGTTCCACTGGTGCCATCCTCCTCACAGTCCCACTGGTGCCATCCTCCTCACAGCCCCCACTGGTGCCATCCTCCTCACAGTTCCACTGGTGCCATCCTCCTCACAGTTCCACTGGTGCCACCCTCCTCACAGTCCCCACTGGTGCCATCCTCCTCACAGTCCCCACTGGTGCCATCCTCCTCACAGCTGCACTGGTGCCATCCTCCTCACAGCTACACTGGTGCCATCCTCCTCACAGTCCCCACTGGTGCCACCCTCCTCACAGTCCCCACTGGTGCCATCCTCCTCACAGTCTCCACTGGTGCCATCCTCCTCACAGCTGCACCGGTGCCATCCTCCTCATAGTTCCACTGGTGCCACCCTCCTCACAGTCCCCACTGGTGCCATCCGCCTCACAGTTCCACTGGTGCCATCCTCCTCACAACTACACTGGTGCCATCCTCCTCACTATCCCACTGGGGCCACCCTCCTCACAGTTCCACCGGTGCCATCCTCCTCACAGCTGCACCGGTGCCATCCTCCTCACAGTCCCACTGGTGCCATCCTCCTCACAGCTGCACCGGTGCCATCCTCCGCACAGTCGCACCGGTGCCATCCTCCTCACAGTCGCACTGGTGCCACCCTCCTCACAGTCCCCACTGGTGCCATCCTCCTCACATCTGCACCAGTGCCATCCTCCTCACAGTTCCACCGGTGCCACCCTCCTCACAGTTCCACTGGTGCCATCCTCCTCACAGCTACACTGGTGCCATCCTCCTCACAGTTCCACTGGTGCCATCCTCCTCACAGCTGCACCGGTGCCATCCTCCTCACGTTTCCACCGGTGCCATCCTCCTCACAGTTCCACTGGTGCCATCCTCCTCACAGCTGCACTGGTGCCACCCTACTCACAGTCCCCACTGGTGCCATCCTCCTCACAGCTGCACCGGTGCCATCCTCCTCACAGTTCCACTGGTGCCATCCTCCTCACAGTTCCACTGGTGCCATCCTCCTCACAGTCGCACTGGTGCCATCCTCCTCACAGTTCCACCAGTGCCATCCTCCTCACAGTTCCACCAGTGCCACCCTCCTCACAGTCCCACTGGTGCCACCCTCCTCACAGTCCCACTGGTGCCATCCTCCTCACAGTCCCACTGATGCCATCCTCCTCACAGTCGCACTGGTGCCATCCTCCTCACAGTCACACTGGTGCCATCCTCCTCACAGCTGCCCTGGTGCCACCCTCCTCACATCTGCACCAGTGCCATCCTCCTCACAGTTCCACTGGTGCCATCCTCCTCACAGTCCCACTGGTGCCATCCTCCTCACAGTCCCACTGGTGCTATCCTCTTCACAGTTCCACTGGTGCCATCCTCCTCACAGTCCCACTGGTGCCATCCTCCGCACAGTTCCACTGGTGCCATCCTCCTCACAGTCCCACTGGTGCCATCCTCCTCACAGTTCCACTGGTGCCATCCTCTTAACAGTCCCCACTGGTGCCATCCTCCTCACAGCTGCACCGGTGCCATCCTCCTCACAGCTACACTGGTGCCACCCTCCTCACAGTCCCCACTGGTGCCACCCTCCTCACAGTCCCCACTGGTGCCACCCTCCTCACAGTCCCCACTGGTGCCATCCTCCTCACAGCTGCCCCGGTGCCATCCTCCTCACAGTTCCACTGGTGCCACCCTCCTCGCAGTCCCCACCAGTGCCATCCTCCTCACAGTTCCACTGGTGCCATCCTCCTCACAACTACACTGGTGCCATCCTCCTCACTATCCCACTGGGGCCATGCTCCTCACAGTCCCCACTGGTGCCATCCTCCTCACAGCTGCACCGGTGCCATCCTCCTCACAGTTCCACTGGTGCCACCCTCCTCACAGTCCCCACTGGTGCCATCCTCCTCACAGTCCCCACTGGTGCCATCCTCCTCACAGTCCCACTGGTCCCTTCCTCCTCACAGTCCCACTGGTGCCATCCTCCTCACAGTCCCACCGGTGCCACCCTCCTCACAGCTGCACCGGTGCCACCCTCCTCACAGTCCCATTGGTGCCATCCTCCTCATAGTTCCACTGGTGCCATCCTCCTCACAGTCCCAATGGTGCCACCCTCCTCGCAGCTGCACCGGTGCCATCCTCCTCACAGTTCCACTGGTGCCACCCTCCTCACAGTTCCACTGGCACCATCCTCCTCACAGTTCCACCAGTGCCACCCTCCTCACAGTTCCACTGGTGCCTTCCTCCTCACAGTCCCACTGGTGCCATCCTCCTCACAGTCCCACTGGTGCCATCCTCCTCACAGTTCCACTGGTGCCATCCTCCTCACAGCTGCACTGGTGCCATCGTCCTCACAGTTCCACTGGTGCCATCCTCCTCACAGTTCCACTGGTGCCATCCTCCTCACAGCTACACTGGTGCCATCCTCCTCACAGTCCCACTGGTGCCACCCTCCTCACAGTCCCCACTGGTGCCACCCTCCTCACAGTCCCCACTGGTGCCATCCTCCTCACAGCTGCACAGGTGCCATCCTCCTCACAGTTCCACTGGTGCCACCCTCCTCACAGTCCCCACTGGTGCCATCCTCCTCACAGTCCCCACTGGTGCCATCCTCCTCACAGTCCCACTGGTGCCATCCTCCTCACAGTCCCCACTGGTGCCATCCTCCTCACAGTTCCACTGGTGCCACCCTCCTCACAGTCCCCACTGGTGCCATCCTCCTCACAGTCCCCACTGGTGCCATCCTCCTCACAGTCCCACTGGTGCCATCCTCCTCACAGTCCCCACTGGTGCCATCCTCCTCACAGCTGCACTGGTGCCGTCCTCCTCACGGTTCCACTGGTGCCACCCTCCTCACAGTTCCACTGGTGCCATCCTCCTCACAGCTACACTGGTGCCATCCTCCTCACAGTTCCACTGGTGCCATCCTCCTCACAGCTGCACCGGTGCCATCCTCCTCCCAGTCCCACTGGTGCCATCCTCCTCACGGTTCCACTGGTGCCATCCTCCTCACAGTCCCACTGGTGCCATCCTCCTCACAGTCCTACCAATGCCACCCTCCTCACAGTTCCACCAGTGCCATCCTCACAGTTCCACTGGTGCCATCCTCCTCACAGTTGCACTGGTGCCACCCTCCTCACAGTCACACCGGTGCCATCCTCCTCACAGTTCCACCGGTGCGATCCTCCTCACAGTCCCACTGGTGCCACCCTCCTCACAGTCCCCACTGGTGCCATCCTCCTCACAGTTCCACCGGTGCCACCCTCCTCACTGCTGCACCGGTGCCATCCTCCTCACAGTTCCACTGGTGCCAATCCTCCTCACAGCTGCACTGGTGCCACCCTCCTCACAGTCCCCACTGGTGCCATCCTCCTCACAGCTGCACCGGTGCCATCCTCCTCACAGCTGCACCGGTGCCATCCTCCTCACAGTTCCACTGGTGCCATCCTCCTCACAGTTCCACTGGTGCCATCCTCCTCACAGATCCACTGGTGCCATCCTCCTCACAGTCCCACTGGTGCCATCCTCCTCACAGTCCCACTGGTGCCATCCTCCTCACAGTCCCACCGGTGCCATCCTCCTCACAGCTGCACCGGTGCCATCCTCCTCACAGTCCCACTGGTGCCACCCTCCTCACAGTCCCCACTGGTGCCATCCTCCTCACAGCTACACCGGTGCCATCCTCCTCACAGTTCCACTGGTGCTACCCTCCTCACAGTCCCCACTGGTGCCATCCTCCTCACACCTGCACTGGTGCCATCCTCCTCTCAGTCCCACTGGTGCCATCCTCCTCTCAGTCCCACTGGTGCCATCCTCCTCACAGTTCCACTGGTGCCATCCTCCTCACAGTCCCCACTGGTGCCATCCTCCTCACAGTCCCCACTGGTGCAATCCTCCTCACAGTCCCACTGGTGCCATCCTCCTCACAGTCCCACTGGTGCCATCCTCCTCACAGTCGCACTGGTGCCATCCTCCTCACAGTCCCACTGGTGCCATCCTCCTCACAGTCCCACTGGTGCCATCCTCCTCACAGTTCCACTGGTGCCATCCTCCTCACAGCTGCACTGGTGCCACCCTCCTCACAGTCCCACTGGTGCCACCCTCCTCACTGTCCCCACTGGTGCCATCCTCCTCACAGCTGCACCAGTGCCATCCTCCTCACAGCTGCACCGGTGCCATCCTCCTCACAGTTCCACTGGTGCCATCCTCCTCACAGCTGCACCAGTGGCATCCTCCTCACAGTCCCACTGGTGCCATCCTCCTCACAGCTGCACCGGTGCCATCCTCCGCACAGTCGCACCGGTGCCATCCTCCTCACAGTCGCACTGGTGCCACCCTCCTCACAGTCCCCACTGGTGCCATCCTGCTCACATCTGCACCAGTGCCATCCTCCTCACAGTTCCACTGGTGCCACCCTCCTCACAGCTGCACCGGTGCCATCCTCCTCACAGTTTCACTGGTGCCATCCTCCTCACAGCTGCACTGTTGCCACCCTCCTCACAGTCCCCACTGGTGCCATCCTCCTCACAGCTGCGCCGGTGCCATCCTCCTCACAGCTGCACCGGTGCCATCCTCCTCACAGTTCCACTGGTGCCATCCTCCTCACAGTTCCACTGGTGCCATCCTCCTCACAGTCGCACTGGTGCCATCCTCCTCACAGTTCCACCGGTGCCATCCTCCTCACAGTTCCACCAGTGCCACCCTCCTCACAGTCCCACTGGTGCCATCCTCCTCACAGTCCCACTGATGCCATCCTCCTCACAGTCGCACTGGTGCCATCCTCCTCACAGTTCCACTGGTGCCATCCTCCTCACAGTCACACTGGTGCCATCCTCCTCACAGCTGCACTGGTGCCACACTCCCTCACATCTGCACCAGTGCCATCCTCCTCACAGTTCCACTGGTGCCATCCTCCTCACAGTCCCACTGGTGCCATCCTCCTCACAGTCCCACTGGTGCTATCCTCTTCACAGTTCCACTGGTGCCATCCTCCTCACAGTCCCACTGGTGCCATCCTCCTCACAGTCTGCACCAGTGCCATCCTCCTCACAGTTCCACTGGTGCCATCCTCCTCACAGTTCCACTGGTGCCATCCTCCTCACAGTCCCACTGGTGCCATCCTCCTCACAGTTCCACTGGTGCCATCCTCCTCACAGTCCCACTGGTGCCATCCTCCTCACAGTCCCACTGGTGCCATCCTCCTCACAGCTACACTGGTGCCATCCTCCTCACAGTCCCACTGGTGCCATCCTCCTCACAGTTCCACTGGTGCCATCCTCCTCACAGTCCCACTGGTGCCATCCTCCTCACAGTCTCCACTGGTGCCATCCTCCTCAACAGTCCCCACTGGTGCCATCCTCCTCACAGCTGCACCGGTGCCATCCTCCTCACAGCTACACTGGTGCCACCCTCCTCACAGTCCCCACTGGTGCCACCCTCCTCACAGTCCCCACTGGTGCCACCCTCCTCACAGTCCCCACTGGTGCCATCCTCCTCACAGCTGCACCGGTGCCATCCTCCTCATAGTTCCACTGGTGCCACCCTCCTCACAGTCCCCACTGGTGCCATCCGCCTCACAGTTCCACTGGTGCCATCCTCCTCACAACTACACTGGTGCCATCCTCCTCACTATCCCACTGGGGCCACCCTCCTCACAGTCCCCACTGGTGCCATCCTCCTCACAGCTGCACCGGTGCCATCCTCCTCACAGTTCCACTGGTGCCACCCTCCTCACAGTCCCCACTGGTGCCATCCTCCTCACAGTCCCCACTGGTGCCATCCTCCTCACAGCTGCACCGGTGCCATCATCCTCATAGTTCCACTGGTGCCACCCTCCTCACAGTCCCCACTTGTGCCATCCGCCTCACAGTTCCACTGGTGCCATCCTCCTCACAACTACACTGGTGCCATCCTCCTCACTATCCCACTGGGGCCACCCTCCTCACAGTTCCACCGGTGCCATCCTCCTCACAGCTGCACCGGTGCCATCCTCCTCACAGTCCCACTGGTGCCATCCTCCTCACAGCTGCACCGGTGCCATCCTCCGCACAGTCGCACCGGTGCCATCCTCCTCACAGTCGCACTGGTGCCACCCTCCTCACAGTCCCCACTGGTGCCATCCTCCTCACATCTGCACCAGTGCCATCCTCCTCACAGTTCCACCGGTGCCACCCTCCTCACAGTTCCACTGGTGCCATCCTCCTCACAGCTACACTGGTGCCATCCTCCTCACAGTTCCACTGGTGCCATCCTCCTCACAGCTGCACCGGTGCCATCCTCCTCACGTTTCCACCGGTGCCATCCTCCTCACAGTTCCACTGGTGCCATCCTCCTCACAGCTGCACTGGTGCCACCCTCCTCACAGTCCCCACTGGTGCCATCCTCTTCACAGCTGCACCGGTGCCATCCTCCTCACAGTTCCACTGGTGCCATCCTCCTCACAGTTCCACTGGTGCCATCCTCCTCACAGTCGCACTGGTGCCATCCTCCTCACAGTTCCACCAGTGCCATCCTCCTCACAGTTCCACCAGTGCCACCCTCCTCACAGTCCCACTGGTGCCACCCTCCTCACAGTCCCACTGGTGCCATCCTCCTCACAGTCCCACTGATGCCATCCTCCTCACAGTCGCACTGGTGCCATCCTCCTCACAGTCACACTGGTGCCATCCTCCTCACAGCTTCCCTGGTGCCACCCTCCTCACATCTGCACCAGTGCCATCCTCCTCACAGTTCCACTGGTGCCATCCTCTTAACAGTCCCCACTGGTGCCATCCTCCTCACAGCTGCACCGGTGCCATCCTCCTCACAGCTACACTGGTGCCACCCTCCTCACAGTCCCCACTGGTGCCACCCTCCTCACAGTCCCCACTGGTGCCACCCTCCTCACAGTCCCCACTGGTGCCATCCTCCTCACAGCTGCCCCGGTGCCATCCTCCTCACTATCCCACTGGGGCCATGCTCCTCACAGTCCCCACTGGTGCCATCCTCCTCACAGCTGCACCGGTGCCATCCTCCTCACAGTTCCACTGGTGCCACCCTCCTCACAGTCCCCACTGGTGCCATCCTCCTCACAGTCCCCACTGGTGCCATCCTCCTCACAGTCCCACAGGTGCCATCCTCCTCACAGTCCCACTGGTGCCATCCTCCTCACAGTCCCACCGGTGCCACCCTCCTCACAGCTGCACCGGTGCCACCCTCCTCACAGTCCCATTGGTGCCATCCTCCTCATAGTTCCACTGGTGCCATCCTCCTCACAGTCCTAATGGTGCCACCCTCCTCGCAGCTGCACCGGTGCCATCCTCCTCACAGTTCCACTGGTGCCACCCTCCTCACAGTTCCACTGGCACCATCCTCCTCACAGTTCCACCAGTGCCACCCTCCTCACAGTTCCACTGGTGCCTTCCTCCTCACAGTCCCACTGGTGCCATCCTCCTCACAGTTCCACTGGTGCCATCCTCCTCACAGCTGCACTGGTGCCATCGTCCCCACAGTTCCACTGGTGCCATCCTCCTCACAGTTCCACTGGTGCCATCCTCCTCACAGCTACACTGGTGCCATCCTCCTCACAGTTCCACTGGTGCCACCCTCCTCACAGTCCCCACTGGTGCCACCCTCCTCACAGTCCCCACTGGTGCAATCCTCCTCACAGCTGCACAGGTGCCATCCTCCTCACAGTTCCACTGGTGCCACCCTCCTCACAGTCCACACTGGTGCCATCCTCCTCACAGTCCCCACTGGTGCCATCCTCCTCACAGTCCCACTGGTGCCATCCTCCTCACAGTCCCCACTGGTGCCATCCTCCTCACAGTTCCACTGGTGCCACCCTCCTCACAGTCCCCACTGGTGCCATCCTCCTCACAGTCCCCACTGGTGCCATCCTCCTCACAGTCCCACTGGTGCCATCCTCCTCACAGTCCCCACTGGTGCCATCCTCCTCACAGCTGCACTGCTGCCGTCCTCCTCACGGTTCCACTGGTGCCACCCTCCTCACAGTTCCACTGGTGCCATCCTCCTCACAGCTACACTGGTGCCATCCTCCTCACAGTTCCACTGGTGCCATCCTCCTCACAGCTGCACCGGTGCCATCCTCCTCCCAGTCCCACTGGTGCCATCCTCCTCACGGTTCCACTGGTGCCATCCTCCTCACAGTCCCACTGGTGCCATCCTCCTCACAGTCCTACCAATGCCACCCTCCTCACAGTTTCACCAGTGCCATCCTCACAGTTCCACTGGTGCCATCCTCCTCACAGTTGCACTGGTGCCACCCTCCTCACAGTCACACCGGTGCCATCCTCCTCACAGTTCCACCGGTGCGATCCTCCTTACAGTCCCACTGGTGCCACCCTCCTCACAGTCCCCACTGGTGCCATCCTCCTCACAGTTCCACCGGTGCCACCCTCCTCACTGCTGCACCGGTGCCATCCTCCTCACAGTTCCACTGGTGCCATCCTCCTCACAGCTGCACTGGTGCCACCCTCCTCACAGTCCCCACTGGTGCCAACCTCCTCACAGCTGCACCGGTGCCATCCTCCTCACAGCTGCACCGGTGCCATCCTCCTCACAGTTCCACTGGTGCCATCCTCCTCACAGTTCCACTGGTGCCATCCTCCTCACAGATCCACTGGTGCCATCCTCCTCACAGTCCCACTGGTGCCATCCTCCTCACAGTCCCACTGGTGCCATCCTCCTCACAGTCCCACCGGTGCCATCCTCCTCACAGCTGCACCGTTGCCATCCTCCTCACAGTCCCACTGGTGCCACCCTCCTCACAGTCCCCACTGGTGCCATCCTCCTCACAGCTACACCGGTGTCATCCTCCTCACAGTTCCACTGGTGCTACCCTCCTCACAGTCCCCACTGGTGCCATCCTCCTCACACCTGCACTGGTGCCATCCTCCTCTCAGTCCCACTGGTGCCATCCTCCTCTCAGTCCCACTGGTGCCATCCTCCTCACAGTTCCACTGGTGCCATCCTCCTCACAGTCCCCACTGGTGCCTCCCTCCTCACAGTCCCCACTGGTGCAATCCTCCTCACAGTCCCACTGGTGCCATCCTCCTCACAGTCCCACTGGTGCCATCCTCCTCACAGTCGCACTGGTACCATCCTCCTCACAGTCCCACTGGTGCCATCCTCCTCACAGTCCCACTGGTGCCATCCTCCTCACATCTGCACTGGTGCCATCCTCCTCACAGCTACACTGGTGCCATCCTCCTCACAGTCCCACTGGTGCCACCCTCCTCACTGTCCCCACTGGTGCCATCCTCCTCACAGCTGCACCAGTGCCATCCTCCTCACAGCTGCACCGGTGCCATCCTCCTCACAGTTCCACTGGTGCCATCCTCCTCACAGCTGCACCAGTGGCATCCTCCTCACAGTCCTACTGGTGCCATCCTCCTCACAGCTGCGCCGGTGCCATCCTCCTCACAGCTGCACCGGTGCCATCCTCCTCACAGTTCCACTGGTGCCATCCTCCTCACAGTTCCACTGGTGCCATCCTCCTCACAGTCGCACTGGTGCCATCCTCCTCACAGTTCCACCGGTGCCATCCTCCTCACAGTTCCACCAGTGCCACCCTCCTCACAGTCCCACTGGTGCCATCCTCCTCACAGTCCCACTGATGCCATCCTCCTCACAGTTCCACTGGTGCCATCCTCCTCACA
Organism: Calotriton arnoldi; assembly: GCA_963921515.1. NCBI lineage: Eukaryota > Metazoa > Chordata > Amphibia > Caudata > Salamandridae > Calotriton > Calotriton arnoldi. The sequence continues at coordinate 226,487 of CAWUFW010012932.1, forward strand.
GTTCCACTGGTGCCATCCTCCTCACAGTCACACTGGTGCCATCCTCCTCACAGCTGCACTGGTGCCACCCTCCTCACATCTGCACCAGTGCCATCCTCCTCACAGTTCCACTGGTGCCATCCTCCTCACAGTCCCACTGGTGCCATCCTCCTCACAGTCCCACTGGTGCTATCCTCTTCACAGTTCCACTGGTGCCATCCTCCTCACAGTCCCACTGGTGCCATCCTCCTCACAGTTCCACTGGTGCCATCCTCCTCACAGTCCCACTGGTGCCATCCTCCTCACAGTTCCACTGGTGCCATCCTCTTAACAGTCCCCACTGGTGCCATCCTCCTCACAGCTGCACCGGTGCCACCCTCCTCACAGTCCCCACGGGTGCCATCCTCCTCACAGCTGCACCGGTGCCATCCTCCTCACAGCTACACTGGTGCCACCCTCCTCACAGTCCCCACTGGTGCCACCCTCCTCACAGTCCCCACTGGTGCCACCCTCCTCACAGTCCCCACTGGTGCCATCCTCCTCACAGCTGCACCGGTGCCATCCTCCTCATAGTTCCACTGGTGCCACCCTCCTCACAGTCCCCACTGGTGCCATCCGCCTCACAGTTCCACTGGTGCCATCCTCCTCACAACTACACTGGTGCCATCCTCCTCACTATCCCACTGGGGCCACCCTCCTCACAGTCCCCACTGGTGCCATCCTCCTCACAGCTGCACCGGTGCCATCCTCCTCACAGTTCCACTGGTGCCACCCTCCTCACAGTCCCCACTGGTGCCATCCTCCTCACAGTCCCCACTGGTGCCATCCTCCTCACAGTCGCACTGGTGCCATCCTCCTCACAGTCCCACTGGTGCCACCCTCCTCACAGTCCCCACTGGTGCCATCCTCCTCACAGCTGCACTGGTGCCATCCTCCTCACAGTCCCACTGGTGCCGTCCTCCTCACAGTCCCCACTGGTGCCATCCTCCTCACAGCTGCACTGGTGCCATCCTCCTCACAGTTCCACCGGTGCCATCCTCCTCACAGTCCCACCGGTGCCATCCTCCTCACAGTCCTTACTGGTGCCATCCTCCTCACAGTCGCACTGGTGCCACCCTCCTCTCAGTCCCCACTGGTGCCATCCTCCTCACAGTCCCCACTTGTGCCACCCTCCTCACAGTCCCCACTGGTGCCACCCTCCTCACAGTCCCCACTGGTGCCATCCTCCTCACAGTTCTACTGGTGCCACCCTCCTCACAGTCCCCACTGGTGCCATCCTCCTCACAGTCCCCACTGGTGCTATCCTCCTCACAGTCGCACTGGTGCCATCCTCCTCACAGTCCCACCGGTGCCATCCTCCTCAGAGTCCCCACAGGTGCCATCCTCCTCACAGCTGCACTGGTGCCATCCTCCTCACAGTTTCACCGGTGCCATCCTCCTCACAGCTGCACCGGTGCCATCCTCCTCACAGTCCCCACTGGTGCCACCCTCCTCAGTCCCCACTGGTGCCACCCTCCTCACAGTCCCAACTGGTGCCATCCTCCTCACAGTCCCACTGGTGCCATCCTCCTCACAGTCCCACTGGTGCCATCCTCCTCACGGTCCCACTGGTGCCATCCTCCTCACGGTCCCACTGGTGCCATCCTCCTCATGGTTTCACTGGTGCCACCCTCCTCACAGTCCCACCGGCGCCATCCTCCTCACAGTTCCACTGGTGCCATCCTCCTCACAGTCCCACCAGTGCCATCCTCCTCACAGCTGCACCGGTGCCATCCTCCTCACAGTCCCACTGGTGCCACCCTCCTCACAGTCCCCACTGGTGCCATCCGCCTCACAGTTCCACTGGTGCCATCCTCCTCACAACTACACTGGTGCCATCCTCCTCACTATCCCACTGGGGCCACCCTCCTCACAGTCCCCACTGGTGCCATCCTCCTCACAGCTGCACCGGTGCCATCCTCCTCACAGTTCCACTGGTGCCACCCTCCTCACAGTCCCCACTGGTGCCATCCTCCTCACAGTCCCCACTGGTGCCATCTTCCTCACAGTCGCACTGGTGCCATCCTCCTCACAGTCCCACTGGTGCCACCCTCCTCACAGTCCCCACTGGTGCCATCCTCCTCACAGCTGCACTGGTGCCATCCTCCTCACAGTCCCACTGGTGCCGTCCTCCTCACAGTCCCCACTGGTGCCATCCTCCTCACAGCTGCACTGGTGCCATCCTCCTCACAGTTCCACCGGTGCCATCCTCCTCACAGTCCCACCGGTGCCATCCTCCTCACAGTCCCTACTGGTGCCATCCTCCTCACAGTCGCACTGGTGCCACCCTCCTCTCAGTCCCCACTGGTGCCATCCTCCTCACAGTCCCCACTTGTGCCACCCTCCTCACAGTCCCCACTGGTGCCACCCTCCTCACAGTCCCCACTGGTGCCATCCTCCTCCCAGTTCTACTGGTGCCACCCTCCTCACAGTCCCCACTGGTGCCATCCTCCTCACAGTCCCCACTGGTGCCATCCTCCTCACAGCTGCACCGGTGCCATCCTCCTCACAGCTGCACCGGTGCCATCCTCCTCACAGTTCCACTGGTGCCATCCTCCTCACAGTTCCACTGGTGCCATCCTCCTCACAGATCCACTGGTGCCATCCTCCTCACAGTCCCACTGGTGCCATCCTCCTCACAGTCCCACTGGTGCCATCCTCCTCACAGTCCCACCGGTGCCATCCTCCTCACAGCTGCACCGTTGCCATCCTCCTCACAGTCCCACTGGTGCCACCCTCCTCACAGTCCCCACTGGTGTCATCCTCCTCACAGTTCCACTGGTGCTACCCTCCTCACAGTCCCCACTGGTGCCATCCTCCTCACACCTGCACTGGTGCCATCCTCCTCTCAGTCCCACTGGTGCCATCCTCCTCTCAGTCCCACTGGTGCCATCCTCCTCACAGTTCCACTGGTGCCATCCTCCTCACAGTCCCCACTGGTGCCTCCCTCCTCACAGTCCCCACTGGTGCAATCCTCCTCACAGTCCCACTGGTGCCATCCTCCTCACAGTCCCACTGGTGCCATCCTCCTCACAGTCGCACTGGTACCATCCTCCTCACAGTCCCACTGGTGCCATCCTCCTCACAGTCCCACTGGTGCCATCCTCCTCACATCTGCACTGGTGCCATCCTCCTCACAGCTACACTGGTGCCATCCTCCTCACAGTCCCACTGGTGCCACCCTCCTCACTGTCCCCACTGGTGCCATCCTCCTCACAGCTGCACCAGTGCCATCCTCCTCACAGCTGCACCGGTGCCATCCTCCTCACAGTTCCACTGGTGCCATCCTCCTCACAGCTGCACCAGTGGCATCCTCCTCACAGTCCCACTGGTGCCATCCTCCTCACAGCTGCACCGGTGCCATCCTCCGCACAGTCGCACCGGTGCCATCCTCCTCACAGTCGCACTGGTGCCACCCTCCTCACAGTCCCCACTGGTGCCATCCTGCTCACATCTGCACCAGTGCCATCCTCCTCACAGTTCCACTGGTGCCACCCTCCTCACAGCTGCACCGGTGCCATCCTCCTCACAGTTTCACTGGTGCCATCCTCCTCACAGCTGCACTGTTGCCACCCTCCTCACAGTCCCCACTGGTGCCATCCTCCTCACAGCTGCGCCGGTGCCATCCTCCTCACAGCTGCACCGGTGCCATCCTCCTCACAGTTCCACTGGTGCCATCCTCCTCACAGTTCCACTGGTGCCATCCTCCTCACAGTCGCACTGGTGCCATCCTCCTCACAGTTCCACCGGTGCCATCCTCCTCACAGTTCCACCAGTGCCACCCTCCTCACAGTCCCACTGGTGCCATCCTCCTCACAGTCCCACTGATGCCATCCTCCTCACAGTCGCACTGGTGCCATCCTCCTCACAGTTCCACTGGTGCCATCCTCCTCACAGTCACACTGGTGCCATCCTCCTCACAGCTGCACTGGTGCCACCCTCCTCACATCTGCACCAGTGCCATCCTCCTCACAGTTCCACTGGTGCCATCCTCCTCACAGTCCCACTGGTGCCATCCTCCTCACAGTCCCACTGGTGCTATCCTCTTCACAGTTCCACTGGTGCCATCCTCCTCACAGTCCCACTGGTGCCATCCTCCTCACAGTTCCACTGGTGCCATCTTCCTCACAGTCCCACTGGTGCCATCCTCCTCACAGTTCCACTGGTGCCATCCTCCTCACAGTCCCACTGGTGCCATCCTCCTCACAGTCCCACTGGTGCTATCCTCTTCACAGTTCCACTGGTGCCATCCTCCTCACAGACCCACTGGTGCCATCCTCCTCACAGTTCCACTGGTGCCATCCTCCTCACAGTCCCACTGGTGCCATCCTCCTCACAGTTCCACTGGTGCCATCCTCTTAACAGTCCCCACTGGTGCCATCCTCCTCACAGCTGCACCGGTGCCATCCTCCTCACAGCTACACTGGTGCCACCCTCCTCACAGTCCCCACTGGTGCCACCCTCCTCACAGTCCCCACTGGTGCCATCCTCCTCACAGCTGCACCGGTGCCATCCTCCTCATAGTTCCACTGGTGCCACCCTCCTCACAGTCCCCACTGGTGCCATCCGCCTCACAGTTCCACTGGTGCCATCCTCCTCACAACTACACTGGTGCCATCCTCCTCACTATCCCACTGGGGCCACCCTCCTCACAATCCCCACTGGTGCCATCCTCCTCACAGCTGCACCGGTGCCATCCTCCTCACAGTTCCACTGGTGCCACCCTCCTCACAGTCCCCACTTTTGCCATCCGCCTCACAGTTCCACTGGTGCCATCCTCCTCACAACTACACTGGTGCCATCCTCCTCACTATCCCACTGGGGCCACCCTCCTCACAGTTCCACCGGTGCCATCCTCCTCACAGCTGCACCGGTGCCATCCTCCTCACAGTCCCACTGGTGCCATCCTCCTCACAGCTGCACCGGTGCCATCCTCCGCACAGTCGCACCGGTGCCATCCTCCTCACAGTCGCACTGGTGCCACCCTCCTCACAGTCCCCACTGGTGCCATCCTCCTCACATCTGCACCAGTGCCATCCTCCTCACAGTTCCACCGGTGCCACCCTCCTCACAGTTCCACTGGTGCCATCCTCCTCACAGCTACACTGGTGCCATCCTCCTCACAGTTCCACTGGTGCCATCCTCCTCACAGCTGCACCGGTGCCATCCTCCTCACGTTTCCACCGGTGCCATCCTCCTCACAGTTCCACTGGTGCCATCCTCCTCACAGCTGCACTGGTGCCACCCTCCTCACAGTCCCCACTGGTGCCATCCTCTTCACAGCTGCACCGGTGCCATCCTCCTCACAGTTCCACTGGTGCCATCCTCCTCACAGTTCCACTGGTGCCATCCTCCTCACAGTCGCACTGGTGCCATCCTCCTCACAGTTCCACCAGTGCCATCCTCCTCACAGTTCCACCAGTGCCACCCTCCTCACAGTCCCACTGGTGCCACCCTCCTCACAGTCCCACTGGTGCCATCCTCCTCACAGTCCCACTGATGCCATCCTCCTCACAGTCGCACTGGTGCCATCCTCCTCACAGTCACACTGGTGCCATCCTCCTCACAGCTTCCCTGGTGCCACCCTCCTCACATCTGCACCAGTGCCATCCTCCTCACAGTTCCACTGGTGCCATCCTCTTAACAGTCCCCACTGGTGCCATCCTCCTCACAGCTGCACCGGTGCCATCCTCCTCACAGCTACACTGGTGCCACCCTCCTCACAGTCCCCACTGGTGCCACCCTCCTCACAGTCCCCACTGGTGCCACCCTCCTCACAGTCCCCACTGGTGCCATCCTCCTCACAGCTGCCCCGGTGCCATCCTCCTCACTATCCCACTGGGGCCATGCTCCTCACAGTCCCCACTGGTGCCATCCTCCTCACAGCTGCACCGGTGCCATCCTCCTCACAGTTCCACTGGTGCCACCCTCCTCACAGTCCCCACTGGTGCCATCCTCCTCACAGTCCCCACTGGTGCCATCCTCCTCACAGTCCCACAGGTGCCATCCTCCTCACAGTCCCACTGGTGCCATCCTCCTCACAGTCCCACCGGTGCCACCCTCCTCACAGCTGCACCGGTGCCACCCTCCTCACAGTCCCATTGGTGCCATCCTCCTCACAGTTCCACTGGTGCCATCCTCCTCACAGTCCTAATGGTGCCACCCTCCTCGCAGCTGCACCGGTGCCATCCTCCTCACAGTTCCACTGGTGCCACCCTCCTCACAGTTCCACTGGCACCATCCTCCTCACAGTTCCACCAGTGCCACCCTCCTCACAGTTCCACTGGTGCCTTCCTCCTCACAGTCCCACTGGTGCCATCCTCCTCACAGTTCCACTGGTGCCATCCTCCTCACAGTTCCACTGGTGCCATCCTCCTCACAGTTCCACTGGTGCCATCCTCCTCACAGTTCCACTGGTGCCATCCTCCTCACAGCTACACTGGTGCCATCCTCCTCACAGTCCCACTGGTGCCACCCTCCTCACAGTCCCCACTGGTGCCACCCTCCTCACAGTCCCCACTGGTGCAATCCTCCTCACAGCTGCACAGGTGCCATCCTCCTCACAGTTCCACTGGTGCCACCCTCCTCACAGTCCACACTGGTGCCATCCTCCTCACAGTCCCCACTGGTGCCATCCTCCTCACAGTCCCACTGGTGCCATCCTCCTCACAGTCCCCACTGGTGCCATCCTCCTCACAGTTCCACTGGTGCCATCCTCCTCACAGTCCCCACTGGTGCCATCCTCCTCACAGTCCCCACTGGTGCCATCCTCCTCACAGTCCCACTGGTGCCATCCTCCTCACAGTCCCCACTGGTGCCATCCTCCTCACAGCTGCACTGCTGCCGTCCTCCTCACGGTTCCACTGGTGCCACCCTCCTCACAGTTCCACTGGTGCCATCCTCCTCACAGCTACACTGGTGCCATCCTCCTCACAGTTCCACTGGTGCCATCCTCCTCACAGCTGCACCGGTGCCATCCTCCTCCCAGTCCCACTGGTGCCATCCTCCTCACGGTTCCACTGGTGCCATCCTCCTCACAGTCCCACTGGTGCCATCCTCCTCACAGTCCTACCAATGCCACCCTCCTCACAGTTTCACCAGTGCCATCCTCACAGTTCCACTGGTGCCATCCTCCTCACAGTTGCACTGGTGCCACCCTCCTCACAGTCACACCGGTGCCATCCTCCTCACAGTTCCACCGGTGCCATCCTCCTCACAGTCCCACTGGTGCCACCCTCCTCACAGTCCCCACTGGTGCCATCCTCCTCACAGTTCCACCGGTGCCACCCTCCTCACTGCTGCACCGGTGCCATCCTCCTCACAGTTCCACTGGTGCCATCCTCCTCACAGCTGCACTGGTGCCACCCTCCTCACAGTCCCCACTGGTGCCAACCTCCTCACAGCTGCACCGGTGCCATCCTCCTCACAGCTGCACCGGTGCCATCCTCCTCACAGTTCCACTGGTGCCATCCTCCTCACAGTTCCACTGGTGCCATCCTCCTCACAGATCCACTGGTGCCATCCTCCTCACAGTCCCACTGGTGCCATCCTCCTCACAGTCCCACTGGTGCCATCCTCCTCACAGTCCCACCGGTGCCATCCTCCTCACAGCTGCACCGTTGCCATCCTCCTCACAGTCCCACTGGTGCCACCCTCCTCACAGTCCCCACTGGTGCCATCCTCCTCACAGCTACACCGGTGTCATCCTCCTCACAGTTCCACTGGTGCTACCCTCCTCACAGTCCCACTGGTGCCATCCTCCTCACACCTGCACTGGTGCCATCCTCCTCTCAGTCCCACTGGTGCCATCCTCCTCTCAGTCCCACTGGTGCCATCCTCCTCACAGTTCCACTGGTGCCATCCTCCTCACAGTCCCCACTGGTGCCTCCTCCTCACAGTCCCCACTGGTGCAATCCTCCTCACAGTCCCACTGGTGCCATCCTCCTCACAGTCCCACTGGTGCCATCCTCCTCACAGTCCCACTGGTGCCATCCTCCTCACAGTCCCACTGGTGCCATCCTCCTCACAGTCCCACTGGTGCCATCCTCCTCACATCTGCACTGGTGCCATCCTCCTCACAGCTACACTGGTGCCATCCTCCTCACAGTCCCACTGGTGCCACCCTCCTCACTGTCCCCACTGGTGCCATCCTCCTCACAGCTGCACCAGTGCCATCCTCCTCACAGCTGCACCGGTGCCATCCTCCTCACAGTTCCACTGGTGCCATCCTCCTCACAGCTGCACCAGTGGCATCCTCCTCACAGTCCCACTGGTGCCATCCTCCTCACAGCTGCACCGGTGCCATCCTCCGCACAGTCGCACCGGTGCCATCCTCCTCACAGTCGCACTGGTGCCACCCTCCTCACAGTCCCCACTGGTGCCATCCTGCTCACATCTGCACCAGTGCCATCCTCCTCACAGTTCCACTGGTGCCACCCTCCTCACAGCTGCACCGGTGCCATCCTCCTCACAGTTTCACTGGTGCCATCCTCCTCACAGCTGCACTGTTGCCACCCTCCTCACAGTCCCCACTGGTGCCATCCTCCTCACAGCTGCGCCGGTGCCATCCTCCTCACAGCTGCACCGGTGCCATCCTCCTCACAGTTCCACTGGTGCCATCCTCCTCACAGTTCCACTGGTGCCATCCTCCTCACAGTCGCACTGGTGCCATCCTCCTCACAGTTCCACCGGTGCCATCCTCCTCACAGTTCCACCAGTGCCACCCTCCTCACAGTCCCACTGGTGCCATCCTCCTCACAGTCCCACTGATGCCATCCTCCTCACAGTTCCACTGGTGCCATCCTCCTCACAGTTCCACTGGTGCCATCCTCCTCACAGTCACACTGGTGCCATCCTCCTCACAGCTGCACTGGTACCACCCTCCTCACATCTGCACCAGTGCCATCCTCCTCACAGTTCCACTGGTGCCATCCTCCTCACAGTCCCACTGGTGCCATCCTCCTCACAGTCCCACTGGTGCTATCCTCTTCACAGTTCCACTGGTGCCATCCTCCTCACAGTCCCACTGGTGCCATCCTCCTCACAGTTCCACTGGTGCCATCCTCCTCACAGTCCCACTGGTGCCATCCTCCTCACAGTTCCACTGGTGCCATCCTCTTAACAGTCCCCACTGGTGCCATCCTCCTCACAGCTGCACCGGTGCCACCCTCCTCACAGTCCCCACGGGTGCCATCCTCCTCACAGCTGCACCGGTGCCATCCTCCTCACAGCTACACTGGTGCCACCCTCCTCACAGTCCCCACTGGTGCCACCCTCCTCACAGTCCCCACTGGTGCCACCCTCCTCACAGTCCCCACTGGTGCCATCCTCCTCACAGCTGCACCGGTGCCATCCTCCTCATAGTTCCACTGGTGCCACCCTCCTCACAGTCCCCACTGGTGCCATCCGCCTCACAGTTCCACTGGTGCCATCCTCCTCACAACTACACTGGTGCCATCCTCCTCACTATCCCACTGGGGCCACCCTCCTCACAGTCCCCACTGGTGCCATCCTCCTCACAGCTGCACCGGTGCCATCCTCCTCACAGTTCCACTGGTGCCACCCTCCTCACAGTCCCCACTGGTGCCATCCTCCTCACAGTCCCCACTGGTGCCATCCTCCTCACAGTCGCACTGGTGCCATCCTCCTCACAGTCCCACTGGTGCCACCCTCCTCACAGTCCCCACTGGTGCCATCCTCCTCACAGCTGCACTGGTGCCATCCTCCTCACAGTCCCACTGGTGCCGTCCTCCTCACAGTCCCCACTGGTGCCATCCTCCTCACAGCTGCACTGGTGCCATCCTCCTCACAGTTCCACCGGTGCCATCCTCCTCACAGTCCCACCGGTGCCATCCTCCTCACAGTCCTTACTGGTGCCATCCTCCTCACAGTCGCACTGGTGCCACCCTCCTCTCAGTCCCCACTGGTGCCATCCTCCTCACAGTCCCCACTTGTGCCACCCTCCTCACAGTCCCCACTGGTGCCACCCTCCTCACAGTCCCCACTGGTGCCATCCTCCTCACAGTTCTACTGGTGCCACCCTCCTCACAGTCCCCACTGGTGCCATCCTCCTCACAGTCCCCACTGGTGCTATCCTCCTCACAGTCGCACTGGTGCCATCCTCCTCACAGTCCCACCGGTGCCATCCTCCTCAGAGTCCCCACAGGTGCCATCCTCCTCACAGCTGCACTGGTGCCATCCTCCTCACAGTTTCACCGGTGCCATCCTCCTCACAGCTGCACCGGTGCCATCCTCCTCACAGTCCCCACTGGTGCCACCCTCCCTCAGTCCCCACTGGTGCCACCCTCCTCACAGTCCCAACTGGTGCCATCCTCCTCACAGTCCCACTGGTGCCATCCTCCTCACAGTCCCACTGGTGCCATCCTCCTCACGGTCCCACTGGTGCCATCCTGCTCACGGTCCCACTGGTGCCATCCTCCTCATGGTTTCACTGGTGCCACCCTCCTCACAGTCCCACCGGCGCCACCCTCCTCACAGTTCCACTGGTGCCATCCTCCTCACAGTCCCACCAGTGCCATCCTCCTCACAGCTGCACCGGTGCCATCCTCCTCACAGTCCCACTGGTGCCACCCTCCTCACAGTCCCCACTGGTGCCATCCGCCTCACAGTTCCACTGGTGCCATCCTCCTCACAACTACACTGGTGCCATCCTCCTCACTATCCCACTGGGGCCACCCTCCTCACAGTCCCCACTGGTGCCATCCTCCTCACAGCTGCACCGGTGCCATCCTCCTCACAGTTCCACTGGTGCCACCCTCCTCACAGTCCCCACTGGTGCCATCCTCCTCACAGTCCCCACTGGTGCCATCTTCCTCACAGTCGCACTGGTGCCATCCTCCTCACAGTCCCACTGGTGCCACCCTCCTCACAGTCCCCACTGGTGCCATCCTCCTCACAGCTGCACTGGTGCCATCCTCCTCACAGTCCCACTGGTGCCGTCCTCCTCACAGTCCCCACTGGTGCCATCCTCCTCACAGCTGCACTGGTGCCATCCTCCTCACAGTTCCACCGGTGCCATCCTCCTCACAGTCCCACCGGTGCCATCCTCCTCACAGTCCCTACTGGTGCCATCCTCCTCACAGTCGCACTGGTGCCACCCTCCTCTCAGTCCCCACTGGTGCCATCCTCCTCACAGTCCCCACTTGTGCCACCCTCCTCACAGTCCCCACTGGTGCCACCCTCCTCACAGTCCCCACTGGTGCCATCCTCCTCACAGTTCTACTGGTGCCACCCTCCTCCCAGTCCCCACTGGTGCCATCCTCCTCACAGTCCCCACTGGTGCCATCCTCCTCACAGCTGCACCGGTGCCATCCTCCTCACAGCTGCACCGGTGCCATCCTCCTCACAGTTCCACTGGTGCCATCCTCCTCACAGTTCCACTGGTGCCATCCTCCTCACTGATCCACTGGTGCCATCCTCCTCACAGTCCCACTGGTGCCATCCTCCTCACAGTCCCACTGGTGCCATCCTCCTCACAGTCCCACCGGTGCCATCCTCCTCACAGCTGCACCGTTGCCATCCTCCTCACAGTCCCACTGGTGCCACCCTCCTCACAGTCCCCACTGGTGTCATCCTCCTCACAGTTCCACTGGTGCTACCCTCCTCACAGTCCCCACTGGTGCCATCCTCCTCACACCTGCACTGGTGCCATCCTCCTCTCAGTCCCACTGGTGCCATCCTCCTCTCAGTCCCACTGGTGCCATCCTCCTCACAGTTCCACTGGTGCCATCCTCCTCACAGTCCCCACTGGTGCCTCCCTCCTCACAGTCCCCACTGGTGCAATCCTCCTCACAGTCCCACTGGTGCCATCCTCCTCACAGTCCCACTGGTGCCATCCTCCTCACAGTCGCACTGGTACCATCCTCCTCACAGTCCCACTGGTGCCATCCTCCTCACAGTCCCACTGGTGCCATCCTCCTCACATCTGCACTGGTGCCATCCTCCTCACAGCTACACTGGTGCCATCCTCCTCACAGTCCCACTGGTGCCACCCTCCTCACTGTCCCCACTGGTGCCATCCTCCTCACAGCTGCACCAGTGCCATCCTCCTCACAGCTGCACCGGTGCCATCCTCCTCACAGTTCCACTGGTGCCATCCTCCTCACAGCTGCACCAGTGGCATCCTCCTCACAGTCCCACTGGTGCCATCCTCCTCACAGCTGCACCGGTGCCATCCTCCGCACAGTCGCACCGGTGCCATCCTCCTCACAGTCGCACTGGTGCCACCCTCCTCACAGTCCCCACTCGTGCCATCCTGCTCACATCTGCACCAGTGCCATCCTCCTCACAGTTCCACTGGTGCCACCCTCCTCACAGCTGCACCGGTGCCATCCTCCTCACAGTTTCACTGGTGCCATCCTCCTCACAGCTGCACTGTTGCCACCCTCCTCACAGTCCCCACTGGTGCCATCCTCCTCACAGCTGCGCCGGTGCCATCCTCCTCACAGCTGCACCGGTGCCATCCTCCTCACAGTTCCACTGGTGCCATCCTCCTCACAGTTCCACTGGTGCCATCCTCCTCACAGTCGCACTGGTGCCATCCTCCTCACAGTTCCACCGGTGCCATCCTCCTCACAGTTCCACCAGTGCCACCCTCCTCACAGTCCCACTGGTGCCATCCTCCTCACAGTCCCACTGATGCCATCCTCCTCACAGTCGCACTGGTGCCATCCTCCTCACAGTTCCACTGGTGCCATCCTCCTCACAGTCACACTGGTGCCATCCTCCTCACAGCTGCACTGGTGCCACCCTCCTCACAGTTCCACTGGTGCCATCCTCCTCACAGTTCCACTGGTGCCATCCTCCTCACAGTCCCACTGGTGCCATCCTCCTCACAGTCCCACTGGTGCCATCCTCCTCACAGTCCCACTGGTGCTATCCTCTTCACAGTTCCACTGGTGCCATCCTCCTCACAGTCCCACTGGTGCCATCCTCCTCACAGTTCCACTGGTGCCATCCTCCTCACAGTCCCACTGGTGCCATCCTCCTCACAGTTCCACTGGTGCCATCCTCTTAACAGTCCCCACTGGTGCCATCCTCCTCACAGCTGCACCGGTGCCACCCTCCTCACAGTCCCCACGGGTGCCATCCTCCTCACAGCTGCACCGGTGCCATCCTCCTCACAGCTACACTGGTGCCACCCTCCTCACAGTCCCCACTGGTGCCACCCTCCTCACAGTCCCCACTGGTGCCACCCTCCTCACAGTCCCCACTGGTGCCATCCTCCTCACAGCTGCACCGGTGCCATCCTCCTCATAGTTCCACTGGTGCCACCCTCCTCACAGTCCCCACTGGTGCCATCCGCCTCACAGTTCCACTGGTGCCATCCTCCTCACAACTACACTGGTGCCATCCTCCTCACTATCCCACTGGGGCCACCCTCCTCACAGTCCCCACTGGTGCCATCCTCCTCACAGCTGCACCGGTGCCATCCTCCTCACAGTTCCACTGGTGCCACCCTCCTCACAGTCCCCACTGGTGCCATCCTCCTCACAGTCCCCACTGGTGCCATCCTCCTCACAGTCGCACTGGTGCCATCCTCCTCACAGTCCCACTGGTGCCACCCTCCTCACAGTCCCCACTGGTGCCATCCTCCTCACAGCTGCACTGGTGCCATCCTCCTCACAGTCCCACTGGTGCCGTCCTCCTCACAGTCCCCACTGGTGCCATCCTCCTCACAGCTGCACTGGTGCCATCCTCCTCACAGTTCCACCGGTGCCATCCTCCTCACAGTCCCACCGGTGCCATCCTCCTCACAGTCCCTACTGGTGCCATCCTCCTCACAGTCGCACTGGTGCCACCCTCCTCTCAGTCCCCACTGGTGCCATCCTCCTCACAGTCCCCACTTGTGCCACCCTCCTCACAGTCCCCACTGGTGCCACCCTCCTCACAGTCCCCACTGGTGCCATCCTCCTCACAGTTCTACTGGTGCCATCCTCCTCACAGTCCCCACTGGTGCCATCCTCCTCACAGTCCCCACTGGTGCTATCCTCCTCACAGTCGCACTGGTGCCATCCTCCTCACAGTCCCACCGGTGCCATCCTCCTCAGAGTCCCCACAGGTGCCATCCTCCTCACAGCTGCACTGGTGCCATCCTCCTCACAGTTTCACCGGTGCCATCCTCCTCACAGCTGCACCGGTGCCATCCTCCTCACAGTCCCCACTGGTGCCACCCTCCTCAGTCCCCACTGGTGCCACCCTCCTCACAGTCCCAACTGGTGCCATCCTCCTCACAGTCCCACTGGTGCCATCCTCCTCACAGTCCCACTGGTGCCATCCTCCTCACGGTCCCACTGGTGCCATCCTCCTCACGGTCCCACTGGTGCCATCCTCCTCATGGTTTCACTGGTGCCACCCTCCTCACAGTCCCACCGGCGCCACCCTCCTCACAGTTCCACTGGTGCCATCCTCCTCACAGTCCCACCAGTGCCATCCTCCTCACAGCTGCACTGGTGCCATCCTCCTCACAGTCCCACTGGTGCCACCCTCCTCACAGTCCCCACTGGTGCCATCCTCCTCACTTCTGCACCGGTGCCATCCTCCTCACAGTTCCACCGGTGCCACCCTCCTCACAGCTGCACCAGTGCCATCCTCCTCACAGTTCCACTGGTGCCATCCTCCTCACAGCTGCACTGGTGCCATCCTCCTCACAGTCCCACTGGTGCCATCCTCCTCACAGTACCACTGGTGCCATCCTCCTCACAGTCCCACTGGTGCCATCCTCCTCACAGTTCCACTGGTGCCACCCTCCTCACAGTCCCCACTGGTGCCATCCTCCTCACAGCTGCACCGGTGCCACCCTCCTCACAGTCCCACTAGTTCCATCCTCCTCACAGCTGCACCGGTGCCATCCTCCTCACAGTTCCACTGGTGCCATCCTCCTCACAGTTCCACTGGTGCCATCCTCCTCACAGCTGCACTGGTGCCATCCTCCTCACAGTCCCCACTGGTGCCATCCTCCTCACAGTTCCACTGGTGCCATCCTCCTCACAGTTCCACTGGTGCCATCCTCCTCACAGTCCCACTGGTGCCACCCTCCTCACAGTCCCCACTGGTGCCATCCTCCTCACAGTTCCACTGGTGCCACCCTCCTCACAGTCCCCACTGGTGCCATCCTCCTCACAGTCCCCACTGGTGCTATCCTCCTCACAGTCGCACTGGTGCCATCCTCCTCACAGTCCCACCGGTGCCATCCTCCTCAGAGTCCCCACAGGTGCCATCCTCCTCACAGCTGCACTGGTGCCATCCTCCTCACAGTTTCACCGGTGCCATCCTCCTCACAGCTGCACCGGTGCCATCCTCCTCACAGTCCCCACTGGTGCCACCCTCCTCAGTCCCCACTGGTGCCACCCTCCTCACAGTCCCCACTGGTGCCATCCTCCTCACAGTCCCACTGGTGCCATCCTCCTCACAGTCCGACTGGTGCCATCCTCCTCACGGTCCCACTGGTGCCATCCTCCTCACGGTCCCACTGGTGCCATCCTCCTCATGGTTTCACCGGCGCCACCCTCCTCACAGTTCCACTGGTGCCATCCTCCTCAAGTCCCACCGGTGCCATCCTCCTCACAGCTGCACCGGTGCCATCCTCCTCACAGTCCCACTGGTGCCACCCTCCTCACAGTCCCCACTGGTGCCATCCTCCTCACTTCTGCACCGGTGCCATCCTCCTCACAGTTCCACCGGTGCCACCCTTCTTACAGCTGCACCGGTGCCATCCTCCTCACAGTTCCACTGGTGCCATCCTCCTCACAGCTGCACTGGTGCCACCCTCCTCACAGTCCCCACTGGTGCCATCCTCCTCACAGCTGCACCGGTGCCATCCTCCTCACAGTTCCACTGGTGCCATCCTCCTCACAGTTCCACTGGTGCCATCCTCCTCACAGTTCCACTGGTGCCACCCTCCTCACAGTCCCCACTGGTGCCATCCTCCTCACAGCTGCACCGGTGCCACCCTCCTCACAGTCCCACTAGTTCCATCCTCCTCACAGCTGCACCGGTGCCATCCTCCTCACAGTTCCACTGGTGCCATCCTCCTCACAGTTCCACTGGTGCCATCCTCCTCACAGCTGCACTGGTGCCATCCTCCTCACAGTCCCCACTGGTGCCATCCTCCTCACAGCTGCACCGGTGCCATCCTCCTCACAGTTCCACTGGTGCCATCCTCCTCACAGTCCCACTGGTGCCATCCTCCTCACAGTCCCACTGGTGCCATCCTCCTCACAGCTGCACCGGTGTCATCCTCCTCACAGTCCCACTGGTGCCATCCTCCTCACAGCTGCATTGGTGCCATCTTCCTCACATCTGCACCAGTGCCATCCTCCTCACAGTTCCACCGGTGCCACCCTCCTCACAGCTGCACTGGTGCCATCCTCCTCACAGTTCCACTGGTGCCATCCTCCTCACAGCTGCACTGGAGCCACCCTCTTCACAGTCCCACTGGTGCCATCCTCCTCACAGTCCCACTGGTGCCACCCTCCTCACAGTTCCACCGGTGCTACCCTCCTCACAGTTCCACCGGTGCCACCCTCCTCACAGTCCCACTGGTGCCACCCTCCTCACAGTTCCACCGGTGCCACCCTCCTCACAGTTCCACCGGTGCCACCCTCCTCACAGTTCCACCGGTGCCACCCTCCTCACAGTTCCACCGGTGCCACCCTCCTCACAGTTCCACTGGTGCCATCCTCCTCACAGTTCCACTGGTGCCATCCTCCTCACAGTTCCAGCACTGCCTGGACCCTGGGAGGTCTCATGTACATACCTTGTGTGGTGTCCAAAAGTGTCCTCTATTGTCCAGTCTCGTTTGTGCTGATGAGGGGTGATCGTTGCCATAAAGGGGGCTGCCGGGCTTCTCCCATTGCTATAAGAGCCGAGTTTGCATTGTCGGGTGTGTATTCCAATTCAGACATTAGTTATGTGCTGGGGGGGTCTTCTTTGGTTGGCTTCTGTGGGTTTCAGAGACAATATTTCCTGGTCTCAATAGTCTGTATAGCAGGGTGGGGGCTCAAGAGGGTGCCCTTTCCATGCTTGTCTGAGCAGTTGTGTGAGGCAGTTGTGGCATTCCGTGTTGGGTGCTGTGCATGCCTCTTCTGCTGCGGAGAAGGGTTTGGGGTTTGCCTGTGAAGTTAACTCTTCCTCCAGGTGCATGCCCTGGGTGGGTTGTCACAGTAGGAGGTGGTGCTTTCTACCTTCATGCACTTGCTGTGCCAGGGAGATGCTAGTTTAGGATTCCTCGTCTGTGGGGTGAGGGTCTTATCTAGTGTACTCAATGCTTCTCTGGTGTTAATGCTGTGATTGGTCTCATGAAATCAGTTTGATATGGCTGATTGTCAGAGTGGCTGTGGTGGGCACAGGCGCACTGGAGGGGATCCCCTCTGTAGAGATGGAGGTTGCTCCTGCATGGGAGGGTGAAACCGCCATGATACCTGGGCCTCTGTCAAAGCAGATCATATCTTTGGAAATCATTCCACCTTTTGGTGTATTCATTTGGGTTTGCGTAGGCGCTTCTTGCTCTGTTGCCTTTAATCAGGAAGTGTGTGGAAAGCGAGGCCGGAAGCGGCTGGGTATAAAGCTGACAAGGGCGTAGACCCTCATCTTAGGGTCTCTGTCCTCCTCGTCACGCAACACATTTAGGAGACCACGCGCAGAGAGTGTGTTTAGTTTCGGTGAGGGTCTTGTGTTCGTTGAGGGTTATTACGTAGGTGTTTGCAACCCATAGGTCCAAGCACTGCAGGTTGTGTTGCTGCCATTTTAAGTAATGATGAGCTGCAGTGAACATTCAATTGATAATTTAGGGGGTTCCTATTACTGCAGAAAGCTCTTTGTGTCTCCCATCACCTTTGGGATGGCTTTGTGGGATCTACTGTAAAGATTTGGACGCCGGAGAAGGAGTGGACCACGTTGCCCAGAATCCTCCTGGGTGTTGACTGAGATGGGGTAGCGTTTTCAAAGCACTTCATAACTAGTGCTGAGAGCCTACAATGCAGGGGGTGCGCCGGACATGCCCGCGTGAAGACTAGGTCAAAAGCGGGTACATCTGCGCCCATCCGCAGCGCGTGAGGCCAGGCTGGGCCAACCTTCCTTCATCTTTTTCAACCCCAGATAATTATGATACCCCTGCTGTTGGACCCAAGGGCTCTACCATGAACAAGTTCTTGGCCAGGGCTATTGAGGTACTCTTAAAGAGGTAGAATTGGTGGAAAGAAGGGTCTCTGGTGAAGGCAATCTTTCTCCTCCCCCACTGTTTCCATGCTCTAATACTACGAATGTGTTGCCCCTCCTGAGCTGAAGAGTCACCCGCGGGGGGAAGGTGCCCACAGCCACAACTGGCCCTTGCTCAGATAGCCCCTGGGCGGAAAGACATTTGCTGCTGATGGTGAATAAAATGAGGGAGCAGAGGGTCCCTTTTACTGGTCAGTCCCTGGCTGCCTCTGAACACAAACATCTCCTCCCTCCCCCACTTTACCCGAATCACCTCCAGCTTAGTTAAATCAGGCTGATGCCAAGTTGGGGAGGGGGTGTTGGTGTGTGTCAGCAGGGGTGGCAGCAGGGGGTGGTGTATGGCAGCAGGGGGGTGCTGGTATATGGCAGCAGGGGGTGGTGTTTGGCAGTGGGGGTGCTGGTGTGTGGCAGCAGGGGGTGGTGTATGGCAGCAGGGGTGCTGGTGTGTGGCGGTGGGGGGTGTTGGTGTGTGGCAGCGGGGGTGTTGGTGTGTGGCAGCGGGGGTGATGCTGGTGTGTGGCAGTGGGGGGTGCTGGTGTGTGGCAGCAGGGGGTGGTGTGTGGCAGCGGGGGTGTTGGTGTGTGGCAGCAGGGGTGTTGGTGTGTGGCAGCAGGGGTGTTGGTGTGTGACAGCGGGGGTGTTGGTGTGTGGCAGCGGGGGTGATGCTGGTGTGTGGCAGCAGGGGGGTGCTGGTGTGTGGCAGCGGGGGGTGTTGGTGTGTGGCAGCGGGGGTGGTGCTGCTGTGTGGCAGCGGGGTGGTGCTGGTGTGTGGCAGGTCAGGATGGAGCCTGCTGACTGATTGGGAGGTAGGGGGTAGAGGAGCCGGGGAAAAAACACAACAGTGAAAGCAAAACCAGTGCGACGCTTGTAAGACGAGCACAGTGCTGATAAATAATGTATGTCCACAATTGTTAAAAAATACATAAACAACCAAAAACAGCACCAGCTATACTAAAATGAAAGCGCGCCATGCCACACACTTGTATAAATTAAATAAATAGGTAGATCCTAACAAACACATAACATTTAGGAGTGTAAGGAAACTGTAATTAGCCGGTGCTCCTAGCGTAAAACCGGAAATGATGTATCGGAGCGTTAACACATAAGGAGCCAGGAAATTAAAGCAACATAGGAGTGAACCAATTGCAGGCAGCAGGCTGGATTACTCTCGGTAGAGTAACTACAGCACGTCTTGCAGACAGCGCTTGCACGCTGATGCTCAACCTAAAAAACGTTCTCCACCCGTCCCAGCCCAAGGAGATAACAACAAACTCATGCATGGAGAAAGCTAGCCTGTCTGCTTCGGAGGAAACCTTGCTTGATAAACTTTCCCCAGGTTTTGTTCAGCACTAGAAGTACACCTCCTCTCTCTCCGACAGAGGCTCTGTTGTGGGGAGGCAGAAACGCATTGTAGGTGTGGACTTTACAGTAGATGTATAAGAGCAGCAAGGGTGACAGTCCAAGGCTACTGTTTCCGCCTTGGCCACCAACCTGGGCTTGTTCTGGACATTGCAACCGAGTGACGCTGTACCGTCTTCTTTGAGCTCCCAGGGTCTCGACAGCAGATACAGCACCTGCCCTTCCTTCCTCACAGACGACTTGCAGTCTGGCAGCGAGCCGTAAGAGACTGTTAATGAAGAGACACCCTCGGTAGTGAACTTGGGGGCATATCTATGAAGGTTTGCGTTGCCATTACACCAGCAAGGGGGCCCAAGGGCAATGCAAAACCTAAGTCGGATATATCAAGCCACAAAAGGCCACTTTGGGTGGCCCTGCATGGCTTGATAAATTTAGAGTAACACAACGCAAATCACTTTGCTGCGTTACTCTTCCCCAAGGAGGCATTCCATCAGTGGAGCGTGGGTGTTCCCATGCATCCACACATGGATTTTGGTTCATTCCTAGATTTTAATCCAACAAGGAGCTGCAGAGGGAATCGATATGCCAGGCCACCCTCCAATCAACATATAATCCAACAACAAGGACCTGGCATTGTTAGGCACTTTTACCAATTTGTATATATGAATACGTAGGATTACTTATAGGGCGATATATTTATCTTTTCCCAAACTCAGTAGTTCTTTTCATGAACTCTGACCTACTCCCCCGTGCCTTGATAATAAGTAATTTAAAAGTCCCACAGTGGGGAGAAGGAGATACCAGTCAACAGTCAGTTCACTCAACCAGCACCCGTCAACAATGGAGTATATACGTGTCACAAAGACAGAAAGGTGCAAAAAAGTGTAGGCCATCCTCAAAGTGGTTAACAACATGCTGTGTTTTTAATATTGGGCCAACTCACGCTGTGGAATAAAAAGTTAGGAGTGCGTATGTGAGTTGTATTCAATTTTATTTGAGACTTCTTGTGTCTCATTCTTCTTGGGGTCTTGTTTTTCTTTTTCAATTTTTCCCACCTTTCCCGCACTGGACACATATTTTATTTTATATGAGAAAGTCATCGATGATGATAAGTACGTGGGCAAGCTGGTGAGAACCTGCCAGTAGTTCCTCCGGTGGTGCGCATGTGAGATACTTTCTCATTTCCCTATACTTTTTTGCACCTTTCTGTCTTTGTCCTACGTATTCATATATACAAATTGGTAAAAGTGCCTAACAATGCCAGGGCCTTGTTGTTGGATCATCCCTAGATTTTCCAATGCTGGTAAACCTGGGAATGCGTCAAAATGCTACGCATAGAAAGAGGTAAATGCCTCAGGGAATTGTTTTTGTGCAGGATGGTGCCCCTTCATGCACAGAAACAATCCTGCTTACAATACAGGCCAATGGTGCAAGGGCACATGCATTGGCACTAGGCAGCACATTGTGCATCAGCGCTGGGAACTTATAGGAATGAGCTGTATAATGTTAAGTATTGCACATTCCTGCCTTTTCCCAATCATGCAGCACAGCAAGGTGACTTGCTGCAGTGCAGGGCACTGCGTGATTTCTTAATATTCCTCTTGGTTTCTTCTCCGCCGGCATGCTGCCTTTTGAGGTCTCCCGCCTGATGCCTGCCCATAGGTTTTAATCACGGTTAACGTGAACACATGGAGAGTGGAGACCAGCTGAAAACAACGTTGTTCATTGGTTATCTCTGAGTCTTAATATCAATGTTTACGATTCTGATAACATCCTGTTTGTGAGAAGAGTGCCCTGGGTGGGCCCTCTGCGGAAAACCAAGGGTGGAGACTGGATTTTTGTCAATTTCCGTAGGCCCATTTTGTGCACACCCTACTTGCACAGTGTAGATAGTCCTACACATACGATTCCCGCACTGAAGTTCTGCCCCTTGGTTTCTTCTATAAACCTCCTTGTGTACAGGAGGCTATCCCAAAAGGTGTGCTAACCAGCATAACACATAATAGATCCTTCCTCTTGGCCAGCTTGGATAATCTGGATTCACCAGCTTGGGCCTTCCCAACCAAAGATGGCAGTGTTTACTGGTGAGCAGCCAACAGCAATGTCCTCCAGGGTATCTCACTTCATTGCTACCATGAACATTCATAGCCGGAATATTGCTGGCTTAAAAGCTAAGCTCGACCTTGAGTAGTGTTGAGCATTTATGGACTTATGATATAGTTCTATTTCAAGAAACTTGGGGGACAGTCTTCTTTATAATGGTTTTAACTGCTACATTCTTCCATCTGTCCCCTCCAGTTCAGGTCAGGCCAAAGGTGGTTTTTCCGCCTGGTTCAAGCTCTTCCTGCATATTTCACTTTCCTCTCTTGATTCAAATTGTGATTTTGTTCAGGGGTTCAAGGTTACACGTTCAGGAGGATCTGCTTTTATTTAATACATTTTTAGAACAATGATTTCTCTAATTCTAATATGTATAATTTAAAAATGCCTTAGGTAACCTGCTTGTTTCTAGGCCATTGATATTCAAAGTACGCATGGGGGAGCATGCGGCCCCCTTGACCATTACATGTAGCCCCCTGGTCAGCAGCAGCACTGGGCTGCTGTTTGCTCGGCTCAGCACTAACAATAAAAAGTTTTTAAATAGACAGCAAACATTTATTTCAAGGTTAATTGGTGTTAAAGAAAGAAAGTACTAGGGAGTCCTGCTTAACTTTATAAACACCTTTATTTATAAACACATCTTGCAGCAAAAGTGTAAAAGTGTGACAGTCTCTTCAAAATTCGAAAAGTGTATTTAATTAACACACAGAGCCTTTTCACTTTAGTACAACTGATTATATCAGTGCGTCTAGAAGTATTAATGTAAAATGATAGGTTTCAAACATGAATCTAGACACATTATTTCTTCCCTCTACCCTGACAGCAATGCCAATAGTAAAGTAAAGAGGCAAGTCAGTTGTTATGTGCCCTCTGTGGGTGACCTGGGTTCCTATTATACATGAACAAAATTATAGTTTATTAAATCAAACACAGGAGAAAGTTTTATCCAATGCACACCCTAACATCATGTATTTTGAAGGTCCTCTTATATGTGATAATGAAGAAAAAGAAGGGAAAGTGAAATTAAACAGTTGCCTAGGATCACGCAATTTGGTAAAGGGGGAAGCTGGGATTAAACCCAGGTTTTCTGGTTTCACATTGTTCATTTCAGCCACTAGCGCAGGGTGGGGGGGGGAGTTCTTGATTATATGGGGTTAGTTGAAAGAGCAGCTACAAGCATTTGGAGATCGAGGTTACTGATATCACATTAGGGCACCATATATATTGGGGCCGTCCTCGCCCTCTGGCTTACCTTATGATATGCCACCACCCCTTAAAACCAGGTCCCGCCTGTCGGTTTTATCATGGAGCGTTAATGGACTTGGCAACAAGATCAAACGGAGAATGGTCCATCAGTTTATCCCTAAACATACCCCTGACATTGTATTATTGCAAGAAACCCATTTACTAGGCAACACCTGCAGAGCAATGACTAGGGGTGGATATACAATGGTGGCACATTCAGGATACACTACCGATTCCAGGAGGGTGGTCGTTCTCATAAAAATGTCCACCCCTTTTATTCTCCATAAAACCTGGGCCGACCCAAAGGGAACCTACGTGGCACAAACGGGCACTTGGGA
This sequence comes from Calotriton arnoldi, assembly GCA_963921515.1. Taxonomy (NCBI): domain Eukaryota; kingdom Metazoa; phylum Chordata; class Amphibia; order Caudata; family Salamandridae; genus Calotriton; species Calotriton arnoldi. Next base: position 249,784 of record CAWUFW010012932.1, read on the forward strand.
GGGAATCCCAATTAATCTATGCTCTGACTATGTTCCTCCGCGACTGCACCGCCTCACACTCCCGTTGAGCGAGGTGTTGCTTCAGTTGCCTGAGAGGGTATTACTCATTGGGGGAGACTTTAGCGCACTACTGTCGCCTAACTTGGATAGACATGCTGAAGCCCACCTGACCCACTGGGACCCAACACTGTGCAACTTTGTCACGGCCCTTGGCCTAGCAATACCTGGCGCACACTACATCAGACAGGTCGCCAATACACCTTCCTCTCTGGAGCTCATCTCAGCCTCTCCAGATTAGACTACATTTTTACTCAGGTTGCCCGCGGCCCATTAACGCTTGGCATCTTCAAGATACCAAATTCGCTGAAAATTTATACCAGGCCACGACCAACTATTTCACAATCAATGAGGGCTGAGTGGCCTCCAACTTAACACTATGGGAAGCCTATAAGGCGAAAATTCATACTAGGCACTGCTTACTCGCAAATAGTGGGGCAACAAAGGGAAAGGGAAAAATCACTTCTTGCGCTAGAGAACGAAATGCAGTCATTAGAAAAGGAGGGAGGTAACGCCCTAAATGAAGACCGGGTCCACACCCTTCGTTTCAGACAAAAAGAATATAAAGATTTAATGGAAAATAGGGCGTAAAATTCATATACTCTGTCCCAAGGGCGCCTATATGAGGTAGGCAACAAAATGGGGAAAGTAGTCGCGTGGCTCGAGAAAAGAGACTGCGCGAAAGGATGGGTACCCCAAATAGCCACAGAGCTGGGCGAAACAGTCTCCGACCCAGAGGGAATATCGGAGGCATTTGCGCAGTAGTATGAGCAACTCTACACCCCCACTACACAATGGTCCCTTGCAGAGATCTACGACTTTCTGAGAGATATCAAACCCCCGACCCTCTTGGAGGAACATCGGGACTACCTAGAGGCAGACATTGAGTCATGTGAAGTTGAACAGGCGATACGAGCATTGAATTCGGGCAAGGCGATGGGGCCCAATGGCCTTCCCATTGAACTGTACAAACGCGTAGCATCCAGGTTAGCGCCCCACCTACTCCACATGTGGAAGGAAGAGATAGACGAGCAAATGCTCCCACCAGATCAGCGCCTAGCGACGATAGTTGTTATTCATAAGGCCGGGAAAGCGCCAGAGAGATGCAACTCATATCATCCCATCTCCCTTCTCAATGTCGAAGTTAAGGTCCTTGCCAAGCTCCTGGCGACTAGGTTATGCCGGGTCATAACTACCCTAGTTCATCCTGACCAGTCAGGCTTTATGCCAAACAGAGGAACGCGTCTTAACTTGTGTAGATTGTACAGAGTGATGGCGGGCTCCAGAAACGACAAAATATCCACAATGGTTCTGTCAATGGATGCCTCAGTGGCATTCAACACTCTCGAATGGATGTATATGTTTGAAGTACTTGAACGCTTGGGCTTCGGACCAAATTTTTTAGGTTGGATGCAATTATTGTATACTGCCCCAACTGCCCAGGTTAAGGTGAATGGCATCACAAACCCCGTAGCTTCCCTCTGGGCAGAGGGACCAGGCAGGGTTGCCCCGTATCCCCCTTGGTATTCGCACTAGCCCTGGAGCCCATAGCGGCATGGGTTCGACAAGATCCAATTGTAAGGGGAGTCACATGGGGAGAATCATGGGAAAAACGAATATCCTTGTATGTGGACAATATCCTTTTCTATGTGTCCAACCCCCACGCCACGATTACCTCTGCACTTTTGGCCAGCACTCCGGCTACAGGGTGAACTGGGACAAATCCCTCATGCATCTAATAACAGGTCCCATGCCCACACTACCCAGAAGTGTTGAACTGCCTCTGTCGGCTGGGCATTTTAAATACTTAGGTATTCACGTCACCATGGATCCCATCCTATTCTACCGTCTGAATTTAGCCCCCCTCCGGGAACGCTTTGTGGCAGATGTAGAACACTGGAAAACTTTGCCGCTCTCATTATTGGGGCGGGCGGCGATGTTTAAAATGATGACCTTACCCCGAATGCTTTACATTATGCAAAATAGCCCCCATCAGGTGTCAGATAAATTTTTTCAGTCCACTGAATCCCTTCTCCGTTCGCTGTTGTGGAACGCAGCCCCACCACGGATTGCCCTCTCCAAGCGAATACGTGGAGTATATGAAAGGGGAATCGGCCTTCCAGACATAAAAAAAGTACTATTGGGCAGTGCACCTAGCGATAGTGAACGATTGGGTGTTTGCTCCCTGGAACGACCCGACCTATAGACTAGAGCGGCTCTCTATGGGCCTGGGGGATATCAAGCCATACTCTATAGCTCACCTAAGGGTAAAAACGTATTTCCCCAAACATGCACAATAGCTCAGATATGGCGCACCGCCAAGTCCTTCTTGGGATGGAAGGGTAAGTTTACTAATATGACCCCATTAAGGCATAGTGACGCACTTTCCCAGGTGCATGACCTTTGGGGCTTTAAAGCATGGAACCTAATAGGGATTTCTGCATTGGGGATGTATGGAGGGATGGTAATATGCTCACTTGGGAGGAGTTACAGACCCAGTAAGAACTGACCGCCACTGAAGTATTTAGATACCTCCAACTTCGACATGCCCTTAGAACACATATCTCCGGGGAGACCCCCTCTCAGAATCCTCCCCCCCCCCCAGAGGACAGAGTCCTAACTGAATCATTACCTAAAAAACAGTCACCCTGATTTATAAAAAAACTACGGAACAACTCTCCCAACGTCCTCACCGTGCTGAGATCCAAATGGGAGGCAGAAATTGGAGACTGTGACGATGGAGAATGGGAGGAGGCGCTGGCGACCTTACAAGAGGTTGCTATACACACGGGGTTCAGATTGATATTTCTGCGCATACTACATCGATCTTACTATTCATGCACAACTCTCAGGCACATGGGGCGCACCTCAACGGCCCTGTGTCTTAGGGGTTGCGGGAGCGAGGGACCTTCTTCCACACGATATGGGCATGCCCAGTGATCCAAATTCGACCTGCAGAAAATAATGGGGGAAGTGACTATGGAGACCCCCCCAACTACAACAAAGAAGTGCATTCTGCATATTTGGGGAGAGGAGCCACTGCCAAAATATGCCAGGATCTGGCTCTCACTGGGCCTTATAATAGCCAAGCGAAATATTGAACGACTGTGGGGAGAGGCTGCCGCTCCACTGGTGGGAGACTGGCAGTGGGACTTAGACTGGTGTATGACCAATGAGAAGCCCTTATATCAGGGAAGGGGCAGCCCATCAAGTGGGAGAAAATTTGGGCAGGATGGCGCTCCTATAGGGGCTTTGATACAGGACCCACCCCAGGGTGGCAAGATGGCGGACATGACGCACTCTATGTCTAGACATAAGAAGGCAGCAAAATGTGTTGGCTGCTTCCATCTAGTTTATTTCCCCATATGTGATCCCTGGAAGATTCTTCTACTTACCTGCTGTACCAAATGTTGCTACCTAGAGATCTCTGTATGCTGCTTTTTGTTTGTATATTTATATGTTTTGTTTGTTTGAAAATCAATACAAAGATTTAAAAAAAAAAGATTCAGCCACTAGATGTATATGCTTTGCTTCACCCACACCTACCTTACCACCAATCCCCCAGCCCCCTCACTCGACCGTCAACCTGCTGGTATTGATGAGGCCCTCGGGCAGATCACAGACCAAACTTTTTGGCCGCAGGGAAAATGTTTGCGAGTACTCATGTTCTAGGCCATGGGTTCTCACAAACATTTTCCCAGGGGCCACAAAGTTGGTCTGTGATGTGCCCAAGGGCCGCATTGAGGCCAGCAGGGTGGCAGTCAGGGGTTGGGGCATGGGGGTTGGCGGTAAGGTGGGTGCAGTTGAAGCAAAGCACATACATCTAGTGTCTGAATTGCACAATGTAAAACCAGAATCTTGGGAATAATCCCGGCTTCTCCCAAATTGTGAGATCCTAGGGAATTGGTTTATTTCACTTTCCCTCGTTTTTCTTCAATATCACAAATGAGGACCTTGAAATACGTGACTTGAGGATGTGTGCTGTACAAAACACCTCCTGTGTTTGATTTAATAAACTATAATGCTATTCATGTATATTAGAAACCCATGCCACCCAAAGAGAGCATATACAAACTGACGTGCCTCTTTGTTCACTACTGGCATTGTTGTCAGGGTTGGGTGAAGAATGAATGTTTCTTAATTCATGTTTGAAAACTTATCTCTTTAAAAAAAATACTTCTCAGAGCACTGATAAAATCTGATGTAGTAAGGTGAAGCAGTGTGAATGAAATACACTTTTTGAATTTTGAACAGACGTTTATCATACTTTTACACTTTTGCTGCAAGATGTTTTTAAAAATGAAGGTGTTTCTAAAGTTAACCGGTGCAGGACACCCTAGCTACTTCCTTTCTTTAGCGTAAATTAAACTTTAAATAAATGCTTGCCTGTTTGTTTGACATCTTTTTAATGTTAGTGTGGAGTGGAGAACACAGCAGCTCAGTGCTGCTGCTGGAGAGGGCCCCACGTAAAGGTCAGGAGGGTCACATGCGCCTCCCCAGGCCGTACTTTGAGTATCACTGTTCTAGGCACTCATCTGATGGTAGGGTGCTTTTGGCCGTCTGTGGGGATTTTAACGCCAAACTCCAGGGGGGATTTCCATCTTTAACTATTGCAGCCCTCGTGGCATTGGTTTAGTTTCTGGAATTCTGTGTGGGCACACAACTATGCTTGGGACCTCGGTAGTCAGGGACTGAGTCTTCTTACCACCTGAGTACCCATGAGCCCAGGACGGACTAGCTATAGTGTCTCACTTGCCCTCCTACTCATTCACAGAGGAACAAGTGATTAGACACCCAGAACACAACACTCCTGACCCTCTAAGGAATCGCGGTGACAGGACAGACCCTTTCGCTCTCACACTCGTACTTGTCCACAATAAGATCTGACAGAGACACAAGAAAAGTTTAAAATATTTATTTGAACAATCGTGCTCTTGTATGCAGTATACATGCCACAATTAGTAGGAAAATGCCTAACACAAACACGGTCAGCATAGCAAGTGATCAAGAAATCATAAACGGAGCTGTTATTATATCAGACGGGGCCTTCCAACCCCCATCCCCTTCTACAGAAGTAAAGTGATTATATATCAGAAGATCTCTGTGTGTTTGCAGCAGACCCCGTATCTTAGCATACACAGATTAAAGTTCTACATTTCTGCTGTAGTCGCTCTCATCTCTGAAAATCTCCCTCCAAGTGTGTATTTCACATGACTGTGCCTACCTATTTGGAAAGGAGTACTTGTTCCCAAACAACAGCTGCATCAGTATGTTTTTAGTCTAGGTGCTAGTACCAGACCAGAACAGAATAACCAGGGGCATTGTTGTTTGACCTTGTTCACGGTGTTCAGACAGAATGCGAAAACAACACCAGGTACTGAGTGAAAGTATAATGTGGCACAAAGCAAAGTACGTTTGTATAGTAACATGTGCAAAGCCAAATGCAGGCTGCTTAGGCTAACTTAGGGAAAACGACAATGGGCCAGCACGGGACATATGACACCCTCCCCTTGGTCAGATTGGTAGCACCAGAGTGACGGCAGAGATCGGCAGGTAAGCAGAGGCAAAGCATCATAATATATGTAAATTGCATATGCGTCTTGTATGGAGACCATGACAAGGAAACGGAAAACTAAACAAATATTAAAACAAAAATATCCATTTACAACGTGTTGGTGAGGCCCAGGATGTAAGATGAGAAGCAGAAAGACAGCCACTCTAGTAAAAGATCCAAACCCTCTCAGTCGAGATATCCGCTATGCAATTGAGCAAGTCAAAGGAACAAACATGCTCTTTGGTACCAGTTGACAATAGGACTGAAACTGGGCAACCGTGTTAACTTCAATGAAACTGAGATCCAGGAGATGCTGCGTCGTTGCACAGGAAGTACCGCCGGCCATAACGCTGTGTTATAAACCAGTCACATACCCAAGGAACAGTCTTTGTAATGGGCCACTTAGGGACACATCAACAGTTCTAAATCCAGGGTGCTTGTAGTGGCGTAGCCAGGCAGCCGTTCAGGGCCATTTGTTAGGGGCACTGGATACAATGAAACACAGGCTGCACACAGGTGAAGTAGGTGTAGCGGAACGTTAAGCAGAATTCGCCACCCAAGGCTGCTAAGGGCGTGATTCCAAAAATCTCCAGCATTCCATCACGGTACAGCTGCAGTGATGCCTGTCCTGCCTGGACCACAAGCGAAGCATCCATTACAGAACAACAGGAGCAGGAGTACAATGCTGCATATCACAATGAGCAGCAGCAGGAACCCACAGAACAGGCTGGAAAAAACAGTATGTATAAAAGCTGGTATTACACCAAAAATAGTTTGAAAAGATGTCATGAGGCCGGATCCCACAAGTTAAAAAAAGTGTGCCAGGCCCATGGTTTCAGATGCATTAAATATTTGATGCATCAGTTCACTGAAATGTAGGGGGAGATTGGTGTTTAACAAAGATTGTATTTCACTAGAAGTTCTCGCCACCTGCAATTCGAAGGTCTTACGAGCTGAAGTGAGCGCCACTTCTTGTTGAAATAACAACGCTTTGAGTCTGCTTAGCTTATTGAAATCTGTTTTCAAAGTTGGAATGGAAGGCCATAACTAACTATTTAGACTCTCGTGTAAGTGTGTGTGGGGGGAACAGGACGTTGTTGCAGCAAGTGACTAACTGGGAAACCAATATTACATACGGGATTCCCACCCGCAGACCGCAACAGTCCTGATTATTAAGAAAAAGATAGCTTCCATTTGAAAGCAACGTGGGAGTGGGAATAACTGCAGGAATTGGAGTCCCTTTCAAAAAACAAGCCAAATTAGGGGCAGACACATTGTAGGTGCCATGGATTTTCACTTGTTTACAACAAGGGAACGACCGGCAGTGGAGTCACAATCCCCTCCTGTAAGAAAAGCTTCTCTCTTGGCTCGCTGACAATGATAGGTGAAGGACGGGGACCATAATTCATGAATGTAGCTACTCCTAAGGGGTTCATATCTGCCAACTGGGAAGTGATTCATGCAAGCAGTGAATTGAAAAATCGAGATGGGCAGCGAGATAACCCCATGTATTAACCAAACAGCGGAGGGAGTTTCCGCTACTGTGAAGGGAAGTTGTTCAAGCTTCTCTATATGTAACATGGTATAACAAGCGTCTTTCATAGCCATTAATTGTTGTGTATGTGTCAAATTAAATGGCAAGAATAAGGTGCTACAATTAAGTTAATGCCAAGGAATCTGTCCATTTTTAAGTGTTTGCAGTGTCCAACTAAATTGCATAATTGATCCTGACCATGGTACATTGTGGACACTTCATTTTGCACAATATCAATTACAGACAACACAATATTATCTAAAGTATAAATAAGAGATGACAATGTATTAATACTGTTGTCTACTACAGCAAGCACTTTGTCCAAATTATCTTGATCAATTTGGCTTAAACATACTGCAGCTTCCAGTTACGACAATTTCAAAAGTTCATTATAGGCAGCATAAACAAATCATTTAGAACGAGGGGATTTTGTACCCAAAAGGAAATCAGATAAGTTCATATCTTCAGACAGAAGAGAAATATGTTGTTTCACTGCTGATAAAGTAGAATGTTCTAACCACTGTTGATACAATTTACCCACAGAATAAGTTGTTATCATGTGAGAGTGGGTGAAATGTGGATAATGGGGATTAGGTCTATTCAATTTGAACCCAGATGTGGTGTTTAAAAAATGTAAGCTTCAAGCATCAGTGTCCAATGGCCACAATAACCACCCACCCGGAGCTATAATTGAAGAATTAAATGTGCCATTCTCTATCATATAGTGTAATTGTTCTTCAGTGTCGTTAGCATAAGATTGCTAATCATTGAAAGGTGATAGAGATGGAATGTTGGGTGTATTCAAGTCTTTAACTTTTGCTAATCCCAGACAAGTAGTTTGCTGAATGGTCTCATTAAGAAAGATAATTCATGTGGGAATCAGACATGCACGAAATAGAGATTCTGTACCTTGAACTTGCCAGGATTTAGTACCCCAAATAGATTTCAAGTCAATGTTATCTTTCCAATACTCATAGCCTTTCAGGGCTAGATTGCTAACAAAGGAGGTGGTATATATTAACCTAGTTTGAGAAAGCATATATTTTCTTGAATTAGTTGGTAGCAATTTAAAATAATATGCTCTTGGGTCAGAAGTATCATGACTCGTGAAATATGTATATTTCATTTTATGTGTTGTAGAGCTAACTTGGGGCAGAGTAGGGCAATGTTCCCATTGTGTATAATTATATTGGAGACGTTGCCCATTTGCTTTATGTATAAAATGGTACCCATAATGCTGGTAACAGAACAACTCAGCATAGTTGGCAGAATTCATAAATAAATCTTCAGATTCAAAAACAGTATAATATTGCAGTTCAGAAAATAAATTTATAGTATCAACATCCCAATCATCCGATTGTAACTCAGGCACTATGACATCACCCATGGAAACTTTGAATACGTAGGGTATCTAAAGGGTCTCCGTAGGACTGAACATATCGAATGGTACTTTATCCCATACAATTCCATCTTTGACTGGGACCGCTGAAATGTTGACAAGGGACTGGTCTCTTTTCATTTCATGAGAGGAAGAATGAGGGGCCAACACTCCGTCAACCAGTTCTGCAGCAGAGCATTCTGGGAGCCATGGAGACACTCTCCCGCCCTCCCCCTTATATGCTAACTCTGCATTCCCTCCCTGGGGTCCCCCCACCCTAGCTCCTTCACCAAACGGGCGCAGACTTGTCTGGAGAGGAGACCGCCTGCAGGATTCATACCCTCTCTCCTCTGCAGGCTTCACACTAATTTTGACCTTTGACTGATGTTTAGGGCTAACGTAGCTCAGCTGATTGCCAGTTTGAGGTTATTTGCCAGGAAATTAAATCATCGCTATTAAAGCCTGCGCACAAAAGAGGCAACCCTGATTCTGAATGGGTTAATGCAACATGTTCATCATTAGGGGGCACTTTGAAACCACAACCGAGGAAACAAGCCTGATTCTCCCTTGCTCTGCTGCTAACAAGGCTGCCTTTAAACCCAGGCAGATGGATTAAAAGGAATCGAGGCAGAGTCCATGCTGGCGCCTGCGCCCATCGGAAGTCCAAGATCTCCAGGAGTACTGTACGCACTTTAATGGACAGCAATGCCAGGTCAAGAAACTCAAGTATACAAATTGCATCCGATCAGAGGGTCACTCATGATTTCTGCACTATACATGACAACCCTTGCACAATAGTCCCTGAGGCCTATGCTCTGGTACTCTCTACACTTTTACCGTGGAGGTAGCTAAACGTGCCTTGCAGGGATGTCCCTCCACAAAGCGCCTGGTGCAGCTGAGGTCCCAACGGAGCTACTTAAGTGCAGTACTGCTCTGGGGGCTCCTCTACTTGTCAAAGCTTTTATTATCATTGGACCCCATATCCTGAACTCATGGTCCTTATCTATATATATTTGTACCTATATATAAAAACGGGAATCACCTACACCCAAGGTGCTACAGACCAATCCCCCCCATCGACTCCAGGGTTAGTCATGTTCAATGGGAGTCGAGTCTGGATGAAAGACGACATCAATAGCCCTTGCCAGTATGGATTCCTTGAGGGGCCTGGTACTGTGGAGCAATGTTTGAAGCAATGTTTGTTGTTGCCAAGCGTTGCCCCCTAGACCTGGCCTTCATGGATCTATCCTGTGCATTCGATCGGGTTAGTGTTTCTAAACTATGGAAAACCCTTCTGAATCTGGGCCTCAATGCCCCTTTGGTGTATTTTCTTTATCACCTACACAGGGATCTGGAGGCAGGGTTTGTTTTGGACCGGAAGGTGAATATTTTCCTTCATTCAGCTTGGAGCGCAGTCAGCCAGGGTTGTGTTATGGCCACTATTTTATTTTCCTTTTACATTAACAATTTGAATAATTTTTTGGTTCAGAGCGACCCGGACATCAACAGAATCAATAGTAGGCCGATTCCAGCTCTCCTTTATGCAGATGACGCAGTTGCAATAGCGCGCGCATCCAGGAGCCAGGAGCCCCGGTGGCTGCTTTCTCTGGCGCTATGACTGAGCGAGGGTTGGAGATTAACCAACCTAAATCCCAGATTATGGTGTGTGGGTCACTCAGCTCCACCTAAAAAGGCTTGAGAACTATTAGTATCAATGGCAACGGCCTACAGAGGGTGTGTAACTTTCCTTACTTAGGGGGAGTTTATCACTCCTCCTACTAGTGAACCTTTCAACCCACTGCCAAAAATGTAGGTAGTTGGCAGGTGCTTTTTTTAACTACTCCTTGGCAATTGGCAGCAGGCTGCCTCTTCTTATGATTGAAATTTGTAATCGGCAATATGTGCCAGTGGCGTCCTATGGAGCGGGAGTCTGGGGCCACGGGGACATTAGCACCATGCAATTGGAAGAGAACTGTGGACTTGGCTGCCTCCTGCATCCCTCTCCCTCAGGCCCTAGCTATGTATGCCATGAGGAACTGGGCATTCCATATCGAGAGGGCATTATTAAACTGGCTGCTTCATCACTGTGGCAGAGTGTGGTGATGTCTTTTCTAACACATTCCACATTCCAGAACTGTATCCCTGGGATGTGGAATGTGGTATGGGGTTTCAGGTCTTGTGTGTTCTCTTTGAGTCAGTTGCTGCCGGACTGTGGACACTGTGGCCAATAAACTCAGCACTTGAACACGGCACATCTCTTGCCTTTTCATTGTGACCGTGTCACTACAATTTGGCGATGCTTTGGCCACAGTGAGGAACTCACGCACTTCTGGAGGCAGCACAGCCCCTATTCCTGGCGGAATACGAACGAACAGGAAACCTCACAGACGAGGAACCGAACAGGCCAGTATGTGTGCCCTATTGACTTTGTGACGAACATTCATGCGAGTCTGAGTGAAAACTTTTTGAGGAATTTGAGCGATGGTTGGGGGCACAAATGAGTACCGAAGTCGGGAAGCATGAGATAGCGCGTGCACTCTCATCACATGCTGCTAAGTACCACTGTGAGTGCGTGAGAGAGACTCTGTATAAGAAGCTTTGCACGCTGCTACGTTCAACAGTTAATGCAAGCACGAGCCCCTTGATAAGAAGCGTGAACACTTACCCTGGTAGATAATCCTCATGTGCGCCTGACTTCACCAGCAGCGTTCCGGCGTGTTCTGCCCACTCTCCTCCTTTGTCTTTCATCATCACAACATCAGGGTACATGAGCGCAGGCACAGGGAGGACACCAGCGTCTTCACGTTCTTTTGCCATGCACGGTATGTCAGCGGTCATATTGGATTGGGATCGAGTTGACTTATTTGGCATTCGGATCCAGGATACCAGAGTTTCCACGGTGCTTTGCTGACAGGCTCTATCCTAAACCCGACTCACAATTTATACAAGCTGCTGTGATGCGCACACATTCTGTGCATTATACCGTGAGTGTTGAAGGCATCCTTGATACGCACACGCATACCAGCCGACAAGTTTCTGTGGTGCTCACACATTTTGTGCATTTCACTTTGAGCATAAAGGGCATCCGCGACTCGCACACGCAGTCCAGTTTCTTCTGTGAGCAGAGAGTTGCGCATCCGTGACGCGCACATGCAGTCCAGCCTCTTTCAAGGAAGTCTGTACACATTTTACGCATTTGTGCATCTACATCTGTGATTCACACACAAACACTGTATGAACCTTCAAGACAAGTAATCCTATTTGACAGTTCAGTTTTGTCTCTGTTTAATCTCATTATAAAGTGAAAGTTCATCTGTGTGCCCAACGCCACTTACCCACACTCAAAGTGTGTTGCACCATATGGCCACCATGCAGAGTGTTAAAGCCCCTCCCCCTTTCCTGCAATCACCAGGTGACCCACCTGTCCCTTGGTGGAATTGGTACAGGGCTTTCACCCAAAATATGGGAGCCATTGGGGGAAATAGGTATCGCCCAGAATGGAAAAGATTTTTGTTGGAACATAATCTGGGTTTTGAGGGTCAATCCATTTATGAGCATTTGCCAACTGTTCAATTGCAACAGGATGATGATGAGCTGGATGAGTATGAGTTGGCTGTGAAGAAACTAGAAAAAGAATTCGATGTTCATCCCAGTTTGATAGTTAACAGACACACATTTTTCACGAGAGAGCAACGCCACGATGAATCCATTGACACGTATGTAGCAGTTTTACGTATGTTAGCCGCTGAATGTGAGTTTGAAAATTTTACGTCACAATTGATCCGCGACCAGATAGTGGTACATTGCTGGGATAAAAAAAGTTCAGGAGAAACTACTAACCATGAGAAATCCCAGTTTGACAGAGAGTATTGATGTTGTGAAAAGCATTAAGGTGTCTCGCAAGGCTTCCAAAGACTTAACGTGCAGGGAGCCTAAGGGCGTGTCAGTTGTGAATGAAAGTGGCAGTAACAAACAAAATGCCCATTTCAAGAAAACCACCAAGAGGAAAGAATCCAAAGGGGGATTCTTTAGTCAGAAAAACATTTGTTTCAGGTGTGGGTTTTCAAATCATGGTCCGATCGGTCGACCATGTCCAGCAAGGAATGTTAAGGTCAGGACCTGTGGTAAAATGGGGCATTTTGCCAAAGTTTGTCAGTCAACCAAGGATAAGGTCAACACTATACTGAACAGTGAGCTGTGTGACAGCTCTGAGGAAGAATAGATTATGGGGAAAGACGTGGTACTGGTTGTCCAAGGTGGTGAATCAAACTGTGTTGATTCTTATGAAGATATCAGTGTTGACGGTAAGGTTTTGAGACTACTAATTGATTCTGGTGCCAGGATAACAATGGTGACTGATGAATTGTTCCAGGAGGTTAGGGTGACAGGGAATTACTCCCACCAGATAGGAACCCTGTAACTTATGATGGGAGGAAGATTGAACTGACTGACTGGGTATTTTGAGAGTCATTTAAAGTTTAAAACCCGAACAATTTTTGGCAAAGGTTTGAATATCCTTGGATGGTATCATCAGGGTCTGCTCGGGATGACACTGAGGACTGGGAGGAAAGTTCAGGTTTCTCTGGTCACTGATGAGGTTCCAACTGACAAAGTTCCTGATGAAGCTGTCCCCAACACGTAGTGGACTGGTTTGTTTGGAACCATTTTTTGTGATAAGTTGGGAAGGATCGACGGATTCAAGCATAGGATCAACGTCCAAAGTGGTGTCACTCCAGTCAAGCATAGATTAAGGAACGCACCGTTCAGTGTTCGTGATGAATTAGCTGACATACTCAACAAAAAAAGGTGTGCTGATGGTGTGATTGAGCCCATTGAGTCATCCCTGTGGACCTTTAGTCATAGCAAGGAAAAAAATGGTCAATTGAGGGTTTGTATAGACCTTAGGATCCTCAACAAAGCCATATGGGTAGATTCCCACCCTTTACCCAGTATAGATGACATCATTAGCACTTTTGCAGGCGCAAAGGTTTTTTCTAAGATTGATCTGGCGTCCGCCTACCATCAGGTTGAGCTTGATGAATCATCACGTCACCTTCCGGCTTTTGTGTCACCAGTTGGCACGTTTCAGTTCAAGAGGATGCCTTTCAGCTTGGCATCAGCAGCTTCCGTCTTCCAGCATGTGCTTGAGAATGTTTTGAAAGGGATTGATGGGGTTGTGACTTTCCAGGACGATATACTTGTTGCTGGTGAAGATATGGTCAGTCATGATAAACGCATCCATGCAGTTTTGGAGAGATTGCAAAAATTTGGAGTTGTATCCAATCTCAAAAATGCGAATTTGCAAAGACGAATATTGAATATTTGGGACACATAATATCTGAGAAAGGTGTGGAACTCAGGCCTGGGTTAGTTGAAGCCATTACTATTGCGCGAACGTCCAAGAGTATGTGGCGTCTTTCCTAGGGCTCTGAGTTTTATGCGAAATTCATCAAAAACCTTTCTTCAAAAACAGTTCATTTAAGAGAACTTTTAAAGAAAATCAAAACCTTTGAGTGGGGAGACTCGTGCCAAGATGAATTTCAAGCATTAAAGAATTACATTGTCTTCGCAGGCGTTTTAGCACCATTTGACCCTTCCAGAGAGTGTATTATCACCGTAGATGCCAGCAATTACTGTTTGGGTGCCACCATTGCTCAACTGAAAGGTTCCTCAGAATTGACAGTTGGGTTTGCGTCCAGGTCTCTGAAAGTAAATGAAAAAGTTTTCTTGGTCATTGAAAAGGAACTGTTGGGTTGTTGTTGGGCGATGGAGTGCTTTAAATGTTTCATTTAGGGGAGAAAGTTTACCCTCAAAACTGACCACAAACCTTTAGTCAGCATTCTTGGGGGTACGGTCATCAAAGGTCATACACCCAGGTTGGCCAGATTAAGTTCAAAACTTTTACAGTATCATTTTAATGTGAGTACATCCCAGATGGGAAAAACACGAGGGTGGACTATTTATCTTGTTCTACTCTCAGTGTTTCTGCTTACCCAGATAATGGGGAAGAAGACGATGAGGAATGTTTAATTGCATGCATTGTTGTTTGTTATGATACCACCTTCACAGAACAGGAGTGGATTGATGAATCTGTGATGGATGAAGAATTGGAATGTGTTAGGAAATTCGTTATGAGGGGATGGCCTAAGGAGAAAGCGTTGCCCTATGGTTTGCAAGCTTATTTCAAGGTTGCTGACGAATTTTCTATCAAGAAGAAAGCGATGCTGGTACGAGGTGACAAATTTGTGCCCCCTGTTGGACTGAGAGATAAGGTCATTCTTTATGGTCACAAGGGACATTTAGGTCAGACCATCACCAAGAGGAAGATCAGGGACAGTTATTGGTGGCCCGGCATGGATGCTGCAATCATAGCTTGTGTTCGCGCATATGTCATGTGTGCCACCAGAGATAAAGGGCTCAAAACGGAAGCCTCCAACCTGTCAGTCTTCCTGAGAGTGTGTGATCCAAACTGGCAATTGATTTTATCAGCCCCTTCAGTACTTTGCCACGTAAGTTTAGCTTTGCCATTGTTGTTGTAGATTACTAAGCAAATGGTGGGAAGTAAAGATTGTTGAGGAACCCAACACCTCAGGTGTTGTAGAATTTCTGAAAATGTTGTTTTTACGAGAAGGGTGTGAAAGCTTTCTTGGACAGCAATGCCATAAGACTCAAACGCATTGCTTTGTCTCACTCCGAGGCTAACGGACTCGTAGAAAAAATGAACCGCACCCTGGTGGAATGCATACAGTGGGCTTTGCAAAACAAGGTGGAGTTGTGCCAAGCTGTGGAGGATATGTTGTGGTCCCACTGGTCATGTCCGCATGCTGTATCTGGTCTGTCTCCTTTTGAAATCATGAGGGGGTGTTTGCCTGCCTCTAGGTTATGTCCTGCATGGTTGAGAGAGTGTCAAACTAAAAACTATCGGATGTTTTGTGTGGATACGATTGTAAGACCCAGAGTTGAGAAGTTTCAAGCCAAAATGAAAAGCCAGTATGATGCTGTGCGCAGAGTCAAAGCTAATAGTTTAGACATTTGTGTGGGTGATTGGATGTGTGTGAAAGATCCCACTCATGTTGCCAAAGGGAAGTCTAAGTTCAGAGCACCTGTCAGAGTGGAGGTAGTCACTAGGAATGCTGTCCGCAATGAGGGGGATGAGTGGTGGAACAATAGCAGGGTGGTGAAGGTGAACTGCAATTCTGCTCCTGCACCCAAGGACCTTGCGGTTCCCTCAGGTGATAAGGTTGACACTGGGGTTTCAGTTCCTATTGGTGATACGTCTGAGGTTCGGATCTCACGAGGTTCTTCTTCTACTGGTGTTGCTCATTCTTCCAAACAGAGGAGTAGTGGCCACACAATTGCTAGGCACATCAGGTTTCGTGATTAACCTTTTGTGTCCCCTGCATGTTTGCGGGCTAGACAGTTTCAGTTCTCTCATTTTATGCTCATTATCTTTTGTTGTTTTGCTCCTTTTCTTAGTTTTTCTTTAGTCTCTGTTGTTGAAATGTTATTGTTTTTATTGCATTTCTCTGTACCATTTGTAAGGAAGGGAGATATTGTGGTGATGTCTTTTCTAGCACATTTCACATTCCAGAACTGTATCCCTGGAATGTGGAATGTGGTATAGGGTTTCAGGTCTTGTGTGTTCTCTTTGAGTCAGTTGCTGCCGGACTTTGGACACTGTGGCCAATAAACTCAGCACTTCAATACGGACCGTCTCTTGCCTTTTCATTGTGACCGTGTCACTACACAGAGCCCTCAAGCTACTATGAATGGCTTCATTATTAGTGACTGCTTCCAAGGCGATGAGGGCCTGGATGCACCCTGGCTCTTCTCTGCTAAAGGAGCTTTGGAAGATTTAGGGTTGTCCCAGGTCCTTCTTAATCCTTCTGGGATTACTAGTAAATCAGACAGTTCCACGGTGAAATCAGCTTTTTTAGGTCAAAGGCTTCACAGAAGAGAGCAGGAGGCATTGCAAAGACACACAAGATAACATGTCTATCATTATGAGGACCGGCATTTGACCGTAATCAAGTGTGTATTTACTATTCTAATTCCATGCGCACTTGGATAGTAGGGTAGGTTATACAGCAGACCGAGGCAAGTATAATTGCACTTCTAATTTTTTTAATCACTAGCTCGAAAGTACCTAAATACACTACAGGGAAGAGTCCTCATAAGGCACCGGTCCTCACAAAGATAGTGTTTGTCTGGTTCTGCCAGGGTTTACCCATGCTAGGAGGACCGAGCCGGCCCCCACAGGGAGGGTTATACATACCCATTGAAACAGGGAGTACTTGGCACTTCATTCACCGCCCGGCCTGGAGTACTTGACTAGAGTAGCAGGGCTCTGGGACAGGGCCTCGCTGACATGTTCACATTGGGGGATGTACGCTCCCAATTGTGTTTTTCTCTCATCCAATATGATCCATTTGGCCTAGTGATGGGCTCTCGACCCAATATCTGTTGCAATTTTTGTTTTTTGCCATATTTATTCAGGCGCTTTTTAATTCCATTGCTGAGGCAGCGCAATTTTAGGCAACGTAGACCCGCTCTGTGTTTTTACAACTTTAAAATGAGGATGAAGTTTGCTATCTGTTTTATATTTATCTGCCCTGAGATGTAGCGGCCCTATGCTTTTTTAAATATGTCTTTAACACGCTTGTTATTTTATAATGTACTATATTTGCCCTCGGTTTTTATGCAGGCCCTCTCACTCAGCCTTGTGTAGCTGTGGCTTTATACTGTTTTTAATAATGCAGGGTGGTAATGTTGTGTCTTGTGAAGTATAAATCATCCACACCCCCACTTTTATGATTATACTTATAATCTAATAAAGTATCTTTGAACTGAATTGATTAGTAGTGTCCGCACAGGCTGCCACTGTTTGTTTGGCTGATGGAAAAGGAGACCCCTCAGATTTTATTCTTAAGTCTTAGTGAGTCAAGCAATGGTTCTATAACCAGTTTTAGTCGTGACTTACCCAAGGTAGGGCATGCTCAGTTACGGAAACAAGCTCCACGAATCAGTAAACGAAAAACTTTTTTCTTGGGAGTAAGCCTCGCTTACACAACTCATAGGAACATAGCGCCTAATCCTGGAGTAGAAGAGATATCCAGGAAATGATTTACTAATCAGCCTGAATATTCCAGTTTTATTCACACCTATGCTCATAGTCAGGTCAGCTAATATGAACACCCTGGCACCAGTGCTTAATTTGAGCGGGACTCCAGGACAGGGCTGTCCGAGGCCCGTGTGCGACACCAAGCCTTGTTGGGCAGCTGGCAGGGGTGGGACTCGGCCCCCCAGCATGTTTGTGTCTTTCTCTACGCAAGCCCGCTCCATCCTTCGGCTCTCTTTCCTAGCGGCAAGCGTGGCTCTATAGATCTGTCTACAAGAGCGAAAAGTCTCCATATCCCTGGGTGAAACTCTCAGTACTTCCTTTGGTTGTTTGTGTGCCCCAGTACAGTGGCCGTCAACCCACTTCTTGGCCTTATGCGGGCGTTTTGATAATGTGGCTGTTATCAGCTCAAGAATGCTCCTTCATATTTTTAAGTTTGCCTCCCCAACTCTTGATGAGGGGGCATCACAACCCATACAGGTATTAATTTCACTCTCGCAGCTTCCCAGCAACTGTCTTAGTAACTCCCCTGAATCTACCTCCACCCACCTGTGCCTACGTCCCTGGTTTTTAGAGTAATCTACACTGGGTCCATACTGTGGCGTTGCGAAGGGTATTAGTCCCAGTTCTTGTGGTCATGATCTAGCTCTTATCTCTAATGACACCACAATATAATCTATTAAGCTTTCAGAGCCTCTCCCCGTAAAAGAGACCCTCTTGAGGACCCTCAGGACCTCAAGAGGGTGGTACATCCTGAGTCAACATGCAACTCTCCCGCAACAATCAAAAAGAAAAGAGTGGAGGCGGAGTTGGTGCACATCCGAAGCAAACTACATGAGGATGTCGAGGGCTGCGCTAGGTACGGTACCAATGGGGAGTGTACCTGTTTTTTTAAAATCAGCAGGGAAGTACGTCAAGGATGTGTGCTTGTTCCATTCCTCTTCAGTATTTACATTAACAATCTGGAGAAATACCTAGGCGAAATCGTGGCATATCACCCAATGGCAGGGACCAGAGCCGTCCCCGTATTAATGTACGCAGACGACTGTGTCCTTATGTCGAGAACAGCTCTAGGTCTCCAGAGGCTGCTGGAGGAATTTGTAACATATATGGGATCCCTAGAGCTGCAAACCAACAAAACAAAGTCCTTCCCCATGGTCTGCGGCCACCTCAACAGGAAGACGAGATCATTCCATATTCAGGGCAGATTGGAGACAGTGAGCACATTGCGTATCTAGGGCTACCTTTTGATAAGGCAAATAATTGGAAACACTTGGCCGGGGTTAGATGCTCCCATTTCGAATAAAATGTGGGCGCTATTTACAAGTTTGCCAAGAAATTAGGAAACTCTTTAATGGGTGTACTACTTGACATATATAGGGCTAGATGTGTCTCAGCAGCCATCTTCGGAGCAGGGATATGGGGAATACAGGAGCCCTCACTATTACAGGTCGACGAAAACAAATTTGTACGCAAACTTTTACGTTTCCCTAGGTCTGTACCGGAATCCATCTGTCACAAAGAACTAGGTCTTGACCATGTAAGAGATCTTGTCTTGTTAGCTCCTAATGCTGTGGATCTCAGTCTGGAATCGCCCGGAAGCTGTACTAACCAAGGCTGTAATCAACAATTGCTTGAAGCTAGACAACGCTGGTAGCATCAAGTGGTTGGAATATGTCAAAATTCAATTGACAATGATAGGGAGGCAAGATCTCTTTAACAACCCCACGAGCATTTCTAGACACGTGAAAACCTTGGTTAAGAAAGAATGGATGGATCACACGATGAGAAATAGAGAGGAGGTGGAGCTTAGTAAACGATCAGTCAAAACATATGGTTTGTTAGTAACAACTAGGCTCAGGGAACCATATCTGCTCACTAGCCCTACTTTCTATCGTTATTATTTAGTCATATTCCGCTTTGGCGTGTCATATCTACTGGTTGCTTATCCTTCAACAGCTAGATGTGAACAGGACCTTACAGCGTGTCCTTGCGACTCGGCCTCTGATCAATCACAGCTGCATTTTTTCTTTTTTTTGGGTTATATAAAAGGAACAGGAAGGCTTTGCTTGTCTCCTTGTTGAGGACATCGAATATCAAGCAATGCAGACCTGCACTGTTATATTTACAGTTATTACAAACCGACATGGTCTATAAGTTCATCGCATCGCCTCTTAGATTAAGGAAGGTGGTGGGAAAATAACTAGTTGCCACCTTTATATACTTGTTCGCTATTCTTTAATTGTTTAGCATGTTTTGCACATAGCTTTTGGAACACACTAGATGCATAGGCATAGACTCTGCGACAGCATCATAACAGAGGAATAAGTGGATATATACCGCTCAGGATTAAGGCAGTAAGCACCAAGTACAACAAATTCTCCTATTTGTAGCATGTGCACTTTATTTTGCACTTTATCAAAGTATGTACTGTATATATCCATTTTGTAATGCTAGTATATGGTTTTTCTCTTATGTTACTGAATGAATTTGTTGCATTTAGAGAATAGTATGGTCTTTATGAGTTTAGGCCTAAGTCTGTGAGTTTTAAGTATAATCTTTTATGCACTATACATGCACTTTACTATGTACATCACCAAAATACCCTCTGCACTCCCCATTTCGAAATGCTAGAACAAGGTCTTCTATGCTACTGGCTGTATCCAACCGTGTTTTACAGTTTTAGTAACTTTAACATAGGTTTTATGGTACATTTTATTAATTGTAATATTGTATACACCCCTAATATGTGCAGGTCTGAGGGAATTGCACGTATAATTGATTGACATGGGATAAGCATAATCTATATGAATTTGCATCTTTTATGGTATATTTTTAACCAAATAAAGATTATTACTACTATTACTTGAGCCAGTGGTTTATCGTGCTCAGCACCAGCACTTAATTGTCAACAGCGGGACTGATGACAGCCAGCCACATGGTGGCGCTGTTTGTCCAGTTTTGTGATGAACACATCAACAGTTGTTAAAATACATTAAAATGACTAATACCTGCCACCCAAAGCTATAAAGATAGCTTGGGTGGCAGGTATTAGTCATTTTTAATGTATAAAAAGTCTGAATTGTCATTAGTGGTGCAGTGGGTGGTGCAAGATGCTGTGGTCTCCTGCCGAACCCTGGCACTTATTTCTTTACAAATTAAGTACTGCCTGGCACTGCCTGCCCAGCATTGGTCACCCACTGGGAGCCCTAAAAAACCACAATGTCCTGCAGCTCACATGTTTATAACCAAACACCAGAACCAAATACTAAACCAATGGGGACTCTCCTCCCTCCCACCAAACACCATACAGAAAATACACATGCCACACACTGCAATTCTTGACCAGCTCCGGTCAGCGATATAGAAATGGCAGTAAAGCAATATACATAACTTACCATCATATTCAACTCTACAGTCACTGAGAAAAGGCCTGGATGCTCCATGAAGTACAAACTAAAACAAGTATTGGCAAAGCAATCTCAGCAATCTGAGATCTATAGGCGTTGTCAATATTAATGTCTTTTAGCTATGTGTTAATTGCTTTTCCACTGTCTCTGTATTATATAAATTACTTTTGTATTAGTGATATGTTGGTGGAGCCTGTGTAGGTAATTTGGATTTTTCTAGATTTATTTGTGCTGTCTCAAGGGTGTTTGTCATTGGTGCTTAGCCATGGTGTATAATATCCCTGATGTTGTGCAGCTTGGCTAAATAAGATTTTTTTTAAGTGTATATGATGGGGCTGGCCGCGTCATATTGTTTGGCGTAGGGTAGTACAAAGAGGAGAGGGCAGTGTGAACAATTAAGAAGAGCCGGCAGGTGAGCATACAAGGGGAGCATGCGCAGAGCATGCATAAGGAAGAGCCGTCAGGGGAGCATACAAGGGGAGCATGCGCAGAGCATGCATAAGGAAGAGCCGGCAGGGGAGCATACAAGGGGAGCATGCGCAGAGCATGCATAAGGAAGAGCCGGCAGTGGAGCATACAGGGGGAGCATGCGCAGAGCATGCATAAGGAAGAGCCGGCTGGGGAGCATACAAGGGGAGCATGCGCAGAGCATGCATAAGGAAGAGCCGGCAGGGGAGCATACAAGGGGAGCATGCACAGGTCCATCTGTGTGCAGTGGGCAACATGGGCAAGCACCAGGCACAGGGCATGGTCGGTATTCAAAGGGCAGAGTGGGCACACATAGGAGGAGATTTAAAAAAAAAAATTGAGTGTACCATAAAGAAATGTGGGCAGCCTTGAGAAAATAGCCTCAGTCCCGGAGACTGGTTTAAAATACTGGTTTAATATCAATGCACCCCAATTGATTCCAATTAGATCACCTTATGGATAGTAGGTCAATGACCGTCCGTAAGCCAGTCAGGGTTTTGCAATAGCTTCAAGGCAAGTTCTTCAGAGCTACTATGAGTGTCACACGTAGCGTAAAGGTATGTCACAGAAAAGCACACTGAAACCTTGGATATGTTATGTCACACATAAACAATATGAAAGCTTGGCAGCTATGTCTATGAAAAGTGTGCAAATGTATGATGGAGGCACTTCAAATGCATCCGAGGGTACATTAACCTATAAAGAGTATATCAATTACATTTTCTACCAAGGCGAGGGTCACACAACACATAAAGGGTTGCACACTGCCAAAAGTGGAAGCACTAACACTGCCGGGGGAGAATGGGTCACTCAACCTATCCCCAGCCCCCAAACACCCATAGCCCTGCAACAGCAACTCTCAGTGCACGAAGCCTGTCAAGGCGCCCTGCGGCCACATGATCTCCTGAGCCACGGAGGAGAGGAGCAGCTACATCTCTGGAGTCATGTTCGTAGAAAAGTGCATGAGTGAGCAGCAAAAGTATAGCGAGTAGTTCTAAATGTGCTGCATAGTACAAAAATGCACTGTCACAGCACGTCTCTCGCTGTGAACCCTGTCCCATTCTGCCATGGTAGTAGAAGACAGACAAGACTACCAAGGCCTTCCCTTAAGCAACCTTACAATTATGCTACTGGTCACAACGAAAACTATGAAATAATTCACTGAGAGTACAACATCTTGAAATGAAATGTAGTCAGTTTAAACAAATTAATTTTCTTTAAAAAAGTAATGAATGAACTTTAAAACACACAAAAATAACTTTGAAATTAACATCTTTTACACACTAGAACTTCTGAGTAAAGAAAAACACAGCAGAAAGCGCCCACTGTCTCTTTGCTAACTTTGCATCGAGAGATAGTACTCCATTGCAAGATGGCCGATATGTTTACACATAGCTCAACTTGACGTCAATTTCAAGACAGTGGGATAATCACAGGGCAAGCATCCATAGGGGCGCAGGAGGGTGAAAGCGACAGCAGGAGGAGGGTCATTAGGGGACAGGAGAAGAAACAAGATAAGAACATAATTTACAGGCTTATTCCATGACGGTCAGAGATGCACAGGGTAAGTAGTCACGGTGGTGCAGGAGAGAGCAAGCGTCAGCGGGAAGAGGGTGATTGGGGGGTGGGATAAGAAAACATGCAGCGCTTGGAGCAAGTAAAATTACAAACGCTTCTGAGGAGGGCTCTTCGATAAATAAAAAGAAGTTCCTAAAATGGTAAAAAATATAGGGGCAGTGGATGGATAGTAGAAATTAGTTCATGCTTAACACAGGAAGCGGCATCATGCATGATTGCCATGGACAAAAGGGAGAAAGAATTGGAGAGCAACGATGGAAGCAACATATGGGAAGCCTATGGTCGGGCTGAGGCCCACAAAGTATATACAGCATGTCTCTTCGAGACAGTGCGTGCGCTGTCTAGAGCAGAGACCTGAAAAACAGCATTAAGATCAAACCTAAAAGCACATTACAGCAGCTCTTGAAAACCAGAGGTTTAAAGGTGTTTTTCCACCCCACAGCCTCCATGATTTATGTTGTGAGCAGCATTCTTTGTTTTCCTTGTTCATTGCAGATGGCATCTCTTGCTCTTAATCCACTGCTATTATTTAGAGAAATTCAATGTATTTCTTTTCACTTCAGGTCGTTCAGGTATTCACAAGATTGTAAGCAAACCCTGGGGACTCTCTTGTGTTCAGAAAGACCTGAACCTTCTGCCAGAGTAAAGCACTCAGAGCCCTCGTCTTGTAAAGAGTTAAGGATTCCTGGAGTGCTCGGACAGGCTGGACCTGAGGAAGGAAAAGTCACCTCTCTTGCTTGGGGAGGGCAAGAACAGAAAAGGCTTGAGGATGAGCAAGAACCCACTGTGTTCATCATCATCAACATAAAACTTTATTCTAATCTTTTTCGATATATAAAAGTGCATACAATTAAAAACGTACTATCAATTAATATAATGTAATGCATAATATAACAGTAAAAACTTCATTTGTACAAATCACCTTGTTATCCTATTTAAAAATGTTTTACTTTTCAGCCAGTGGTCATCCTTCAATCAACTTCATAGACTAAATGGTCTAAATATACAAGGGATTTCCTTCTTTGTATAGCCCTGCTTATAAAACCAGCAACAGCTCGACAAGCTAATTCATTATCAAGAGTACGAATAAATTTCATAGCATCCTTGTAAAGAATAATTTCTGTACAATACAAATTGGCCGTAGAATTTTTTTTCTTATATCTCGATAAAACTTGCAAAACAACATAAAGTGCATCGTTAACTGAATTGCTTTCCCATCACATGGGCATTTGTGAACTATTTTCTGCCATTTTTCGTGTTTTGGAAAAGCCATCAGTTCATGAGCTGTGCCCAAACGCAGTCTTGTCATATAAAATCTGTCCTGAGTATTTGTAACTTTGACCAAATAATTTGGTAGACCAGTCGACACAATGCTAGCCATATATCTCGATACGCTTGTTTTTTCCTCATCTCTCCTAGCCCTCTCTTGGCTTTGTTTCTCCATGTACAATTTTTTTATTTTACTTTTACCAAATTGCAGGATGTTTGTGGGATCTTTTACCGATAGATCTTTGTCAATATTCTTCAGCAACTTGTCCATGAATGCTAGCCATGGAATTTTGTTAGTGTTTTCCAATGCTAACCAGTCCTTAATTATATCCCTTGTGAACTTTGGTCCCTGCTTGCACCAAATGTTGTGCCAGGAGCACAAAGCTCTTACTTGAATTAGGTCGGCAACATATGGTGCATCCAACTCTTTATGCAAGAGATATGTGGAGGTGGATCTTGGTACGGCCACCATACGACAGAAGAAATAATTTTCACAAGATTGCAATGTGTTAAGATTGGCATTACCCCACACTACAGAGCCATAGGTTGCTACTGGTAGGCATTTACTGCCGTATATTTTAAGCATATCACAGGTTTACTACCTATCTTGTTACAAAATCTAAAAATCGCCTCCATGGTTCTAATAAATTTAAGTCTAGACTGGTCTAAATGAGGACCCCAATTACTATTAGAAGAAAATAAAATACCTAGGTAGGAGAAGTTCTGGACTTATGTTGGCTTGTAATCCCTTACATAGTGGGACTTTTTCTTTGCCCTACCTCGACCGCAGACCATCACAAACGTTTTTTGTGAGATTTAATTTTAGATATTTCTGCTCCATGTATGAGACGAAGGCTTCGATCAGCTCTTGTAGTCCATTAGCAGTTCTAGATATTAGAACTGCATCGTCTGCATACAGGAGCAGTGGGGTTGGTCGTGAACCTATTTTCGGGGCATCAGTATTCAGATTCTGGAGAGTATTATCAATCCCATTAATGTATAGTGAGAAGAGAAGGGGTGCGATAACACAGCCCTGCCTTATTCCCCTAGACACCTTGAAGTTTGGGGTGCACTCTCCTTCCCTCCCATTCCATACTCTCGATGTCGGTCTTGCATATAATTGCACCCATATCAATCATTACTTCCCACAATTCAGCATGGTTTACACAGTCAAAGGTCGAGCTTAGGTCTGCGAAGCATAAGTGAATATGTTCATCCTTAGCAATCGTATATTTGTCAATAATTAGATTCAAATTTATGCACTGCTCTACTGTCCCCATCTCCCCCCCTAAAGCCATATTAGGTTTCAGTCTATCGTTGACCCAATTCTCCAATCTTCCAAGGACTATTCGCCCCATGATCTTAACAGATGAGTCTAGGAGGGATATGGGGCGGTAGCATCTTGCACCCCCCCGATTCCCCTTTTTAAAAATGGGAATGATTATACTATCTGTCCATGTCTTGGGGACGCAACCTTTAGCAGCTGCATTACAGACCTGGGTTAAAATAGGTGCCCATAACTGTGTGTATTTTTTATATGCATCGGCCGTAACCCCATCGGGTCCTGGGGCCTTGCCCTGTTTCATCTTATTAACTGCTATAGTTACCTCCTCTAACCCAATTTGTTGAAGAGGTTTCGTAGCTATAGAGGGCGACTGTTCTGTATTATTAGTAAACGAATATGCCTCTTTTTCCCGCATACCCTTACCCCGCATGTTGTTACAACGCAGTCGTTACAACAACCGCGTTGTAATAACGCATACCATTACCCCGCAAGTCGTAACAACGACTTGCGGAGGGGGGGCGCTGGATGTTGGAATAGTATAATTTACTACACCTTTCCCTCCCCTCCGCAAGTCGTTGTAAAGACATGCGGGGTAATGGTATGCGTTGTTACAACGCGGTCGTGGTAACGACCGCATTGTAACAACATGCGGGGTGACGGATGCGGAGTAAGGGGTGTTTACCTTAGTAAATGCATTAAAAATTCCGCTGAAATGAGTAAGCCATTCGTTCGGGGCAATGACTGTTTCAATGATGGGGTCTTGTTCATCTTTCCACATTGGTGAATTTATCACTTTCCAGAAAAGGGTGGAATCCCTGGTGTCTGCAGCTTGATTCAGTTTCAACCAGGCCTCCTCTTGTACCTCACTCTTCCTTTGTTTTAGGGCTTGTTTATATTTATATAGTAATCTAAGTCGCTTAATTTCTGTCCTATCTCTAGGTATTGTTTGTAGGGCCTTATTTAACTCTTGTTTTGCCCGTGTGCAGTCATGGTTAAGCCAGCCTTTTGCCTGTCTCTTTTTCGTAGTTCTGTCTTTTCTTAAATTAATGGCTATAGCCGTGATGATTCTCTCATAGGCCATCGTAATCATATCAGGGGAGGAGCCAATATCAGTACAAATGGAGAAACTTTCTTTGTTATCTTTAACAACCTTGTGCAACATAGTATCTTCATTAATCCCTGTCCATTTTATGCTAATAGTGTTCTTCCCGGCCGCCACTATATTTGGCAAAAGTAATTTGTCCTCAGGCCAGTTTTTTTTGTTGTTATAATTCTTTATTGAAATTTTCCATAGAATTTATCATAAACCAACAAAAACATCAGTCTCATTTTACAATAAATAAGTAAATAAGTTAACAATAAGCAAATATGACTTAAGTTCTTTTAAAAATTGGATAGAATATATAAATATATAAATAGTTATCAAGCCCACAGAAGAAGGGAAAGAGGAAGGAAGAAAAGAAGGGGAGGGAGGGGAGAAGGAGTGGAAAGGATAAAAGAAAATCCAGATGTAAGCAATAACAATAGCATATACAGTAAATGGCAAAATATAATAAATTAAGAACAAATATTTAAAAAGATAATATTTACCTAATCTAATGAAGAAATATCACAATAAACCGTGTTAAGGCTTTAAAGTACAAAAGACTATTAGTCAACTGTAAGAGTATAATATAAATACGAGAATTTAAGGCAACATATGCATAATAATATTAAACAATAGATTGAACACTGCAAATTTCAATATTGGATATAGACATAGAAATATAGATTGGCTACAATAGCTGTAAGATCTAAATATATACTTACTATTTGATAATATATCGTTATTATCTTAAGGGGAGAAAAGGGTTATTTTAAAACACAGGAAGAGGAATGATACGGTAAATTCCTTCTCAGGAGATATTGTTAGGATGTTAAGAGAGATACAGAATAGAATAAAGTATTATATTTCCGATGTAATAGCTCCTTTTGTATGGTGTTGCGCGACCAGGGGGGAGGAAGGGGCGGAGAGGGGAAGGGGGAAGGAGGGGAAAAGAAGATGTGAAGAGAGGTTAAAAGAAGAGAAAAGAGAGAGGATGATTCTAGGGAAGATATACAGTAGAAAGAAGGAAACATCTGTGGATAGAAAAAATAATATATATAAGTAATACTGTGTATATGATATAAAACATATCCAATATGGCCGTGTATAGAAAAAAGGGAGAATTAAAGTATAAATATATATGAATCTATGGAAGTACAGGTATAAAGGATAAAATATGAAGCTAGAAGAAATTACTTATTATACTAATTGAAAGAGCATCACTTAGTTGCATTTATTATTATCAAAAATCATTAATTAAATGGAGTTATTCCGATTAGTGTTGTTTTCTGAAGTTAGGAAGGGTGACCATAGCTGAAGAAACAAGTCAATCTGATCCTGAATATTATAAATAACTTGTTCATAAGAAGCTGTATGAATCATAGTTATCAACCATGACTCCTGCGACGGTGGGTTCGGTGATTTCCAGTGTCGTAATATTCATATTTTAGCCGTAGCAAGAGCAGTGTATAAGAGTCTACGTTGAGGTTTTGAGAGTATTTGTGATTGACGTGTATCGTGTAGGAGGATGGTGGTAGAGGTTAGTGGAAGACGTAAAGGCATTGTGGTGCGTAAAGTGTTTCCCACATAGGCCCAGAAAGATTGTATAAGAGGGCACTCACATATAATATGGATTATATCACAACAAGTGTTAGCACATCTCCAGCAGGTAGCATGTGGAAGCAGTCCCGCTCTATTCAGTTTCTTTGGAGACCAATGCCAATCATGAAGGATTTTGAATAAACAAAATTTTAATCTAGCTTCACGGGTGCCTTTATTCAAATCTTCTAAGATCTCCATCCATTCATCATCTGTATATGAAATTGATAATTGGGACTGCCATTTAGTGCGCAAATCTTGCAATAAGGGTTGCGAAAAGATAAGAGATGTAAGTATTTCATATAAACCGGATGTGACCCCTTTATGTTTACCCCAGGTATGTAGATATGAAATAACTGGGTAAGTCTGTAACAACCAAGGTTGTGACCCCAAACCCCTCCTTAAGCACTGTCGGAGGTGTGAGTATTTTCCGAATTGTTCGGCAGATAAGTTAAAATCCTCTTGCAATTGTGTAAATGACTTAAGATCACCATTATGAAGAATCTGTTTTAGGGTGTGAATGCCTGCTGCTTTCCATAAGGGCCAGGATATTGTTTGCCTGTTAATACGAACATTTGTGTTGTTCCATAAAGGGGCATTTGCATGCATTGGAGGATTTGAACCTAACAACCGGTGTGCCCGTTGCCAGGATCTATGCATGGCTAATAAAATCGGGTTGGTAGGGTCTTCATGACTAATCCCTGTGCTATATAGAGCAGAAAAATCAGTGTCAGTAGATAACAGATGCCTCTCAATGAGAACCCACTGAGGCACATCGGGGGTTTTTGATATCATGTAAGCCAATTGAGATAAATGCAATGCAATGGAATAATGCTCAATTGAGGGGAGACCCATACCTCCACAAGATCAATGAGCCTTCAATTTCGATGCTGCTAAACGAGGTCTAGTTGAATTCCAAACAAAGGATTTTATCTTGGAATCTATTGAGCTTAGAGTAGTCAGAGGAATCAGAAGGGGAAGCATACCTAAAATGTATAGGAAACGTGGAAGAGTGACCATTTTAATGGCTTGTACTCTACCCCATAGTGAGAGTCCCAACGCCTTCCATTTTTCAAAATCACGTTGCATCAGGGTAATAAGGGGATTTAAGTTATCAGCAATCATGCCCTCAAGTCCCTTGTTTATCAGGATACCTAAATATTTAAGACGTCAGGATTGCCAATGAAAGGGAAAACCATGTATAGCTGCTTTTGTGGTTCCATCTGAGATGGGTAAGGTTTCACTCTTGTCCCAATTAATTTTATAACCCGAAAAAGAAGAGAATTCATCTATAATTTGAAGTATGGATGGTAAAGAACGGGGTAAGTCTGTAATTGTACGTAGAATGTCATCTGCATATAAATAAAGCTTAGATTCTTCTGTGGGGAGGCATATACCCTTAATATCAACAGAGTGACGTATAATGGCTGCTAGAGGCTCCATAGCTAAAAGAAATAAAAGTGGAGAGAGGAGGCACCCTTGATGTGTCCCTCTATGAATCGGAAACGGGTCAGACACAAAACCCCCACAATTTACCTGCGCAGTAGGATTATCATATAGTAGACGTATTTTGGAGATAAATTGGTCACCCAATCCAAATTTCTCTAATACTTTAAAAAGGTATTCCCATTCAATGCGGTCAAAAGCTTTATCCGCATCAAGTGAAAGAGCTAAAGCGTCATTTTGGAGACGTTTGGCTGACCGCAATGTATGTGCCAAAGTGCAGAGGTGGTTTCTAAAGGATCGGCCCAGGACGAATCCTACTTGTGAAGGATGGATCAAGGAAGGTAAGACTTTACGTAAACGGGAAGCTACGATGGCTCAATGATACTTCCTCTCCAATTCTTGACATCTTAATACCTCCCGACTACTCTATACTCAGAAGTGATCGACGGGATAAAACAGGAGGGGGCATTGCCTGCATTCATCGCTCCAACCTTACAGTAAAACAATCCTCTTGTACTGTCTTATCCTCCTGTGAACAGCTAGTCTCTGAAATCTGGAACAAAGGCAAGAAGATTTGTGTGCTGCACTCGATCTATCACCCTCCTGGTGACAATCTAGTCTTCACAGAACAAATAATGGAGGTCATTAGCTCGAGGTCTGATCAACCCTGCCATATATTCCTCGGAGACTTCAACCTTCATTGGAATGACACAAATGATCCAATTGTCTATTCCTTTAAGACTTTCCTCTCTGACCTCAATTTCTCACAGCTCTGTAAAGGCCCTACTCACAATAAAAGCGGCACTCTAGACCTCATCATTGCCAAAGACAACTTCATACAAATAGGAGAAATCCTACCTTGTGACTGGTCTGATCATTTTCAAATTCCCTTCCTCATCTTAGACAAGGGACTGGGTCGACAGGGTCAACCCCTGAAAGCGAAACAAATGAGAGACCTCGACATCAACAGGTTAACTTCAATCACCAAAAATAGACTACAGCCCCCCCCTAATCTGACCAACCTTGACGATCTTTCGGAGCATTACATTAACACTTTTTCTAACATCCTCGACTCGGTTGCTCTGAAACAGCTCAAAAGGATCCCAGTCAAACTTTCTAAACCATGGTTTAATGGTGCTCTAAATGATGAACGGCGCAATCTAAGACTCTCTGAGAGACTCTGGAGAAACTCGCCTTCCACCACAAATCTCTCTCAACTGAGGAAAATGAGAAGCGTTTACAACAAACACATACGCTTGGCGAAAATCGAACACTTCAGACTTCAACTGGATGGAGCCAAAAACAGACCAAAAAAACTCTTCGAAATCATTAAGGAACAATCTAACCAATCTTCTAAACAGAGCTTGACTCCGTTATCCCCGCTCCCTAGTGGTGATGATTTTACAGCTCACTTCGCTGAAAAAACAATGAAAATAGAGCTGGAGCTATTACACACTACCCCAACTCTGCTATCCAAGATACCGCCGGCAGGATCAGGGGAGGTGGCAGAATCCACGACAATACACTCGCCTTTGGACCTCAAAAACAACGCCTCTTGGAGCAATTTTCTCCTACCGGACGACACTGAGATACTTCGCAACATGGCATCCATCAAACCCTCAAACCACTTTGGTGATCGTCTACCCGCCAAGCTATATAAAGATTTAATCTCGGCCGTTCTCCCTCTTTGGTCCAGAATCATTCATGAATCCCTCTTACAGGGAAAGATTCCGGACTGCCTAAAAGTTGGGCAAGTTACTCCCATTCCTAAGAAGCCCAATGCGGACCTATCAGATCCAAACAACTTCCGACCTATCACCAGCAGCATGACTCTGACGAAATTGCTTGAAAAATGCGTTCACTCGCAGCTCTGCAAACATATTGAGAAATATCAACTCCTGGATCCTCATCAGTCAGGATTCAGAGCAGGGCACAGCACCGAAACGGTACTAACTCACATTGTTGATGACGCAGTGAGAGCACTCGACCAAAATGCCCCTTGTCTCCTGATCCTTCTAGACCTGTCCTCAGCCTTCGATACCATCAAACACGAAAACTTGATTGATCTCCTACAACACAGGATGGGATTGACGGGCCCGGTCCTAAACTGGTTTGCCTCCTTCCTTCACAACCGCACGCAAAGGATCAAAGTTAACCATGCCCTCGCTTCCAGTACCCCTGTCCTGATTGGAGTCCCACAAGGTTCTACACTCTCGCCCACTCTCTTCAACCTATTTATGGAACCTCTTGCAGTCATTCTGAACAGAGCCAACATACAATACCACATGTATGCGGATGACACGCAACTGTACCTGAAGATCTCCTCGCAAGAGGACATAACATTTTTAAATGCGGCACTTGCCCAAACTCAGAAATGGCTAGCTCAGAACCATTTCCTACTAAATACTCTCAAAACGGAATTTCTTTTGATCACCCCACCTAATCACTCAGCTCCTACCCTTGACTGGATGAAACACCTAACTGCTCTGAACTGCACTCCTCACATGGTAGACTCTGCCAAATCTTTAGGTATCACCTTGGATAAACACCTAAACATGCAAGCACACATCAGTGCTACTACTAGGGGAGCCAATTTCCAACTCAACACACTGAAGAAAATTAAACCATTCCTCCCCCCCGAAGATCTCAGGCCGGCTGTTCAATCCCTGATTATCCCTAGATTGGAATATGGGCTGGTGACCCTAGCAGGTCTTCCCAAAGCTAATCTGGCCCCTCTCAGAGCTACATTGAATGCTTCGGCCAGGTTTTTAACGGGTTCTAGGAAATTTGATCACATCCTACCCGACCTTTTGCAGCTAAACTGGTTATCTATTGAAGCAAGAATCCGACTCAAGATAGCCTGTCTGACTCATAAAGCCATACACCACAATACCCCATACTATCTAGCTAATAAACTTGAGCTATCGGGCTCCAACCGGAACCTCAGAAGTACGTCCACCCTTCTCTTGAAACCTCCAAGATTCAAAAAGAAAAGATCGTACAACCGTGTATTCTCCGGTCTTGCTCCAAGAATTTGGAACTCCTTGCCTTCAGAGATCAGATCAAATCCTTCCACTATTTCCTTTAAAAAATCGGTCAAAAGACTACTAATGAACGAACGTTAATCGCGCTGATCTTGTTAGTGTGTTCTGTTAATAACCAAAATCTTGAAATATTTCTCAATGATGTTCTAAGACATACTTTTACCTTCTTTTTGCTCTAGTCCTATATTGCTCCTTTTACTGCATCAACTGTTGATTTTTGCTAGCCCCCTTTTGTTAATATTCCTTGATACACATCGCATATCTTGGTTCTTTCTATTTGTATGATGTTTTCTACTCGGAGCGCTATATTGTACCACTGATACTAATGTATTACCTTCTTCATGTTCTGTATAATTGCTGACGACAACGCTGTACAGCGCTCTGATACCCCCTTGGGTCTTGTTCGCGCTTTATAAAAACTTTCAAATAAATAAATAAGATACTAGCTAGTATTTTAATATCACAATTTAATACTTTTTATGGGCCGGTAACTGCCACAAAGAAGGGGGTCTTTCCCAGGTTTAGGTATAACAGCAATTACAGCTTTATTAGATAGGGGACCTAAAGAAGACTTATACTCAGCCTCTTGAAATGCAGCAAGAAGGGAGTCAACAATCTCCAATCCCGCCCATCGATAAAATTCCGCAGGAAAGCCATCCTCACCCGGAGCCTTATGATAAGGCAGGCTGGCTATTGCATGCGAGACCTCCTCTTTGGTGATTTCACCCTCCAGAAATTGTCTACCTTCGTCTGAAAGATGGGGCAGATTTGCTTTTGTGAGGAAGGCTTCTAACTTATCATTATCAGGTTGGCTCTCATTGGAATAAAGAGATTTGTAAAATAAGGCAAATTCATTCACAATGTCTTGAGGTCTAGTTAGAGTAGTTCCTGCAGTAGATTTTATAGCTGGTATAGCCATGGCTGCTTCTCTCTGTCTCAGTTGCGCCGCTAGTTGCCTCCCAGCCTTCTCTCCTTGCTCATAGTGTCTGCCTTTCATCCTTTGCAGGGCATATTCTGCTTTGGAAGTAAAAAGATTATTCAAAGCAATATGAGCTTGTTCCAATGATTTACGGTGTTGAAGAGTAGGTTTGATTGTGTACAAACGGGTATAGGATGCTACATCTTTCTCTAATTCTTTCTGCCGAGCAGCATTTTGTTTGTTAGTTAGTGCTGCATCCCTCATTAGCTGCCCTCGTATAGTAGCTTTTGCTGCCGCCCAAAGTGTTCTGCCCAATTTGATGGAACCTGAATTGATGGAAATATAATCCTGAAGGTGGGTATGCAATAGGGTTTTAGCCTTGGGGGTTCTATAGCTTTGAATATTCATGCGCCA
Organism: Calotriton arnoldi; assembly: GCA_963921515.1. Classification (NCBI taxonomy): domain Eukaryota; kingdom Metazoa; phylum Chordata; class Amphibia; order Caudata; family Salamandridae; genus Calotriton; species Calotriton arnoldi. The sequence goes on from CAWUFW010012932.1 coordinate 283,941, forward strand.
GGGCTTACGTCCTGGCCTAGCGAGTCCTATTTCTAGAGAAAGGTGGACTGGGGAATGGTCAGAAAGTGCAGCCTCTAAAATATTAGATTCCTGAACCCACTGTACCACATTTTGGAAAACCAAAAAACAATCTAAACTGGATGAAGTGCCATGAGTAGGAGAGATAAAGGTATATGTTATGTTATGTTAAATGACTATTTATAGAGTGTACAGCTACTCAGTTGAGTGTCCCGGCGCTGAAGCAGGATGAGGCCTAGCTAAGGAGTGAGATCCCCGCACTGGATATTAAAGCTGAAGCAGCCAAGTTTTTAATGATTTCCGAAATGCAAGGAGATCCTGAGTCAACCTTAAATCCATTGGTAAATTGTTCCACAGTTTTGCTGCTTGCACCTGAAAGGAGCGACCCCTGATACGTGTACGGAGGTATCTGGGGGTCAGTGCCAGCTGAAGCGCTGCAGACCTAAGTGCATGGTGAGGGTGATAAAATTGGACTCTCTTCATAATGTACCCAGCACCTATGCCATGGAGAGCCTTAAAAGCCAAAACCATGGCCTTGAAATGGATCCTTTTGCGGACAGGGAGCCAGTGTAAGGATTTCAACTGTGTGGACATACGAGCTCGGGGGCCAAGCATGAGTATCGCTCTTGCTGCGGCGTTCTGAGTCACCTGCAGTCTTGCCAATAGATACTCAGGCAGCCCCAGGTAGAGTACATTCACGTAGTCCAGCCTGGAGAGAATTAATGCTTGAACCACCGTTTTTCTGTGGGTAATAGACAGGAGGGGCAGGAACTGCTTCAGCATTTTGAGCAGACCAAAGCATGAGCCGGTCACTGATTGAATCTGTGCCTGCATGGAAATATTCTCATCCAGCTTCACCCCCAGATTTCTCACTGTCTGTACGGGGGACGTAGGGGGGGACATGTCAGCAGGCCACCAACTGCGCCAAAGGTCGCTGGGGCGGTGGCCAAAGAAGATAATCTCCGATTTACCAGGATTACATTTAAGCTGGTTGCACTGGAGCCAGGAGAATACTTCAGTAAGACAGCTGTTAATCATGTCTCCCCTAAAGTCCGCGTCTTTGTTACAGGTGAAGAGCAGCTGCGTATCGTCTGCATACGATATTATTTTTGCTCCATGGTTCTCAGCCAGAGTTGCAAGAGGGGTCATAAACAAATTAAAAAGGATGGGGCTCAAAATAGAGCCCTGGGGCACACCCACCTCAAGAGGGGGGATAGGGGCAGCAAAAGGTGGGGCCCACACTGTTTGCTGGAGGTCCTTTAAAAAGGAGGTAAACCAATTGAATACCGTACCACCAAACCCACACTCCCGAAGTCTCAGCAGGAGGCGGTCGTGTGGGACGGTATCAAAAGCCGCCGATAAATCCAGTAATATCAGTACGGCTTTGCCCCCTCTATCCACTACCTCCTTTATTGCTTCAGATACTTCCAGGAGTGCCGTCTCCGTACTAAAATTAGCCCTGAAACCAGACTGACTCTGGTGGAGTAGCGTGTTAGTTTCGACAAATGTGGTGGTGGCATGGTTCACCACTTTTTCCAAGGCCTTAGAAAAGTATGGAAGCAGAGATATAGGCCTGTAGTTAGAGGCTAGCTCAGGGTCCAGAGTTGATTTTTTTAATAGGGGGAGAATTTTGGCTCTCTTCCACCTGTCAGGGACCTGACCCGTCTTCAGGGAGAGATTCAGAATCTGGTTGACCACTGGATTAATAATATCTGCGACTGAAGCAAGGGTGTGGGCAGGGCAAGGATCAGAGGATGATCCAGATTTAAGACCTTTCATGATTTCTAGAGATTTTTCCATTGAGATCATTGGGAATTGTTCAAAGGCAGGTCCTCTAACTTGTATTAGTGAGGTGTATGGCGCACCCTTATCACTCTTCACCAGAGGAAAGGACTCTTGGATGCTTACAATCTTGTCATGAAAGTATAAGGCCATGCCACTCGTCCATGCCTCAGTGGGAGTAAAAGGCTTAGCTGCCACTGCAGGGGAGGTAAAATCGCTGACTATTTTAAAAATGTCCTTATTTTTGTTCAATGCGAGTTCGATTTTGGCGGATAAAAAGATTTTTTTGCCTCAAGAATTTGTTTAAAATAGGCTTTTAATGCCTGTTTATAAATTATTTTGTCATTGGGGTTAAAGTTTTTCCGCCAGGTTCTTTCGAGGTGTTTGCACGACCTCTTGCTTTCTTTAAGGGCAGTGCTAAACCAAGGGGCGGAAGACCTCACCGTCTTTCCAGAACGTGAGACAGGAGGAGCAAGTTCCCCGGCCCGGAGCAGGAGCCAGTTATCCAAAACCTCAACATCCGCCTCAAGGTCGCCATTAAGAGAGATCTGCACCTGTCTAATGGCTAATGGACCTGTTTTGTCTAAAACTGGATCTCTTACCAAGTTCCAGTCTACGCCGATAAGGAATTGTGAAGCACCTATTTCAGTTAGAAGGCGATTCAAATGTAAACAGAATGACTTTTTCGCTCCGGTCGGAGCATAAACTGAGCCAATACAAATATGAGATTCCCCAATTCGTAATTTGATAAAAACATTACGACCATCCGGATCTGTCCAAGATTTTAACGCTGTCATCGGTAGAGACTTACGAATAAGGATGGCCACTCCGCATTTGCGAGAAGGTCTCTCTTCTGAGGTATCTCCTCCTTGCACACTGCTATGAAACACCTTTCCCACCCAATCTCTACGTAGTTTGTCAGATTCAGCTGCATTTAAATGGGTTTCTTGGAGGAGTGCTATATCAACATGTTTGGATTGTAAATAAGAGAGTATTTTTTTACTATTGATGTAATGTGTTAATCCATGAACGTTCCATGAAACAACACGAAGAGCATGGGTGGAAACCATCATGAGAGAACAGAGGAGTGGTCAGTAATAGGTGAATAATCTAGGTATATCAAATTACTTTAAAATATGCCAGAAATGATTGGTATAAATTGGTTGATACTATATGAACTATCCAGGGAGGAGAAGAAAGAGATAGAGGAAGAAAGGAAAGTGGAAGGGAAACCCTGGTCCACAACACTAGCAGTATAATCTTACAAGATAACCAGAGAGAGATATGATTAATGTGTGGAGGTAAAATCATACTATAGGTCAGAAAATACAATATGGTATGATTTAATAAGAAACGAGTGCAAGGGGAAGGGTGGAAAGGGATGGGATGAGGGAACCTGAAGTTTTAACCGTGGTTCTAAGCACGCTGGAGCACCACTATGAGGAGGGGCCCCACCAAGAGAACAGGTCATCAATGAATAGATACAGAGCAAAACAAAAGGACAGTTACACCATATAAATTAACATGTGTAAAATATTGATAATAACACTAAGAAAGCATTGCAACACATCTTTGTATCATATTTTTGCCTATGAGTTAAAGAGATTGCATATTTGTGTATGATCAAAATCATTCGGATCCATACTATTATTGATTATATTAATTATTTCATATAAATCAATAGCAACAGTGTAAACCTTAGAATTCCCTAGTACGAAAAATATCTATTTAATATATAACTGTTGATATACAGGCAATAATTCAAAGGCATATGAAAATTAATACAATAATGAAAACAAATCAGTATGAGTAATACTCAGCTGGCCAATGATACAGCATTTTCGTTCTTCTCGATGCCAGAAATCAGTCCAGCTCAATCTTATTCTCCATCTGAAGCAGATTTTATAGGGGATCGAGATTTGTCTCTGTGTTGCTCCTGGGTGAAGGTAGGCACAGTATGAAGAGCTGAAACCTTGTCTTCATGGGTTCGAGCAGACCTCTCAAAATCTCTACCTCGGTGTCGAGAGTTACTAATGTTCCTTCGTACATTTCCTGGCATCTGCATAGTGAGAGTATATAGTGTTGGCTCAGAAGTAGAGTGCTGCGTGTCCATATCCTGTGGTTTCAAATGATCTATGAAAAGACGAAGATCTTCAGGGTTATAAAAATCCTTGGAAATACCATCTTTGGTGACGCAGAAGCGGGCAGGTTCGAAGAGGCCATACTTGATGTCCATTTGTCGCAACTGTGGTCAGCTGCCATTCGGATTTCATGACCATCATATGTGAACGAACCATGGGAACGTGCTAATGTTAGTAATTGTCTTGTCTGTTCATGTCTTAAAAAACAGGCAATGAGTGGCCGTGGATGCATTGCAGATTCTTTGCGCAGCAGACCTATGTGGTGTGCACGCTGTATTTCCAGAGGAGGATCAACAGTAGAGCCAACTAAATTCGGAAGGATGTCACGAAGAAATACTCTGGCATTTGATCCTTCGATTTTTTCCGGAAATCAAAAAAATCGAATATTATTTCTCCTGCAGCGATCTTCTAAGTCGGTCAATTTACTACGGAGAAACAACAATTATTGATCTCTGCTTTGTATTGATTGTAGATTTTCTTCTACAGCACTTAATCTATGATCAAGCGCATCTTTTTATATATGGAATCCTGCAATGTCTGCACGGATTGATTTAGTTTCTGTCGCTAAGGAGGATATGTTTGTATCTAATCCTTCTAACCATCTGCTGATAGCAGAAACCTCTTGCAATATATGATCCATAGTCTCCCCATGTGCAGAGGTTGAGTTGATCTGAGATTAACCTTCTGTTGGAGATGCAATCAATCAATCAATCAATCATGTCACTTATAAAGCGCACTACATACCCGCGAGGGTCTCAAGGCGCTGGGGGAAGAGGGGGTGGTGCTGCTACTGATCGAAAAGCCAGGTCTTGAGGAGTCTTCTGAAGGCCAGTAGGTCTTGGGTCTGTCGGAGGTTGGTGGGGAGGGTGTTCCAGGTCTTGGCGGCGAGGTGGGAGAAGGATCTGCCGCCGGTGGTCGTTTTCCGGATGCGGGGGACTGTGGCGAGGGCGAGGCTGGTCGAGCGGAGCTGGCGGGTGGGGGTGTAGAAGCTGAGTCGTCTGTTGAGGTAGGCTGGTCCGCAGTTGTGGAGTGCTTTGTGTGCGTGGGTGAGGAGCTTGAAGGTTATCCTCTTGTTGACAGGGAGCCAGTGCAGGTCTCTCAGGTGGGGTGTGATGTGGCTGCGTCGGGGGATGTCGAGGATAAGACGTGCAGAGGCGTTCTGGATGCGTTGCAGCCGTCTCAGGAGCTTAGCCGTCGTTCCTGCGTAGAGGGCGTTTCCGTAGTCCAGCCTGCTGGTGACGAGGGCCTGGGTGACTGTTTTCTTGTTTCGGTGGGGATCCACTTGAAGATCCTGCGGAGCATTCGGAGGATGTTGAAGCAGGATGAGGAAACGGCGTTGACCTGCTTAGTCATGGAGAGGGTGGGGTCGAGGATGACCCCTAGGTTGCGTACGTGGTCAGTGGGTGGCGGGGCTGTTCCCAGTGATGTTGGCCACCAGGAGTCGTCCCAGGCTGAAGGGTTGGAACCAAGGATGAGGACCTCCGTCTTGTCCGAGTTCAGCTTCAGGCGGCTGGTCCTCATCCATTCGGCGACGGCCTTCATTCCTTCGTGGAGGTGGGCTTTGGCGGTGTGAGGGTCTTTGGTGAGGAGAGGATCAGCTGGGTGTCGTCGGCGTAGGAGATGATGTTGAGGTTGTGCTGTCGGGCGACGTGGGCGAGGGGTGCCATGTAGATGTTGAACAGCGTTGGGCTGAGGGAGGAGCCTTGGGGTATGCCGCAGATGATCTTGGTGGCCTTGGATCGGAAGGGGCGAGGCGGACGCTTTGTGTTCTGCCGGAAAGGAAGGATGTGGTCCAGTCCAGGGCCTTCTCTTGGATCCCGGCGTCGTGAAGGCGTGTTCGTAGTGTGTGGTGGCAGACCGTGTCGAAGGCGGCTGATAGGTCCAGGAGGATGAGGGCTGCTGTTTCTCCGTTGTCTAGCAGGGTCCTGATGTCATCGGTGGCGGCGATGAGGGCGGTTTCGGTGCTGTGGTTGCTGCGGAAGCCGGACTGGGAAGGGTCCAGGATGTTGTTCTCCTCGAGGTAGCGGGTCAGTTGTTTGTTGACGATTTTCTCGGTGACCTTCGCGGGGAACGGGAGCAGAGAGCTGGGTCGGAAGTTCTTGAGGTCCTTGGGGTCTGCCTTGGGTTTCTTGAGTAAGGCGGTGATCTCGGCGTGCTTCCAGCTTTCCGGGAAGGTTGCTGTCTCGAAGGAGATGTTGATTATTTTCCGGAGATGGGGCGCGATGGCTGTACTGTCTTTGTTGAAGATGTGGTGAGGGCACGGGTCTAGCGGTGAACCGGAGTGGATGGTGTTCATGATCTCGCTGGTGTCCTCGTCGTTGATGTTGGTCCAGGAGAGCAGGCGGTTGGTGGTTGTGGGGGCAGTGGTCTCGGTGGTTGCCGGGGCGGTCGTGGTGTTGAAGCTGTCGTGGATGTCGGCGATTTTGCGGTGGAAGAAGGTGGCCAGTGAGTCGCACAGGTCTTGCGACGGCTGGATGTCGTTGGTGTTGGAGCTGGGGATGGAGAGTTCCTTCACGATGTTGAAGAGCTCTTTGCTGTTGTGTGCGTTGTTGTCTAGGCGGTCTTTGAGTGAGGCCCTTTTGGCGGATCTGATGAGGTGATGGTGACTGCGGGTGGCGCTCTTGTGGGCGGCATAGCTGTCCGCTGTCCGTTCGTGGAGCCAGATCTTCTCCAGATTTCGGCATGTTCGTTTGGAGGCCTGGAGGTCTTCGGTGAACCAGGTGGCTTTCTTGCTGGTGTGGCTGTTGGGCGGATTCTTGAGCGGGGCGAGGGTGTTGGCGCAGTCGTCGATCCACTGTCTGAGGTTGCGGGCGGCGGTGTCGGGGTCGGAGGGTTCGGAGGGTTCGGCGGGTGGGCTCAGGGCGAGGGTTGTGGTTAGCTGGTCTTCCGTGACTCTGCTCCAGCAGCGGCGAGGCATTTGTTCGGTGCGGTGGTGCGTGGTGGGCTTCCTGTAGGTGAAGTGGATGCAGTGGTGGTCAGTCCAGTGGGGTTCGGAGGTGTGGTTGGAAGGAGACGTGTGGGCTTGCGGAAAAGATGGAGTCGAGCGTGTGGCCGGCGGCGTGGGTGGGTGTAGTCACGAGCTGTCTGAGTCCGAGGGTGGCGAGGTTGTCGATCAGGGTGGTGGAGTTGGTGTCCTTGTTGTTCTCGAGGTGGAAGTTCAGGTCCCCGAGGAGGATGTAGTCCGTGGAGGCGATGGCGTGTGTGCTGACGAAGTCAGCGATGGAATCGCTGAACTGTGGTCGGGGTCCGGGGGTCTGTAGATGAGGGTTCCTCTGAGGGTGGTGTTGGGATCGGTGTGGATCTGGAAGTGCATGTGTTCGGCGGTGCTGAGGGTGTCGTCGGTGTTGGTTGAGACTCTGAGGGTGTTCCTGTGGACGATGGCGATGCCTCCTCCGACTCCGTTGGTGCGGTCCCTGCGGGTGATCTTGTATCCGTCCGGGATGGCAATGGCGATGTCGGGGGCTGAAGCGGGATTCAGCCAGGTCTCCGTCAGGAATGCGACGTCTAGGGAGGTTGAGTCGAGAAGGTCCCAGAGTTCGATGGCGTGTTTGCGGGCGGAGCGGGTGTTGAGGAGGATGCATCTGAGGTAGTTGGGTTCTTTCCTGGGCGGTGGTTTGGCGGGGCGGGTGCTGGCGAAGCTGCAGTTCCGGCAGGTGAAGGGCCCTTGGGTGCGCTTCGGGGTGGCCTGGTAGCAGGCGTGATCTTTTCCGGGGTTGAGTGCGTGGAGGGTGCTGGCGTCGTATCGGCGTCTGTTGATGTGGCGGGCGCGGGGGATGCCCGGACCAGGGGTCTGGCGCTGGGCGCGGTCACGGCGCGGACGGGCGCAGACAGGCTTGCCTTGGCGCGCCCGCTGCGCCGTCCGCTGCCGGCCGCACAGCGGCCGCCATAAATGGGGAGGTGGGAGGGAGGAGCAGGGAATGGGGCAGCGAATGGGCAGTGAGGGGCGGGCCGCAGGGGCGCAGCGGCGGAAACAGGCACAGAAGGGAAAACGAGCACAATCAGGGCATCAGGGGGCACAGAAAGGAAAAAAACGAGCACAATCAGGGGCAGCAAGGGGGCACAGAAAGGAAAAAACTAGCACAATGAGGGGCAGCAAGGGGGCACAGAAAGGAAAAACGAGCACAATCAGGGGCAGCAAGGGGGCACAGAAAGGAAAAACGAGCACAATCAGGGGCAGCAAGGGGCACAGAAAGGAAAAACGAGCACAATCAGGGCATCAAGGGGGCACAGAAAAGAAAAAAAACGAGCACAATCAGGGGCAGCAAGGGGGCACAGAAAGGAAAAAACTAGCACAATGAGGGGCAGCAAGGGGGCACAGAAAGGAAAAGCGAGCACAATCAGGGGCAGCAAGGGGGCACAGAAAGGAAAAACGAGGCACAATCAGGGGCAGCAAGGGGGCACAGAAAGGAAAAGCGAGCACAATCAGGGGCAGCAAGGGGGCACAGAAAGGAAAAAAAAAACGAGCACAATCAGGGGCAGCAGGGGGCACAGAAAGGAAAAAACTAGCACAATGAGGGGCAGCAAGGGGGTACAGAAAGGAAAAACGAGCACAATCAGGGGCAGCAAGGGGGGCACAGAAAGGAAAAAACAGAGCACAATCAGGGGCAGCAAGGGGGCACAGAAAGGAAAAACGAGCACAATCAGGGGCAGCAAGGGGGGCACAGAAAGGAAAAAACGAGCACAATCAGGGGCAGCAAGGGGGCACAGAAAGGAAAAAAAAAAACGAGCACAATCAGGGGCAGCAAGGGGGCACAGAAAGGAAAAAACTAGCACAATGAGGGGCAGCAAGGGGGCACAGAAAGGAAAAACGAGCACAATCAGGGGCAGCAAGGGGGGCACAGAAAGGAAAAAACGAGCACAATCAGGGGCAGCAAGGGGGCACAGAAAGGAAAAACGAGCACAATCAGGGGCAGCAAGGGGGCACAGAAAGGAAAAACGAGCACAATCAGGGGCAGCAGCAGGGCACACAGACGGAGCTGTGTGGTGGGGGAGCGACCTACCAGTCAAGGTCAGGGGTCGCTTGCAGTGTTTTTCATAGACATATGGCGCGACTGTTTGAGTACGTCTGCGAATAGAGGTTGTTTAGAGCTTTTACTTCCGTGCTTGGCAGTAGAAATTCGACTACTGTTATTCTCAAGATGATACAGAACAACAACCGGGACAACAAGTTAAAGTCTTAAATTAACCAATTAAGTGATAGAGATGGATTGCATTCGCATTAATCTTCCTCCACAAGTATCAGCTTTGATGATGTCAGCTTAAACACCCTTATTTAAAAATTGACAGAGATATTTCCAGTCAATGATGGAAGTTTAACTTGATAGTTGATACTTCTTTTTTTAAAATATTTTTTTACTCGGTGCTCCACATAATTTATTTGATATCGGTATGAGGAAGGTTTGGGATACGTCAGCAAAGCCAATATCCTCAAGTAGTAAACTACTGAAGACAAGGATTAAAGTATTTGATAGGAGATAATATGAAAGTAAGGGTGCAAAATATTTTCCTCAGCAACAAGGGCGTCATATATATCTCAATTACTATAAACGCACTCTATGAGGATAAGACAGTATTTATTTAAGCAACCAAATCATCCTTCAGTCAAATTATGGAACTTCAAGCAATATGGGAATTATAATAGACACTCATAAATTAATAGGTGGCGTCCTCCCGCTTCGAGCGGTGCTGCTGATATTACGCATTAAGAATTTTCTCCTCACAGAACATCAAATCAACACTCGGAGCTTGTTTGCGAAGACAAGGAATTTTCTTTATGACAGCAAGTGTTGCAAATGGAGGAAGTCTGTATTTAATTGAGTGAATAAATCAAATTCCCATCAAACTATAAATCTCCAGTTATACTGCTGCCACAATGGTCATTCACAAGTTAACAGCTGGCATTGATTCACTTTGCCTAGATGTAACTACATTGCGTAGGAAGAATTACTTCTCAAATAGTCCCAGACTAACACATGAGGCCGTTTTAGAGATGGAGCCAAAATATTAAATTAAAGAGCCCAGAGAGTTGAAATATGCCAGTTCAGAATTTTGGAAACCAAACATATTGTTGAAGACGAAGCTTTGTCGTAGTTAACACAGCACAGCACTTCACACCTCGGGGCTATGGCAATAAATGTCGTAACACTCACCCACTTTTAATTTAACGTTGTTTCCGTAGTTTTAAAATGATATGCATCCAATCAGTGGGGGGTTGGAATTACCGGCGCCAGCCAATTGTAGGCCTTCTTACGTCGGAGAGAAGCCGGGGGCTCGAGTAGATGTAGCTAGGTGTGGAAGTCGGGAACACCTGCTAATTTGGTGCCGCGGCTGCGGCGTAACTCCAGGCCTGACGATTCCTCTCATGGCACCATACACGTTGCTCCCGAAAAACATCTCTGATAATTTGGGAATTTGGCTCAAAAGATTCTCATAGGTGCTGCGTTGTAAGAGGCGCTAATATAATGCCTCAATTCATTTGTAAAAGCTGCTGTCTCTGCCTGGAGCCCCCCTCACAGCGGAGCCCTCAGATAAGGCGGCCATCTTCGACCGCGGCTAGACCACGCCCCCAGGCCAGTTTGTTTTAACATTTATGGGCAGGGTCAGTGAAGCATGATCACTAAATCTAGTGAATTCACGATTTGGTAGACCACAGTATTTAAGGCCAGTAGTGGCCACTATAATGTGATCAATGCATGTTGGATTTTCCCTACCTTGGAAGGTTGAATTTGATGTTTCACCCTCTTCCCCTCTTGATACTAAAATCTTCAAGACTATGTTTACACAGGAGCTTGTTTAGCTTTTCTCCATAACTATCATTTGGGAAATTATGTAAATTAATCCCTGTTATATCAGTGAATCCGCACACTCATTCCTGAGAAACTACATTTACTGATATTAAACTCCCCGACCCAGATACATATGTTTGAGGGGTCCACCCCCTTTATAAAGTTAGCCATTGCTCTCTCCAACTCGTTCACAACCTTGTAACGAGTAGCATTAAAAATGTTATTATAAAAATTCACCACAATAAAGGGTTGGTTTTTCCCCATTAGTAAGAAAGCCAGTTGAAAGTAAGGGGAGCCTTTATACATCTTACTAAGTTCTATTGGCGCTGTGGTAGAGATGAAAATTGCCAAACCTCCCTTTGCTCGCCCAGATACTGATGGTATAGCTGGGGTTGAGACAGTTACGAAACCATCAATATATGGCTCTTGAGTATGCCAGGTCTCCTGAAGACATAGTAGATGAAGTGATTTTATGCTGTCTAGCTATTCTTTATCTTTAAGCTTATTTTTAATTCCGGCTATATTCCATGATCTAAGCTTCATTTGGGTAGTTATTTCGGTGGCTTTTTTTGGTTGTCCATCGATAGTATACTCCTTTAGGCCTATTTCCCTGGAAATTGCTTTCCACTGTGTTATTGTAGCCTTGTGTTGTGCTTGCAAGCTGCTTGTGGTTGCTTTTCACTAACCAAACCTCGCAGAGATGTCAGGAACCAGAACACAGTTTTGAGAAGACGGCACTGCCTCCTGCTGGTGGTTAAAGCTAGTACTACCCCCTACTGATGTGCATAAGTAGCACTGTCCCATGCTGGTGGTTAAAGCTAGCACTGCCCCCTGCTGGTGGGTAAAGTTGGCACTGCCCCCTTCTGGTGGGTAAAGGTAGTAATGCTCTCTGCAGGTGGGCAAAAGTGGCACTGATGCCCCCTGCTGGTGGGTAAAGGTAGCACTGCCGTTTGCTGGTGGATAAATGTAACACTGTTCCCTGCTGGTGAATAAAGGTAGAACTGCAACCCCCCTCCCATTGGTGGGTTAAGGTAGCACTGCCCCCTGCTGGTAAGTAAAGGCAGCACTGCCCCCTGCTGATGAGTTTAATTAGCACTGCTGATGTGCAAAGATAGTCTTACCCCCTGCAGGTGAGTAAAGGTAGCCCTGCCCCCTGCAGGTGGGTGAAGGTAGCACTGCTCCCTGCTGGTGTATAAAGGTAGCACTGCCCCATGCAGGGGTAAAGATAGCTCTGCCCCCTGCAGGTGAGTAAAGGTAGCACTGCCCCCTGCAGGTGTGTAAAGGTAGCACTGCCCTCTGCTGATGTGTAAAGATGCAAAAAGAACAATTGATGGACAGAATGCAGAACACTGTCATACATTCACCCCAGTACAGAGATCTGGGCCTAAATCCATCATTTTTTTGCTCACCATGCCATTCCAGTTTGAACCCAGCCATATGCAAATCAGTCTTGACCCTGTGCTCAATGGGAACAGTCCAGCCCGAACTGCCAGGCCAGGTCCCTCCTGGACTGGAAACAAGCATCCTAGGACCGGTTTCATGGTTTCACCCCTCATCAGCCAGGATAGCTTGACTCCAGTGGCATGGAGAGCACGGGACCCACGTCTGGGCATACCCTTCCCACTCGGGGTGACAAATGCAGAAGAACAATTGATGGACAGAATGCAGAACACTGTCATACATTCACACCAGTACAGAGATCTGGGCCTAAATCCATCGTTTTTTTGCTCACCATGCCATTCCAATTTGGACCCAGCCATATGCAAATCAGTCTTGACCCTGCACCCAATGGGAACAGTCCAGCCCGAATTGCCAGGCCAGGTCCTCCCTGGACTGGGAACAAGCATCATAGGACCGGTTTCGGGCTTTCAGCCCTCATCAGCCAGGATAGCTTGACTCCAGTGACATGGAGAGCACAGGACCCACGTCTGGGCATACCCGTCCCACTCGGGGTGACAAATGCAAAAAGAACAATTGATGACAGAATGCAGAACAATGTCATACATTCACCCCAGTACAGAGATCTGGGCATAAACCCATCGTTTTTTTGCTCCCCATGCCATACCAGTTAGGACCCAGCCATATGCAAATCAGTCTTGACCCTGCACCCAATGGGAACAGTCCAGCCCGAACTGACAGGCCAGGTCCTCCCTGCACTGGGAACAAGCATCCTAGGACTGGTTTCGGGCTTTCAGCTCTCATCAGCCAGGATAGCTTGACTCCAGTGGCATGGAGAGCACGGGACCCATGTCTGGGCATACCTGTCCCACTCGGGGTGACAAATGCAAAAAGAACAATTGATGGACAGAATGCAGAACAATGTCATACATTCACCCCAGTACAGAGATCTGGGCCTAAATCCATCGTTTTTTTGCTCACAATGCCATTCCAGTTTGGACCCAGCCATATGCAAATCAGTCTTGACCCTGCACCCAATGGGAACAGTCCAGCCTGAACTGCCAGGCCAGGTCCTCCCTGGACTGGGAACAAGCATCCTAGGACCGATTTCGGGCTTCCAGCCCTCATCAGCCACGATAGCTTGACTCCAGTGGCATGGAGAGCACGGGACCCACGTCTGGGCATATCCGTCCCACTCGGGTGACAAATGCAAAAAGAACAATTGATGGACAGAATGCAGAGCAATGTCATACATTCACCCCAGTACTGAGATCTGGGCCCAAATCCATCGTTTTTTTGCTCACCATGCCATTCCAGTTTGGACCCAGCCATATGCAAATCAGTCTTGATCCTGCACCCAATGGCAACAGTCCAGCCCGAACTGCCAGGCCAGGTCCTCCCTGGACTGGAAACAAGCATCCTAGGACCGGTTTCGGGGTTTCACCCCTCATCAGCCAGGATAGCTTGACTCCAGTGGCATGGAGAGCACGGGAGTACCTGGGAGGACCTGGTTTGGCAGATCAGGCTGGACTGTTCCCACAAGGAACACCAGGATGCTGGTTTCCGGTCCAGGGAGGACCTGGCTTGGCAGTTCGGGCTGGACTGTTCCCACAAGGAACAGGGTCAAGACTGATTTGCATATGGCTGGGTTCAAACTGGGGTGGTCTGGTGAGCAAAATAATGATGGATTTAACCCAGATCCTTGTGACTGGGGGTGAATGTTTGCATTGTCCAGCATTTCGTCCATCAATTGTTTCTTTTGCAGATGTGTAAAGATAGCATCGCCCTGAAAAATGTAAAGCACAGGGGTGCTTTTAATCCTTCAGCGGTCCAGACAGACGAGCTGTATGAAGTGCCGGTGTGGCTGATCACTTAGTATAATATTATAATAAGATGCCGACTGGGGTGGCAGCGGATCGTCATATAGAGCAGTGCCCATCTTTGGATATTATACTAAGTGATCAGCCACCCCTGTGCTTTACATTTTTGAGACCTTTTTGGATTATCGCCAGCTATTTATTAGCTGTTATTTTGACATGGAGTACACGATTTTAATGAACAAGACTACATCCACAATTCTAAAGTCACCTATTTAGTCCTCGAAGGGTCATTCAACATATGAATTTACTGTCCTGAAGATGGTCTAACAGATGGCTTCAAGACCTAGACCGAAACGTCGACAATTTCACCTATTTTCTCTGTGAATTGTTTCACTAAAGGATTTGCTTTCTGCTTAATGAGTCACATTTTCCTTGTGTACATATTGTTTGAAATAGGTGCCCACATCAGTGCTAATGAGATGTTTATAAAAACAAATAATTCTTGAATCTCAGTCACTATGTGTTGATGTATGTTCATATAGGTAACAATTTTCTGTACCCTTTAATATGTTTTCAACATAAATTTGTGTTTCAAAAAGCCTACACTTGTGTGATATATTTTTTGGGGAATTTGTTCATGTCGAAATAAGTAAATTCAACTTCTGAAATAACTTGATGAAAGCTACTGTATACTGCTTAGGACTGATGTTTGCTTTAAATTATTAGATTAAGTAGAAAAAAGAATCCCTGGTAGACACGTTTACCCGTTGATGTACTAATTGCCCAAACCTCCAAGGGTCTATTGGGTCTCCCACTCCTCCTCTTACTGGTTTGTAAAGGTGGCACTGCCCTCTGCTGGTGTGTAATACTAGCACTGTCCCCTGCAGGCGGGTAAGGGTAGCAATGCCCTCTGCTGGTGGGAAAGGTAGCACTGCCCCCTGCTGGTGGAAAGAGGCAGAGGGCATGGGAATGCAAAATGCCCTAGGTTTCATGTTTGGAAGTTATTTAGTTATTGCGGAGGCACATATTCTGCTTTGCTTCTGCCCTTGCTTTGATTCGTACCTTATATAGAAAGAAAATATTGTTGAACTACAAAACCCATAGTTGCATAAATGAACCACAACATCTGAACAAACTGTCCAATCAGCTGTAACCACAATAAGTCCAACCAGCAGAGCCATTTTCGCCTCTTTCTTCGCCTCTGTGCTGCATCCGTTACGCCATTCTTTCTGCTTCTTTGGCCTTGGAGAAGACAACTCATATTGAGGGAAAGGAGGTGAAAACAAGACTTCTCAATCTTGAATTTATCCCCTCTCTGCTCGGATAGAACAAGGTGTGAAAGTAACGTCTTTCAGGCAAAAATCACCTATTTCAGATCAGAACGAGACCAAGCAGCAAAACAGGACTTTATGGAAAGAAAGAAAACTTTATGAGATTATCGAGCAATAAACCAACCCCATAACGAAACTCAAGATCACCCCATCTGCTGACAAAAACAAAGAGTTATCTGATTTCATCACAACCAACTTCTATAAGATTGAACTTTGACTACCAAGAATCCAAGCTCCTTTGGGTCTTTTCTCCTAAGTTTGAAAACCAACCCGGTCTGGAATTAATTCAGACCAGTCTAGGACGAGGATGTTGCCTCAACAATCCAGAACGTGAAGCCATCTGCTCATCTTGTCGATCTGTTTCTTTCTTCCCTAATCAAAGAATACAGTTGGGACATCTCACCATTATGGACACCGCTGATTAGTACCTCATTGGCTACAGACTGTCTGAGACTTCAACAGTCAACCACAAAATTATTGTCTAACTCTCACAGAAGGAAATTGAATTTACAGACAATTCTTAGCTGGTTCACCTCCTATTTAGACAACCGCCACCAGAGTCAAATTGGACAAGTATCCTCTGGAAACGACCAACATCACCAAGGGTGTACCCCAAGACTCTCTTCTCTCTCTTCTGCTTCAATCAATGCATAGAACCTCTAACCACTTTCTAAAACAGGCAGACAACTCATATCATCACTGCACCATTGGCACTGAGCTTTTTATCTCAAAGCTGTGAATGAAATCCCCTAATCCTCGAAGACATCACAGGCTGTCTGCCTAAAACAATACCCTCATTGGATGCAATTGCTCCTTATTTCCCCCCTTTCCTAGTGCCTCATTCCAAGACTGTCTAGCCTCACTAAATAATGCTTGACTGCGATCTCAAATCATTTAATGCTCTAAATCTTTTGGGATCACCTTCAACAGGAATCTAAATCCTCAAGAGCACGTGAACAACTTAAGAGAGAGTGCCCAAGCCCAACTGAGACTCCTAAAAACAGATTAGTCCTTTCATTCCAAACTCAGACCTGAAACCCTAGCCATCCCTAGGCTGGGGTGTGGCCACGTCCTTCTTAAGAGAAGAGCATTCCCAAGATGCACCTGGCACTCTTGAAGGCAGTCATGCACTCTGCAGCTAGGCTTACTTCAGGTACAAGGCGCTTAGATCACCTTGTTTGAATCTGTCAAAAGAGAACTGAAAGCTCTTTAGTTCCAGATATATCTTATGAACTAAACTCTATCCTCTTCGTTCTCTCGAAGAGCTGAATTTCCATCATCACTTCTCCACTCCCTAATCCCTTTCCGATTGTTGTATAGTGTAATCATGAGACTGGGGCACCCTTGATTGAAGCTCTAGTGTAATGTTTGCACATTTGATAAGCGGTATCTCCTGCACTTACCCCCCCCAACCCCTGCGGCAGACTGGTATACCTGACCCTGCTCTACGCCCTGCACATTCTGAATGAGGTATATAGCCAATTACCCATTTTTTTTTGTGATAGGCCTTATGTTAGAATTTACTGCTATTCAGGATTACTATATCTATACCATATGTGTTTGTAATGTAAGTAGCTTGCAGCGTACTACTCCATACTGAACGTGAGATGTACTATATCTGTACCATATGTGTTTGTAATGTAAGTAGCTTGCAGCGTACTACTCCATACTGAACGTGAGATGTACTATATCTGTACCATATGTGTTTGTAATGTAAGTAGCTTGCAGCGTACTACTCCATACTGAACGTGAGATGTACTATATCTGTACCATATGTGTTTGTAATGTAAGTAGCTTGCAGCGTACTACTCCATACTGAACGTGAGATGTACTATATCTGTACCATATGTGTTTGTAATGTAAGTAGCTTGCAGCGTACTACTCCATACTGAACACGAGATGTACTATATCTGTACCATATGTGTTTGTAATGCAAGTAGCTTGCAGCGTACTACTCCATACTGAACGCGAGATGTACTATATCTGTACCATGTGTGTAAGTAGCTTGCAGCGTACTACTCCATACTGAACGTGAGATGTACTATATCTGTACCATATGTGTTTGTAATGTAAGTAGCTTGCAGCGTACTACTCCATACTGAACGTGAGATGTACTATATCTGTACCATATGTGTTTGTAATGTAAGTAGCTTGCAGCGTACTACTCCATACTGAACGTGAGATGTACTATATCTGTACCATATGTGTTTGTAATGTAAGTAGCTTGCAGCGTACTACTCCATACTGAACACGAGATGTACTATATCTGTACCATATGTGTTTGTAATGCAAGTAGCTTGCAGCGTACTACTCCATACTGAACGCGAGATGTACTATATCTGTACCATGTGTGTAAGTAGCTTGCAGCGTACTACTCCATACTGAACGTGAGATGTACTATATCTGTACCATATGTGTTTGTAATGTAAGTAGCTTGCAGCGTACTACTCCATACTGAACGTGAGATGTACTATATCTGTACCATATGTGTTTGTAATGTAAGTAGCTTGCAGCGTACTACTCCATACTGAACGCGAGATGTACTATATCTGTACCATATGTGTTTGTAATGCAAGTAGCTTGCAGCGTACTACTCCATACTGAACGCGAGATGTACTATATCTGTACCATGTGTGTAAGTAGCTTGCAGCGTACTACTCCATACTGAACGTGAGATGTACTATATCTGTACCATATGTGTTTGTAATGTAAGTAGCTTGCAGCGTACTACTCCATACTGAACACGAGATGTACTATATCTGTACCATATGTGTTTGTAATGTAAGTAGCTTGCAGCGTACTACTCCATACTGAACGCGAGATGTACTATATCTGTACCATGTGTGTAAGTAGCTTGCAGCGTACTACTCCATACTGAATGGGAGATGTACTATATCTGTACCATATGTGTTTGTAATGTAAGTAGCTTGCAGCGTACTACTCCATACTGAACACGAGATGTACTATATCTGTACCATGTGTTTGTAATGTAAGTAGTTTGCAGCGTACCACTCCATACTGAACACGAGATGTACTATATCTATACCATATGTGTTTGTAATGTAAGTAGCTTGCAGCGTACTACTCCATACTGAACGTGAGATGTACTATATCTGTACCATATGTGTTTGTAATGTAAGTAGCTTGCAGCGTACTACTCAATACTGAACGCGAGATGTACTATATCTGTACTATATGTGTTTGTAATGTAAGTAGCTTGCAGCGTACTACTCAATACTGAACGCGAGATGTACTATATCTATACCATATGTGTTTGTAATGTAAGTAGCTTGCAGCGTACTACACCATACTGAACACGAGATGTACTATATCTGTACCATATGTGTTTGTAATGTAAGTAGCTTGCAGCGTACTACTCAATACTGAACGCGAGATGTACTATATCTATACCATATGTGTTTGTAATGTAAGTAGCTTGCAGCGTACTACACCATACTGAACACGAGATGTACTATATCTGTACCATATGTGTTTGTAATGTAAGTAGCTTGCAGCGTACTACTCCATACTGAACGCGAGATGTACTATATCTGTACCATGTGTGTAAGTAGCTTGCAGCGTACTACTCCATACTGAACGTGAGATGTACTATATCTCTACCATATATGTTTGTAATGTAAGTAGCTTGCAGCGTACTACTCCATACTGAACACGAGATGTACTATATCTGTACCATATGTGTTTGTAATGTAAGTAGCTTGCAGCGTACTACTCCATACTGAACGCGAGATGTACTATATCTGTACCATATGTGTTTGTAATGTAAGTAGCTTGCAGCGTACCACTCCATACTGAACGTGAGATGTACTATATCTGTACCATATGTGTTTGTAATGTAAGTAGCTTGCAGCGTACCACTCCATACTGAACGTGAGATGTACTATATCTGTACCATATGTGTTTGTAATGTAAGTAGCTTGCAGCGTACCACTCCATACTGAACGTGAGATGTACTATATATGTACCATATGTGTTTGTAATGTAAGTAGCTTGCAGCGTACTACTCCATACTGAACACCAAGATACCTGATTGCAGGATGCACTTTTCTTGCTGAACACGGCTTGGACGACTGATCCCAAGACGTTGAACACTGTTCCACAACCTTACCATAGGTTAATCAACTCTGAAGCTATGACGTATAAAAATCAATTTCTTACAAGCCCTGAGGAAGCCTGTGATAAGGTGAAACGCGTTGGCTGTGCTTGCTTGCATATTCTGAAGAAGAAAACGAATAAAAGACAAACACAAACAAAAGGACTGACTAGTCTTGTCTTTGTTGCTTATTATATAAACTTCCCTTGTATACACTTTGTTTTGTTGCATCTCTGTTTTGTTTAAAAATACGACTGTAAAGCGCCTGACTCCCTCTTAACTAGTTTGTGCTGTAGAAAACTCTGAAAGAAATAAATTTGTTTGAAGTTCATCTACCCCCAGGGGATATTTAAACATCAATCCAAATAATCCAGTAATGTGATATTAGGTGAGAAAAAAACAGCAATAACACAGCATAAATAGCATAAGGTTTAGAATTGGGCTGGGATAGAACATGTCACTATGTGCCAGATGTATGTAGGTCACATTTTGCTATTCCCTAATTGCGAATCACAAGGATTCGCAATTAAGAAATAGCAAAATGTAATGTATGAAGGTGTATAGTACACCTTTTGCGATTCCTAAGGGGTCACAAATGACCTACCTCATGAATATTAATGAGGTAGGTCGCAATTTGCGACCCCCTAGGAATCGCAAAAATCACGGGGATGGTGGCCTGCTGAGATCAGCAGACCACCATGTCCGTGATTGCTTTTCAATAAAGCAATCTTTTATTTTTTGTAAAGCAGCCTGTTTTCCTTAAAGGAAAACGAGATGCTTTACAAAACGAAAAATGAAAAGTTTTCTTTTCATTTTTAAGAGCAGGCAGTGGTCCGTGGGACCACTGCCTGCTCTTAAAAATAGTTTTACAAACATTCACAAAGGGAAGGGGTCCCTTGGGGACCCTTCCCATTTGCGATGGGTTACCACCTACTTGAAGTAGGTGGTAAAATGCGAATGTTTTGCGATCACAATTGCGGTCACAAAACATTCATACATACCGATGCGATTCGGTATTAGGAAAGGAAGCCCTAAACACGCCTCTTCCTAATAACGAATCGCAAATCCATTTTGCGATTCGGTAACAGGCCGAATCACAAAATTGGGTTTGTTGCATCGGAAAAGCAATTTTTGCGTTCACAAACGGGCGGATTCTGCGAATCTGCCCTTTTGCGAACTCAAAAATGCTTGCTACATCTGCCCATAGTCCTTAATAGAATTAAAACTTTCAGCAGCAAAAGCTAGAACATTTAGCATTTTTTTTAGGACCAGTGGTAAGTATTATACTTCCTTAAAGCTTTTCAATCAAATTAGAAGCCATGCTGGCAAATGGTTTAAACATATTTTTTTTAACATGTTGAATCATCTGATCAACCTGCGGCAATCAAAATGTATTCTACAAGGTTCCCTGCAAAATTAGACTTTTATGCCATCGCTCGTTGCCCTGAGCATGCTCCAACATAAACACCCGATTCAGCCACGAACCACTCAACTCAGCAAGCTATAGCAGCTTTGACAGCCGGATTGAAGGGTTTAATGAAAGATTTCAGCTGCTATCTGGCATTCCTGGGCCCAACATTTCTGATTCTGTGTGAGACCCTTTCCGACGCTGTGCTGCACACAGACGAGGCTTATCTGTAAATGTTGGATCCATTTAGCAGAGTTCTTTACTCGTCTACTAAGAACAAAAGAGGCCCCTCCATATACCTTCCAGGTCTAAGGTTCTGACATCTGGAACTCTGCTGCAGGAAACCAGGTACAAGAGCATTGCCAACTTGGCCGATCATTATTTTATGGAATAAAACAGAATTATCAGGAAAGTCTCCAAAATTCCACGCACCACATTAACATTCCAAAAGAATTAATACCGGACTTTTGGAGGCACCATCCATCTGACACCCTTCAAAGGTTTCTTGATCAGAAAATGTTTCCCCACAGCTCTTCTAGAAGCCGGACTCTATCCAGACAAATTGGCTGAACTGCAGGAACGGATTGTTCTGTAACATAGCCTTTGCTCATTAAGTTCCAATACAAAAATCTATTTCTTCACCAAATCTACCACCAATGGATTCAGGTGTTGTTCAGACAAGAACCCGTACATTTATGTCAGCCAACCTGTGTATTCTTCAAATTTTTGTGGCCCAGGCCTGACGAACGAAAAATTAAGTTGATTGCAATAATTATGGGATTTGCCATCTTGCCCTGAAATCTGCCATGTCATCAGACGTATATGACCCGCCACTATCAGGCAATGGAATCCCTCTTGGGCATTCATTGGAATCTGTAGAGTCTGGGGAGCAGGACTGGTGACACATGCATAGTTCTCACAGGAATATGCACCATACAGGTGACCTCCACACTGTTTTTAGGTCGAGCCAGGCAGCGCATGCGCTGCTGCGAGACATGCAGTAGCGGGGTATGGCTTTGAAGCTCCATCCATAATTTGAATTGGCTTGTGTAAATGCTGGCTTCCGAGTCATTATTAGGCGTGTTAGTCCCTCCTTGGTACCGCCTTGTCTCCATTTGTTATCTCCCATAACGACTTGACCTTTTACTGGTGTTGTTACACAATCTGCTTTATAAGTCAGTGAGCACTATTTTATTTAATGCTCTTCCCCTATTCCACCCACTGCCTCGCACCATGTCGCCCGCTTTTAATTTTTACTAATGGCGGTCCGCTTTAACTATAGCGGCTGCGTTTTTTTATTTATTTATTTTAGCAGCGTGGTCCGAATTTAGTGGCCGCGCTTACTTATTTATTTTGTTTACTAGCGCTGATGCGGCACTTTCACATTCATAGAGGCTGCGCCCCTTTCTTTACACAAACCGCATCTAAAGAAAGGTACGCAGCCGACATTAAAGTGAAAGCGCAGCATGGGCGCTTTTACAAAAAAAAAAAAACATCCGTTTGTCAACTTGATAAATAGATGCTTTTATTTTTGTCAAAGTCCCCATGCCGCGGTTTCACTTTAATGTCGGACACACCCCTTTCTTTAGAGGCGGCTTGTCTATAGAAAGGGGCGCGGCCTTCATGAATGTGAAAGCGCCGCATGGGCTGTAGTCAAAAAAACAAATATTTGCAATGCAATAGGTCTCGCATTTGCGAGAGTTTAAGCTATTGCATTGCCAATAGCTTAAACTCTCGTTAATACGAGACCTATTGCATTGCAAATGCTTGTTTGTCTCTGTCCTCTGTGCTGACCATGTAATCAAAATAAATAGTGGAAACACATAGTGCAATTCTCTGTGGCAGTCCTGTGGAAATGCACCCATGGCCATAGCTTCCAGATCTAGTCGCCAACTATAAAATTGGTCTAGCTGGAGATTCAAGCACAAGACTCTGAAATATTTGAGGGTGCAATATCCTATCTCTGGACAGTACTCCGTCATCACAGAATCATTCTGCTCTACGCAATAATGTCAGAAATCCTTGACTAGGTCTGAAAGGATCTTGCACCCAGTTTCACTCAATATGTTTATGTATCTGACTTTAGAGATAATATCCGCCTTCAGCAGCAGTGTATGCGGAGCGCATGTTCCTATTTGGACCCGGATTCACCTGTAATTAGCAGCATCTGGCTTCCCAATCCTAGTCTGCTGACATCAGGTTCTATAATGATGTCTGGCGCTCGTCCAAAGATCTTTCTGCTGTTGCAAGCTTCCATGAGCTGTAGCCACCACTAAAGCCCCCGTCAGGTTTCCCATGTCAGTTTGATCCTGCAGAAGATAGCGGACGACCTCGAAGCTGGGGAACCGGGTTCGAGTCTCGGCAATAACGCTCAACATCCTGTGATTCTGGGCCAATCACTTCTTCTCCCCGTGCCTAACAAAAATGAATGAGTCCATCTGTAACGAAACGGGTGCTCGTGTAAAGCGCTCTGATATCTGATATATATAAAAAAAAAGTTGTGGCAAACACTCGGCTGAAGCACGGCGTGGACGGTTCCCACCTCCGTCAGAGTCCACCATGAGCCTTGCATCCACCAGGCGCCCAGCGCCGCAGCCTGCAACCTCTGAGCGCTATAAAACCCATCTCCTAGCACTGCTTTGAGCCTGTATCCACACACACTACGGAAGGGGCTGGGTGACCCCTTCCCACGGGGCCCGCGGGTGGAGAGCCATCCCCACAGGCCTTCTCTGGTGGGGGGGGGGGGGCACAATCCAGGTGCTAATGATGCATCGCTGCCCATACTCCGCCCCCGCACCTCGCATGGCACCTCCTCCATCCCTAGCCCTCCCTCCCCTCTGTAGAAGAGGGGGGCCCGTCCAGGACCTGTGGTTAAATACCCCCCACATTCTTGTCATTAACTTTATAACTGGGCTGAACCCAGTGTCCTGCTGCCCGTCCCTTCCCCGCCTTCACTCCCTTTACCCCCGCCCGGTCCAGTCCGGTTCTGCTGGGGGGGGGGGGGGGGGTCTGAGGTCCAGTAAGGCCCCCGGTCCAGCCACATCCCCCCTCCCTTGGGGGAGGGGCGCCGAACCAAGGGGCATAACAGTCAGCCATTAACATCAATTATCCTTCGGGTGGGGGTGACCAGAGGGTGTTTTGGGACTTGCCCAGTGTGCGGCGGATTCAAGGCTTTGTGCGGCGCCGCGCTGCAGCCCATGGTTGCCCTGCCACACCCCTTTCCTAATTTTAGGTGTGTCTGCTGCGGCCCCTGCCCACAAGTAACACCTCAAGGGCCATATATCCTGGGGGCGGGAAGCTTCTTCCAATTAGGGTCCTGCAAGACCTTCATTGACCTCTGACCTGCCCCAATAATGTGCTGACCTGCCTTGCAGGTCGTTTGACCCAATCCTGGGTCAGATGAGTTCGTCAATGGTGGGCGTGTCAGGTACATTACCGGCCCGCCCCCATACCTGTTTGCCCTTTATCTTTTGGGGGCTCCCCCCCCTACTTCCTCTACTGGCTGCTGCGAGTGACTACGGACCCCCGACCCCCTCGATCGAAGCCTCCTGTTGCCACGTGTCGTGCGGGGCTCCTCGGCCCTGCAGTCAGCTGTTCCTCCCGGTCCCAGCCCCACTGCATTTGTTTGTTTTACCGTCTGCCTCGCTGCTAAGAAGTAAGTGCCTCGCGAGTGCAGCAGCACTAGATGAAAAGGCATTTTCGTTTGTGCAATCGTCCAAAGCAATGTATGTGATGTTTGGTTGTAAACTTTCTGGTTTGTCTGTCCTGAAGAGGTCTCCCTCCTTTCTTTGTAGGCCGAAACATCACCGCCGCTATTGACATTTTAGAATTGTTTAATTTATGATCTAAGGACACCGCGCTCGGTTCTGGTTCGAGGCAGGCGTTCGCTTTCAGTGGCTTACCAACCTTTAGATTTACGCTATATAAATCATATACATAGAGGCACCTAACTTCTGGTCCCAGCTTCCACCTTTTACCAAATTGTGTGATCTTGGCCAGATTTTATCATTACCCTTTATTTCAGTTCCGTAGTGTGCCAACACAATGGATTATTTAAAAAGAGGGTAACCTCTCCGCCTACGTGCTATATGTAAAGTGGACGGTAGCATAGAAGATTTTCTGCTGTCGTCTCTCCCGCAAATACGAATGTGCGAGGGAGCCCTTAATGCAAGAAGACAGACAAATTATCCCTCTTTGAGGCCACCAGTATGCTTTCTTCTAGACCACCTGCACGCAGTTGTAAGGTGTGCATTTGGTTTTATCTCGAATATTCC
This sequence comes from Calotriton arnoldi, assembly GCA_963921515.1. NCBI lineage: Eukaryota > Metazoa > Chordata > Amphibia > Caudata > Salamandridae > Calotriton > Calotriton arnoldi. The sequence goes on from CAWUFW010012932.1 coordinate 309,012, forward strand.
TAAAATGCATGGCATTAAGTCTTAATCGTAGTACATAAAATGGCGCGCTATAAAGCGATTAGCAGCGCGTGGCCGGCGCCCACCTCTTCAGGCCGTGAGAGGCGTCGGTGTTGTCTTAAGATGTACAGGTGGATGCCCCCCCCCCTCCCCTCATGGTGTAAAAAAAAAGTTGTATTTCAATGACTGCATCTTGACTCCCAGCGGTCAGCAGGACACAGCACTGGCCTTTCACCCACACATGCACGCAGCTTCAAGGCGCTGTAAAGGGTCTAGGTGCAATGGCCACAAGAGTGGCTCTCTCTTGACCTTGGGGTGTCTGAGCTGAGCGCTGGGCACCAGTGAGTCACTGCGCTTTGTAGAAGCCTCCTTCGTGCCTGCTGCTGCTACAGTACAGTCTGATATTTGCAGCATCTTGTAAACGCCAGACTACAAGTACCAGAATGCAGAGCAACCAAGGAATTTATGAATGACCGTGACGTGAAACACGTCACTCTGAGCTATCTGGCAGCGTATCTTGGGGGGGGGGGATGTGGGGGTGATTGTCATGGTTTTGGAAGTTTTTTTAGACCCTTTTTGGGCGAAGATGCGGGGCACCTCACCAGAGCAACCGCCAAGTTGGCCAGCTTTAGAAGACACTGAACCCGTTGAGCCCCTGTCCTGGCACGGGAGAGTGCCCGGTCTGTGTGCCCGCTAGCACGGCTTGAACTGCAGGGGGTGCTGGGTCTGCAAGCGCCCACCTCGATGCTGCTCCTGGCACGTCATCATGAAAACATTGATATACTCCTGTGCCCGCCTTGCCTCTTTCCCACCCATTCTTTGCTATTTTCGCCTTCAGTCTTATGCCCTGCTGGGTACATAGCATGTTATCAAGTTCTCCCCTCAGCCTGCTCCCTCCATCTTTTTTCTTCTATTGCCCAAAGCGCCTTATTATTACAAATATGTTTATTAATACAAATGTCCATAAAACCCAGCACACATTTTCTCAGATTCACAAAAATCATCAGAATGGATTCAATTCATAGTCCTGATTATCCGAGTACTTCAAAGCTCTTAAAATCACCCCAGACCAACTGCAACTTACAAAAATAAATATTGGGAAATATACCAGCTGCTTCTTACCACTCGTAAACCCTATATTGTAAAAACCAAGGTTTTTAAAATGAACCACGGACACCCAATTCTAACATGAACACAGGAGCAAAAATCCTCCCCTGTTCTTCATTTTCGTGGCTAGGCAGGGAATCCACCATGAGTGGGTTACAACTTATTCTCCATTTTAAGACCTCCTATTGAGCGGTGCATCAGATACTACAGCTATAGATAACTATCTGGATTAGCCATAGTTTATAGCACCAACCTAACGGAGGATTTTTAGGCCAGATGGCTGATCTCATTTTAGATGGACAGTGACAGTGTCCCGTTTTGTAAAATCATCTTTGATGGGAAAGGATTCGATCTCCGAAAGCTCCTTGTGTTGAATAATACTCCTTAAGGACGTCAACGAAGTGGCCTTTGAACATCGTACCTGCGACACAAGCCCCCGCCACGGACTTCCGGTGCTTTGCACAGGGCTACGAGTTAGACGTGAGATCTCTTGACTCTCTGAGATCTCTTCATTGGCTAGCAGTCAGGAAGCAAGTGTCCTTTAAAGCACTCTGCTTGGCGCACAAAGTCCTCCACTCTCGGGGGTGAGTTCTCAGGACAGCCCTGAATGTGTATGTCCCTAAGTCTAAGAGACCGCTGCGGTCGGCTGGACACCATAAGGTGGCACTCCCTCTGTGTAAGAAAGCTAGGTGGGGGAATGCGCCTTAACTGTGGCAACTGTCAGGCTTTGCAATTCCCTTCCGGAGCATCTCAAGAGCCTTAGTTCCCACCTGATATTCCGCAAGAAAGCAACAACTTGCCTTTTTGTGGAGTCATTCCTCCTCTTGGGGGTAGTTTGGTGCGGATCCTGTTGAGAGCTGCCACCTCCCTCACAGTTCTCTGCCCTGCATAGCGCTTTGATGCCTTTTTGGTCTAATGCGCTCTACAAATACAAGCCATGAGCGTAGGGTGGCCACCTCTCTCCATGTCATCGGTGCTGCTAGGCAAGGTTCCCAGGTCTACGCATGACTAGTTAGGACAGTCCTGTTGTATGTATTTATTTATTTAAGAAACTGTCAGTTGTAGTGTTTATTTAACCCAGAAAAAAAACCAATGAGAACATGTCCCAGAATTTTAAGGGGAAAGAAACAGGACTGAACTAATTAGTTACGCATCAGCGTGGGAAACTTAGCAGCTGTGTTTCCAGTCTTGGGTTTTTGGGCGACTACCTGATGTATTCTGGCTTTTGGTTTGCTTCTATTGAACTAATTAGACTGCTACACCTGACAACAATACTTTGTGAGTTAAAAGCTTGGGACTAGAAACGGTGGCCACACCCAACTTGACTCTCACAATATGCCAGACATAGCAGATGACAGTAAGCCAGATTCGGGTTCGTGAGAGCCCAGAACTGTGCAGAATGGTACTCTGAAAAATATTGGCTAGTCAATTTATGGGTGAGACAGGTGCCTGGTTTCAGTAATCGTAGTGTTCCAGATTGTGAGCGGAAGTGCAGAGAGGAGCTTTGCTGTAGGGTGACCACCTCGCTCCAGGCCATTAGGTGCACTGCCTCCAGTCACCTACAAATGATTGATTCAGGACAGGTGTTTTCGTCTAATGAGTTCAATGGAAGCAAAACAAGACTACAGCCCCCAGAATGCACTGTGGCTGTCGCACAAAGTCCAGGACTGGAAATCGTGCCTTCAAGGACCTGGAGGTAGGTGGGGGCCTTGTGTTCAGTTGACGTGGAGAGGGGACGCTTTCAGTTTGACTATGCAGACTACGGGCAATGTCTGCACGCGCTTTTTAGGTCTCGCCTAGCGATGCAGCGCATGCGCGCTGCTCACCTTGGCGAGATCTATTGTTGTCGGTTTCTTTGCTGAAGGGGGACAGGACATGTGCGCGCCCGGACAGGCGATGTGCACGCGTCCGGCTCGCGCGTTCAGCACAATGCGCGCTCTTGCATTCTGTACCTGTTATTCCGAGCTGCCTGCTGGGGAACCTGGAGATAGGGGCGAATGGGCTGCTAGCCGGTACATCTGTGTCACATTACATCACTTCCTGAGCAGAGTAGTCAGTGCTAGCACAAACAAGCATTTGCAATGCCATTGGTCTCGCCTTTGGGACCTTATATGTATTTAGCTATACAGCACATAAGCCTGGGTGCTGAAACATCTAATGGTTTTTAGGTCTCGTCCTGAGCCAGCGCTTGCGCTGGTCTGGGCGAGACATTTTGTAGTGTGGGCTTCAGAAATGCGACCACAACTTTTGGCTGGCCTAGAGCATGCGATAACGCGCTTTCCTCGCATGCTCCAGGCCATCTGCCTTTCCTGTCACGCTCTCCCAAGCGCCTCGCTCTGCCCCTCCCCCACCACAGAGCGAGCGCTTGTTTTTTATAAACATAAACTAACAGGAAGGATTGCTGCTTGGCTTTTTATGTACAAATGAAAAAGCTTCGTAAAAATGCATTCCATGTACTGACATGAAATGCATTATTACAAAGCTTTTTCATTTGTTCTTAAAAAGTGAAACAGCAAAATCTTTCCTGTTAGTTGTAAGATTATTGATGAAGTGCCCACCCTCCTCCTATGTCCGCAGAGACTGCTTAACAATGCATTAAAGACACATTGTGTCCAAAACGCGCTGCCTCTGCGGACATAGGAGGAGGAGGGGCAATTTATAAATAATCTAGTTATGCTTATATGTGTAGTAACAGCCCCTTGCATCTTTCAATAACGCGCAGCCCTTCGACGGATATCACTCAATCTTTGCGCTTTAATGAAAGTTTCTTTATTTGTACAGCGTTTTCTACCAGATATTATACAGGAGCCCTCTGCTAACCTCTGCCAATAAACATAAGCATCCCCTTGCATCTTGTAATAACAGCCCTTTTAAAGCCCATTTACTGTCACTTAATGTAGTTTTCTGGCTTTAATGCAAAGGGAGCGCACATGCACGAGCTGAGGCCATGTGGCATTCCTCTCGCTCGGCCAAGCGTGCGCGCCTCGCTTCAATGCCCCTCCCTCTCCCCCACCACAGAAACGTCTGCCATGCTTCTGTTGTGACCCTTTTGATGCAGGGCATTGGAGGAAAACATGGGCATTTTTTTTTTTTTTTCACGTTGAAAGTTTTAACAGACACTTCGAGACTGTTCTTGGCATGATGTCAACCTGCGCCTCTTTCAACTTCAAAAAGTTATTTGGTAGCTTTGCAAGGAAAGTTATATCATCAAAGGAATCTGCAAATATACCTTGGCACAAGCGCTTGGTGGTAGCCACAATACACATATCTGCACCACCACTCCACCACTCAGCATCACCTCAGCACCACTCCACCACCTCAGCACCACTCCACCACCTCAGCACCACTCCACCACCTCAGCACCACTCCACCACCTCAGCACCCCTCCACCACCTCAGCACCCCTCCACCACCTCAGCACCCCTCCACCACCTCAGCACCCCTCCACCACCTCAGCACCCCTCCACCACCTCAGCACCCCTCCACCACCTCAGCACCCCTCCACCACCTCAGCACCCCTCCACCACCTCAGCACCCCTCCACCACCTCAGCACCCCTCCACCACCTCAGCACCCCTCCACCACCTCAGCACCCCTCCACCACCTCAGCACCACTCCACCACCTCAGCACCACTCCACCACCTCAGCACCCCTCCACCACCTCAGCACCCCTCCACCACCTCAGCACCCCTCCACCACCTCAGCACCCCTCCACCACCTCCGCACCCCTCCACCACCTCCGCACCACTCCACCACCACTCCACCACCTCAGCATCACAACACCACCACTCCACCACCTCAGCACCACTCCACCACCTCAGCACCACTCCACCACCTCAGCACCACTCCACCACCTCAGCATCACAACACCACCACTCCACCACCTCAGCACCACTCCACCACCACTCCACCGCCTCAGCATCAATCCACCACCACTCCACCGCCTCAGCATCACCACACCACCTCAGCATCACCACACCACCACCTCAGCATCACAACACCACTACCTCAGCATCACAACACCACCACCTCAGCATCACAACACCACCACCTCAGCATCACAACACCACCACCTCAGCATCACAACACCACCACCTCAGCATCACAACACCACCACCTCAGCATCACAACACCACCACCTCAGCATCACAACACCACCACCTCAGCATCACAACACCACCACCTCAGCATCACAACACCACCACCTCAGCATCACAACACCACCACCTCAGCATCACAACACCACCACCTCAGCATCACAACACCACCACCTCAGCATCACAACACCACCACCTCAGCATCACAACACCACCACCTCAGCATCACAACACCACCACCTCAGCATCACAACACCACCACCTCAGCATCACAACACCACCACCTCAGCATCACAACACCACCACCTCAGCATCACAACACCACCACCTCAGCATCACAACACCACCACTCCACCACCTCAGCATCACAACACCACCACCTCAGCATCACAACACCAACACTCCTCCACCTCAGCACCACTCCACCACCTCAGCACCACTCCACCACCTCAGCACCACTCCACCACCTCAGCACCACTCCACCACCTCAGCACCACTCCACCACCTCAGCATCACTCCACCACCTCAGCATCACAACACCACCACTCCATCACCTCAGCATCACAACACCACCACTCCACCACCTCAGCATCACAACTCCACCACCACTCCACCACCTCAGCATCCCTCCACCACCACTCCACCACCTCAGCACCACTCCACCACCTCCGCACCACCTCCGCACCACTCCACCACCTCCGCACCACTCCACCACCTCCGCACCACTCCACCACCTCAGCATCACAACACCACCACTCAACCGCCTCAGCACCACTCCACCACCACTCCACCGCCTCAGTATCACTCCACCACCACTCCACCGCCTCAGCATCACTCCACCACCACTCCACCGCCTCAGCATCACAACACCACCACAACACCACCACTCCTCCACCTGAGCATCACTCCACCACCACTCCTCCACCTCAGCATCACTCCACCATCACTCCACCACCACTCCACCACCTCAGCATCACAACACCACCACTCCACCACCTCAGCATCACAACTCCACCACCACTCCACCACCTCAGCATCCCTCCACCACCACTCCACCACCTCAGCATCACTCCACCACCTCAGCATCACAACACCACCACTCCATCACCTCAGCATCACAACACCACCACTCCACCACCTCAGCATCACAACACCACCACTCCACCACCTCAGCATCACAACTCCACCACCACTCCACCACCTCAGCATCCCTCCACCACCACTCCACCACCTCAGCACCACTCCAAGCACCACTCCACCGCCTCAGCACCACTCCACCACCTCAGCACCACTCCACCACCTCAGCACCATTCCACCACCACTCCACCGCCTCAGCATCAATCCACCACCACTCCACCGCCTCAGCATCAATCCACCACCACTCCACCGCCTCAGCATCACCACACCACCGCCTCAGCATCACAACACCACCACCTCAGCATCACAACACCACCACCTCAGCATCACAACACCACCACCTCAGCATCACAACACCACCACCTCAGCATCACAACACCACCACCTCAGCATCACAACACCACCACCTCAGCATCACAACACCACCACCTCAGCATCACAACACCACCACCTCAGCATCACAACACCACCACCTCAGCATCACAACACCACCACCTCAGCATCACAACACCACCACCTCAGCATCACAACACCACCACCTCAGCATCACAACACCACCACCTCAGCATCGCAACACCACCACCTCAGCATCGCAACACCACCACCTCAGCATCGCAACACCACCACCTCAGCATCGCAACACCACCACCTCAGCATCGCAACACCACCACCTCAGCATCGCAACACCACCACCTCAGCATCGCAACACCACCACCTCAGCATCGCAACACCACCACCTCAGCATCGCAACACCACCACCTCAGCATCGCAACACCACCACCTCAGCATCGCACCACTCCACCACCTCAGCACCACTCCACCACCTCAGCACCACTCCACCACCTCAGCACCACTCCACCACCACTCCACCGCCTCAGCATCGCACCACTCCACCGCCTCAGCATCGCACCACTCCACCGCCTCAGCATCGCACCACTCCACCACCTCAGCATCGCACCACTCCACCACCTCAGCATCGCACCACTCCACCACCTCAGCATCGCACCACTCCACCACCTCAGCATCGCACCACTCCACCACCTCAGCATCGCACCACTCCACCACCTCAGCATCGCACCACTCCACCACCTCAGCACCACTCCACCACCACTCCTCCACCTCAGCATCACTCCACCACCACTCCTCCACCTCAGCATCACTCCACCACCACTCCTCCACCTCAGCATCACTCCACCACCACTCCACCATCACTCCACCATCACTCCACCACCACTCCACCACCTCAGCATCACTCCACCACCTCAGCATCACAACACTCCACTACCACTCCACCACCTCAGCATCACACCACCACTCCACCACCTCAGCACCACTCCACCACCTCAGCACCACTCCACCACCTCGGCATCACTCCACCACCTCAGCATCACTCCACCACCTCAGCATCACAACTCCACCACCTCAGCATCACAACTCCACCACCACTCCACCACCACCTCAGCACCACCTCAGCACCACCATCACTCCACCACCACCTCAGCACCATCACTCCACCACCACCTCAGCATCACAACTCCACCGCCACTCTACCACCATCACTCCACCACCACCTCAGCATCACAACTCCACCGCCACTCTACCACCACCACTCCACCACCACCACTCCACCACCACCACTCCACCACCACCACTCCACCACCACCACTCCACCACCACCACCACCACTCTACCACCACCACTCTACCACCACCACTCCACCAACATTAAACACATTGGCAAAGTCAATAGCTCTGCCTAAACACTTATAAGGCCCCAAAGACGAGACCTATTGGCTATGCCAATGCTTGTTTAACATGGAGGGAAAGTAAGCACCAAACTGCGTAACACGCCAGGTATGGGAACACATGGAATGCTTCTATTCTACAAATAACCAATCTATTTCTAAGCCTGGAAAAAGGCCAAGGACTCAATTTATAAATCGTACATGATTGGATGTACCCTACTCCCACTCGGAGCACATATTGGTGTACCCTACTCCCACTCGGAGCACATATTGGTGTACCCTATTGCCACTCGGAGCACATATTAGTGTACACTACTCCCACTAGGAGCACATATTGGGTGCACCCTACTCCCACTCGGAGCACATATTGGAAGTAACCTACTCGCTTTCGGAGCACATATTGGTGTATCCTACTCCCACTCTGAGCACGTATTGGTGTATCCTACTCCCACTTTGAGCACGTATTGGTGTACCCTACTCCCACTCTGAGCACATATTGGTGTACCCTACTGCCACTCGGAGCACATATTAGTGTACACTACTCCCACTAGGAGCACATATTGGGTGCACCCTACTCCCACTCGGAGCACATATTGGAAGTAACCTACTCGCTTTCGGAGCACATATTGGTGTATCCTACTCACACTCTGAGCACGTATTGGTGTATCCTACTCCCACTCTGAGCACGTATTGGTGTATCCTACTCCCACTCTGAGCACGTATTGGTGTATCCTACTCCCACTCTGAGCACGTATTGGTGTATCCTACTCCCACTCTGAGCACGTATTGGTGTATCCTACTCCCACTCTGAGCACGTATTGGTGTATCCTACTCCCACTCTGAGCACGTATTGGTGTATCCTACTCCCACTCTGAGCACGTATTGGTGTACCCTACTCCCACTCTGAGCACGTATTGGTGTACCCTACTCCCACTCTGAGCACGTATTGGTGTACCCTACTCCCACTCTGAGCACGTATTGGTGTACCCTACTCCCACTGGGAGCACATATTGGTGTACACTACTCCCACTGGGAGCACATATTGGTGTACACTACTCCCACTGGGAGCACATATTGGTGTACACTACTACCACTCGGAGTACATGTTTTTTATTTTTTTTAGAGTTTTATATAGCGCAAACTAGACCCGAGACATCGGGTATAAGAGCACTTTACATGAGCACCAGTTTTGTTACAGAAGGACACATTCATTTTTTGGTAGGCACGGGCAGATTAAGTGAGTTGCCCAGGATCACAGGATGATGAGCGTCGTTGCTGAGACTCTAACCCGGTTCCTCCATCCAAGCTATTTATTGACTGAGTAGTGTACATTGATTGTGGCAGTAGGTTGGCTGTGAGGACCAGGGGTGTGTTCTTGTCGGGACTTGCATGCATTCTCTGCTGTTTGTGTCGTTGGACGGTTGTCCATCGGCTGGTTGTGTAGACACTCCATTGTCCACCACCTGTCCCTATGCTTAGGTGTGAGATGGTCTCATTGCCATGTTCTTTCAACAGTCTATGGCATGGTGATGAGGCCCCTGTTTTAATATTGGAGGCATCACTTTGTGACCTTTTTAGTTAAGTCAAGTTTATTTTGAGTTTGTTTACTTTAAGTAAGCCCCCTCCCCACCCCCAGTGAGAACTTGTTTATTGAAAATTGTAAGTGAAATCATACTGTCCTGTTTTATCTATAATGAAGAATAAATACTAAATGTTATTGCTAGAACTAATAATTTTAGACCAAGTTTCATTCGTTAAATACCCACCCCTTATTTTGAAGGGAGAAATTCCTCAATCTGTTTCCCATAAGCTGTGCTAATTGAGACTAGCTATTTAACCCCTTCGCTGCTAGGCCTCCCCCTCCCCCCTCCCCCCCTTGTGCTAAGCCTTTTTTTTGGCTTTTTGGGGTAGTTCGCGCTTAGGCCCCTGTAACTTTTTGACCACTAAAGGTATCCACGCCAAATTTGCGTCCTTTTTTTCCCAACATCATGGGGATTCTAAAGGTACCCAGGTTTGTGGATTCCCCTGGAAGGGACCCAGAAATGAGCCAAAGTACAGCTAAATTTTGTTTTTTTGGGGGAAAAATGGGGAAAAAAGTGCTGCAAATGAAAGCAGTGTGTGAACACCGTAGTAATACCCGGTGTAGGAAGAACACTACTAAGTTGACTGAACACTTCCTCAATTCAAAGCACACAACTAATGATTTACATTGGACGGTCATAGAACATATAAAACCAGGCAACAAAACATCCCAGGTATTATTTGAGAGAGAGCAGCGATGGGTTTATCGACTTGCCACACACGCAAATGCCGTCAATGGCGATATTCCCTGGGGTTCGGTGATGCGCCGTTGAATCCTTTTTCTTGACCCATGTAACTCAATCACTGATGATGCAATACATGCATCCTTATCTTCACAGTTGTATTTTCATGCCCTGAACCTCTTAGATCCAGGTTCACATTTGGAACCAGGTACATCGGTGTGTCAGTGATGCGCCGTTGAAGTTTCATTGACATATCTGACCCATTTCAGTCAATGATTACGGGCGACTGAACACAATTTCATTTCCATTGAGGTACTGTCATCCTGAACCTCTTAGATCTAGGTTTAAATTTGGAACCAGGCATATTGGTGGTCACTTTCACCGTTCCTGGTATTTTATTTTTATAAGGTTTCACATAATTTACAGTAATTGTGAATACCCTAGACAGTTCCTTACAGATGATGTTGTGCCAAGTTATGGGCCAATGCACACGTTCTATGTCTACTTGCCGTATTCTGAGAACATAAAATGAAGTTCTTTCGAGAATCTAAACGGTCTGTGCAATACATATTTCAAACACTTGTGGCAATTGTGAATGACTAATAAAGTTCTGTTGCAGTTGTCTGACACTACTTTAAGGTTGACGCACTAGTTGTTCGAAACCTTTTGTCTCGTAAAACTCCACTAACATGTTGAGCGCCCGTTGGGTAATGTACGCGCTGACAAGACGCAGTCACATGATTAGTTACATTCCCTCGGATTCCGATCTTCAGACCGGATATTCTCTGTATAAACTTGTCGATGGGTCAAGAAGTTATCTTCGGGGTCCTTGTGAAGGGAATATGTAGGAATCCTACGGGCGCGCCACTTTGACGAAGTACGTTTTGGAGCAGGCACACTACAATGGCTTTTCGAGTAAGTTCAAATAACATACTGTTGTTTTTTCACTTATAGTGTGTGACTACAAGTGACCCCCACCCCCCCTTGGACCTATGTTGTGAGGCATATCTACGCTTCACGTGAGTTGATTTAATCTACTCCTCCTAAGTATCTGCATGACTTATGGGTGTCCCGATATTTACATTCTTTTTCGGGCCCCAGTTCCATGGTCACGTTCATTTTTTAATATGTCTTAAAATTCCTTTGTTTTTTTGGGGAATTCAATACTGTCGTACTATAATGGAAGCATGCACATAACTCAACGACTGAGTGCCGAAGCATTATAGGGTCCGGCATCTTTCTGGGTCATGAGTGATAAAATATATAAGGGCTGGTTGTGAATTGACATATATACAGCACCGAGGGCTAGCAGCCTTTTTATCCTTTAAAAAAACATCAATGCAGCAGCAAGATAGAAGTCACTGTTGGGCACATTGAAGCACCACATCACTTTTTGTATTGTTTGTGACTAGTATTGTCATGTGTGTTTTTGTTTATTTCTTTTCAGAAACATCAAGTTTTCAGAAATCCTGAAGACAAATTCCATAAAACCATGAGTTACTGCTGTCTTTTTTCACCACCAAAGGTTAGGGTGCGCCTTAGCCGGGGTGGTTCGGTAGTTAGATAACCTTTTTACTTATGCCGGGTTTTCCATCAATAAAGTTTTTGGGGATAAAATCTAGGCATTTTTAAATCACTTCTTTTTGCACTCACTATTTTGCACACTCACACCACACACCAAATAACCTGCTCCGCAGTAAACAGGTGTCGTAGCACACCAGGGAGGCATTGGGCCTCTCTGGTGGGAACCCAATGATGAAGCATGTCACCAACTAGGTTGGTGAGTGAGGGTTCTTTTTATAACTTCAGAGTGACCTTCTGCTGCAACCTTTTCATTTGTGACCTCCCATGGCGACTGGCCCTGTTACTTCGGTTGTTACACGTATGCTTTGATTAGAGCCTGGGAGCACTATTTTCTTAATTTGTTTTCTTCTGCCTGCTGTTGCAGGCAGGACACGCTCTCTCTCTCTCTCCATGCTTTTTTTAGGTTGAGCTAGAAAGCGCAGCTGTCTCTTTGAGACCTGCTGTAATTGGTCTGTGGACATAAAGTCCATCCCCTTTCTTGACATTGCTTTTCATTTGTCTGTCAGCGTCCTTCAAAAATCCCTGCTTGCTAGTGGTCAGTCCTGCCTCTTTGTCCCTCCTTTCTCTCTTCTGTTCCTCCCACAGAGCAGGGACTTAGAACTGTCTCATTTGTAGGAAGGTGGAATCTGACTACATGGTTGCCCCCACTTTTTTCCTGGTGTTTTGATGGTTTTTGACTTAGTTTGGCTGGGAACCTGCTATTCAGGTCCCCAGCCTATCTGCTTTCTCTTTAAAATGGATTCCATGTACCTTGGGTACACCACAGATTGGATTCTGGGGTGCCCTTATAAGTCCCTAGTATATGGTATACTATGTACCCAGGGCATAGGTACCCCAGAGGCCTACCAGGGGCTGAAGCATGTATTGTGCCACCCCTGGAAGGCCATCCAAAATGACACCACAGGACTGCTACTGCAGCCTGGGTAAGGTGGTGCATGCACCCCTTACAGAGATATGAGGTTCACTATATCTCACCTATCACTGCACATAGAAACCTATCAGTCACCCCTATGGCAGGCCTTATCAATCCTGAAGGCAGGGTGCTTGGTTATATGTGAGAGGGTGCCCATGCATGAGCAGAGCACCCCTGCAGCTTTTGGAATCTCCTCTCCGGGGTTGTCAGTGGTGCAGCCTGACCATATACTCTTAAGTGCATTATATCCCTGCGGTAAATGCTAACTTTGGGATGGCTGCACGGAAACATGTCGTGTTTGGTGTCAAACACCTTGGAATCATACCCCCACACCAGTAACTGGTGTGGGAGTATGATCCCACCCTTCTAGAGGGAGAGACATGGCAGTACCAGTATACCCGGTACCAACTAAACAGAGCCCTGGCATCACAAAATGGATGCTACAGACACAAGTCTGGCCTCCTGCTGCTGACCAAAACTCCGGCAGGGGAGGCCTGGACAATAGGTTTCCTGTCACAGGGAGGTGTGACCACCTCCCAGACAGGCCTTAGTGGATTGGGGCTGGGTGGGTGCACTCCAAGAGTGCTTTGAAGTCCTGCACTGGGGGCACATTTGGTGTCCTCGTGCATACCCCAGTTCAAACCGGTTGCAGGGGCTGCCAGCCCCTGCTCTGGCACGAAACTGGACAAAGGAAATGGGTGTAGCCACCCCTCTTTCCAAACCCTCCCATAGGTGGGTCCCCAGAGTTAGTCCAACCCCTTTCTTTAGTATAAGTAAGGAACCCCTGGCAACAGGACTTTAGATATCCCTGGACGAAACTCTGCAACAGAATCCTGGAACTTCGACGCTCTGCTAAAGACTAGAGGACTGAAGAAATCTCCCTTGGGGGTCAAGGAGTGACTCCCCTGCTTGGCAGGCACCAACAAAGCATTTGCCGGTCTACATCTCCGAAGCTCCCGCTGGACTCCGAAGTAATTGCAGCCCAGGAAGAGGATTTCCAGATATCTGAGGTCAACCCGAGTCCCCAGCAAAGCTGAGACCCGCAGCCCTCGTGAGTAGCGTGGAACCGGAACTCCTGGTCACCGTGCACATTTACAAGTGCATTGACTTCCCGACATCTCTCGAAGTTGTGCTTTGGGTTACTTGTAGCCCAGGCCCCGAGCACCATTTGCACCGAAGATTGTGAGCCTATATTCCACGAGTGTTCCGTGGGCCCACTTCCTGCATTTCCACTTGAGGCTCCTTCGCGATCCCTGGTCCGTCGACTGGTGGGTCCCTGTGAAGGCAACTTTGATTTTCTTTGGGCTTTCCTGGTTGCTCCAGACCTGCCCTGACTCCCCACCATGTGGTGAGTCCCACATACCTTGCTGGTCTGCACTGAAGCCTCTTTCTCCTTTCTGCGTGGGTTGCTGTTGCCAAGGCTTATTGTGTTCAATTTGGACACCAACGCTGCAGCACTCGACATCCTTTGTGGGACAGCTCGAATCCAGCTCCTGGTCGTCGTCGACGTCTCCGGGACCTCGTGGCTGAAGAGTCAAGCTTCACCACCTCTTTCACCTGAAAACACCCGACATCGGTGGGCATTCGACTATCGTTCCCCTGGTCACTGGCAAGTGACCCAGACTCTGTCCCCTCTGTTTCAGGTTCTTCTCGACTCCGATCCAGGCTTGGATCTCTTCGGACACTTCGCATCTTCCCGGCAGCAGCACTTCTTCGCAGGCTGCCATTTGAAATCGATGACGCGACCCGACACCATTTGACACCTATGCACCGACCTCCCTGGGTGAGGTAACTCGAGTACTCCGGTGTTCCCGTGGGTGTTGACCCTAGAACTGTCTAAGTCTAAGAGGGTTTGGTCCTAATCCAGACCATAGCGAAAGCTTCCCTTTCTATGGCACTCAACCTTTGCTCCCTGGGGAGTAGTCGTCTCCTGCTAAGGAAGACTACCGGCTGGTCTAGGCCTTCTTCGTTCAGTTGTGAGAGCACCGCTCCCACTCCATGCTCTGACGCGTCGGTCTGCACGACAAATTCTTTGGAGAAGTCGGGGGCCTTGAGCATGGGGGCTGTGCACATGGCGGCCTTCAGGGTATCAGACGCCCTCTGGCAGGACTCAGTCCAGATCACCTTTTTCGGCTGCTTCTTGGAAGTCAGCTCAGTTAAGGGGGCCACGATGGTGCCATATCCCTTAACAAACCTCCAGTAGTATCCGGTGAGTCCTAAGAAGGCCCTCACTTCGGTCTGGGTCTTGGGGGGGGGGGGAGGGGGTTCCCAAGCCAGAATGGTGTCAATCTTGGGCTGTGGGGGCGCCACCTGGCCGCTCCCTACCTGGTGTCCCAAGTGTAGGAAGGTGGAATCTGACTATATGGTTGCCCCCACTTTTTTCCTGGTGTTTTGCTGGTTTATGACTTAGTTGGACTGGGATCCTGCTATTCAGGGCCCCAGTCTATATCTGCTTCCTCTATAAAATGGTTTCCATGTACCTTAGGTACATCTTTGATTGGAGTCTGGAGTGCCCTTATAAGTCCCTAGTATATGGTATACTATGTACCCAGGGCATAGGTACCCCAGAGGCCTGCCAGGGGCTGGAGCATGTATTATGCCACCCCTGGAAGGCCATCCAAAATGACACCACAGGTCTACTACTGCAGCCTGGGTAAGGTGGTGCATGCACCCCTTACTGTGATATAGGTTACCTATATCACTACATATATACACACATATAAACCTATAAGTCACTCCTATGGCAGGCCTTATCAATCCATGTAAAGAATTAAGGCAACCAATCATAAAATGATGATTAACAATAATATTTAAACCATAATAAATGGAAAGAAACAAGGCAACAACAGCTATTTATCAAAAATACAAATTATCATTTATTTAGATGCTTGACAATGTGACAATCTATAATCTACACATACTCACTTTCATGTCCATCAATCATACTTTCATACATACTCATGTCAATATAAAAACATTGTTAAAGTGGTGACATTTTCCACAGAATTAATGGATAGGTACAAAGTATAAGAAATAAATTCAAATAAAACACAGTGGCACAAAATCAAAATGACTGGTGGTGTTCAATCCTGAAGGCAGAGTGCTTGGTTCTTATGTGAGAGGGTGCCCCTGCATGAGCAGAGACCCTTCTCTGATGCGGTTTGTAGTGCAGCCTGACCATATACTCTTAAGTGCATTATATCCTCGCGGTACAATGCTAACTTTGGACTGGCTGCACCAAAACATGTCGTGTTTGGTGTCAAACATCTTGGAATACTACCCCCCCCCGCCAGTCCTGGCGGCGGGGGTAGCATTTCTCCCTTCTAGAAGGAGAGACCTGTCCACACCGGGCTACCCGGTACTTCTTTCCAGAGCCCTGGCATCACAAAATGGATGCCGCTGCCACAGACACGGGTCTGGCCTCCTGCTGCTGACAAACTCCGGCAGGGGAGGCCTGGACAATAGGTTTCCTGTTGCAGGGAGGTGTAACCACCTCCCCAGACAGGATAGTGTGTATTGGGGCTGGGCGGGAGCACCCTCTGGTGCTTTGAAGTCCTGCACTGGGGGCACATTTGGTGTCCCTGTACATATGCCAGTTCAAACCGGTCGCAGGGGCTACCTGCCCCTGCTCTGGCGCGAAACTGGACAAAGGGAAGGGGTGTAACCACCCCTATTCCCTGACCCTCCCATAGGTGGGTCCCCAGAGTATGTCCAACCCCTAACTTTGTATAAGTATGGGACCCCAGTCCTTAGGACTTTAGATTACCCTGGACGAAACTCTGACACTGAATCCTGGACCTTCAACGCTCTACCTGAAGATTAGAGGACTGAAGAATCTCCCTTGGGGTCAAGGAGTGACTCCCCTGCTTGGCAGGCACCTAAGAAGCAATTGTCCGGTCTGCATCGCCGAAGCTCCCGCTGGACGCCGAAGTCTTTGCATCACCAGAGGTAGATTTCCAGACTTCCCCGAGGCTGCCCTGAGTCCCCAGCAAAGCTGAGGCCCGTAGCTGTCGTGGGTAACGTGGAACCGTGACCCCTGGACACCGAGTACTTTTGCAAGTGCATCCTCTTGTGGGTCTCCCACGAAGTTGTGCTTTGGGCTCTGCGTAGCCCCCGCCTCCAGCACCGAAGATCACTGGCCTCCACTCCACGAGTGTCCTGTGAGCCAGCTCCAAGTGCGTCCACTCGAGGCTCCTTTGCGGTCGCTAGTCCGTTGGCTAGTGGGCCCTCCCGAAGGCAACTCTTCTTCTGATTGGGCTTCCCTGGTTGCTCCAGACATGCTGGGTGAGTCCTACAGACCTTGCTGGTCTGTACCACCGTCCTTTTTCTATTTCCACGAGACTTGCCGTTGCCAAGGCTTGTTGGGTCCAATCCGGTCGCCGACACCTCAGCAAGCGCCAGACATTGTGGGACAGCTCGAATCCAGCTTCTGGTCATCGTCGATGCCTCCTGGACCTCGTGGCTGAAGAGTCAAGACGACCGTCAACCTACCTGAAGCACCCGACATCGGTGGGCATCTGCTCATCTCCTTCCTGGTCACTGGCTAGTGACCCAGACTCTGTCCCCTCTGCTTTCAGGTTCTTCAGATCTTCGATCCACCCTTGGATCTACCCGAACACTTTCGACTTGGTCGCCAGCAGCACTTTGCAGCAGATCGCCATTGAAACCCAACCCCCGAAAGACACCTATGCACCCGGCTTCCCTGGGTGAGGTAACTCGAGTACTCCGGTGCTCCCGTGGGTATAGACTCTAGAACAACCTAGTTCTAAAGGGGTTTGCTCCAAGTCCTCTAAGTGTCCTTTTTCCCTAAAACTCCAACCGCGACAATCCCCATAGAAGTCAACGGCGGCTCGCGGCTGTGTTCTCACACTGCACGCGTCCCCCGTGGGTCCCCTGTGTCACTACTTTGGGTGGTTCCTTGAGGGCCAAGCACTTCTACAGGCTCTATGCCCTGTGTCTAGCTCAGTCGTGGTTCTTATACCACTTTATTGGTATATGGTTTGGTACGCCCCTAGGGCTCAAACGTGTATTTGTGCTATTACTGTTGATAACTGACTTGTAACTTATGTACTTCAAACTCTAGCCTCATAAAGAGACTAGAGGGGTGTGTTTAAGACTAAATACATATATTTTAAATATATGTGTGGTCCTCTTTCATTTGGTCACTCAAGAGATTATAGACTGGTAAAACAAGCTGCTTTACATTCCTCCAAGACTTAGCCTGAAGGCTGCTCTCCATAGCTACCACTAGGATAGCTTTCAATAAAGGTTGTCTTTCACCTATCTCCAATAAGGGGTTGTTTGGACTGGTGCAAGGTGCCCACTATAATTAGTGGACAGCATATACCAGGCCAACTTCTCACACCAAGTATACCACCGACCCCTGCCCGATCTGGCACTTACTGGCCTTAATCGTGAGGCCTGCCGTCTGCAGCGCCCTCAACACTTCCCTGAGGTGTTGCAGATGTTCGTCCCAACGGGAACTGAACACCGCGATGTCGTCCAGGTAGGCGGTGCTGAATTCCTCCAGCCCGGCCAACACCTGGTTGACCAACCTCTGAAATGTGGCAGGGGCATTCTTCAAGACTAAGGGAATCACACGGAACTGGTAATGCCCGTCCGGGGTCGAGAATGCGGATCTTTCTTTGGCCCCCTCGGTTAGGGCGATCTGCCAGTACCCTGATGTTAAATTGAACATACTCAGGAATCTGGCCACTCCCAACCGGTCGATGAGCTCATCGGCTCGGGGGATGGGGTGTGCGTCAGTCCGCGTGACGGCATTGAGCCCCCGATAGTCCACACAGAACCACAGTTCCGGGGCGGCACCAGGCGCAGTTGCCTTCGGGACCAAGACCACGGGCTGGCCCAGGGGCTGCTGGACGGCTCAACCACCCCTAACGCTAACATCTTCGAGACCTCCTTTTTGATGCTGGCCTTGACCCGGTCAGCCAACCGGTAAATCTTAGGTTTCACCGGGGGGCTGTCACCAGTATCCACGTCGTGGGTACACCAGTGAGTAACACCTGGGGTCAAGGAGAACAGTGGGGCAAACTGCTCCAACAACTGGTGACACTCGCTCTGTTGCTCCGCGGTCACGGCCGGGGAGAGGGTCACCCCATCCACCGATCCATCCCCCTCTTGGGCGGACAGGAGGTCCGGGAGAGGCTCACTCTCCGCTTCCTCCCCGTCGTCTGTCGCCAAGAGCATGCTCACTTCGGACCTCTCGAAGTGGGGTTTGAGGCGGTTCACGTGGAGGACCCGCAACGGGTTCCGAGGAGCCTGCAAATCCACCAGGTAGGTGACCTCACTTTTGCGCTCCACCACCTCAAAGGGCCCCGTCCCCTTGTCCTGCAAGGCACCAGGTTCCACAGGGGCCATAACCCACACTCTCTGTCCAGGTTGAAACTCTACCAGAGTGGCATTCTGGTCATACCACTTCCTCATTTCTTCCTGGCTGGCCTCGAGGTTCGCCTGAACGAGTTTCCTGAGGCAGGCCGTTTGGTTGCGGAAGGCCAGCATGTAGCTGAACACATCCTGGGGTGTCTTCTTGGGAACGGCCTCCCAGCCCTCCTTCACCAAGCTGAGAGGTCCTCGCACGGGGTGACCGTACAGAAGCTCGAAGGGGGCTGAACTCGAGAGACTTCTGGGGTACCTCCCTGTACGCAAAGAGCAGGGATGGTAAGAGGACGTCCCACTTACGCCTCATGGGTTCAGTGAGACCCTTGATCATGCCCTTTCAGGTCTGGTTGAACCTTTCCACCAGGCCGTTAACTTTGGGGGTTGGTAAGGAGTGGTGAACTTGTACGTAACACCACACTCCTTCCACAGGGATGTCATTTACTTCGATATGAAATTGGTCCCCCTGTCGGAAACCACCTCCCTGGGGAACCCCACACGGGAAAAGATCCCCATTAACGCCCGGCCCACCACTGGCGCCGTCGTTGTCCTGAGAGGGATTGCCTCCGGGTACCGGGTGGCATGGTCCACCAAGACCAGGATGTAGCTGTTGTCTACGGCTGTCTTGGGATCCAGTGGCCCCACGATGTCCATCCCTACTCTTTCAAAGGGTGTCCCCACCACGGGGAATGGTTGGAGAGGCGCTTTGACCTTCCTCCCACTCTTGCCACTTGCCTGGCAAGTTTGGCAAGACCAACAATGCACATCCGACTGCCTTCGCATTTGTTGCCAGAAAAAGTGGGTGACAAGCCGGTCAAAGGTCTTGTCCTGCCCCAAATGTCCTGCCAAAGGCACGTCATGAGCCAGACACTGGCGCTCTGAATTGTTGACTGCGATCACCTGGTGGAATGCCCCGGGGACTACCTGCGTCTCGGGGACCAGGTGACACTGAACTGAGGTCACACTGGCTCCAGTATCCCTGAGAGCCTCTACCCTTTTCCCGTTGATGGTCACCCAGGTGCTGTATTTCTTTGTGTTAGGGGGCACCTGGTTTCCTGGGACCATCTCACTGTCCCCTAGAGAGACGAGTGTCATTTCTGCGGGGTCCCCACCCTCCTGTGGGTACTCCTCCCCCCCAAGCGCTTCGCTGGCCAACACTTTGGACTGCCCACCGGTGGGTGGCTGTGTCCCCTTTGGGCACCTGGGGTCTCCCTTCATGTGCCCCACCTGCAAAACACTTGCGGGGGTCGGTCTCGGCAGGCTTTCCTGTCGAGGCCCCTGGCTTCTTATCTCCGGGGGGATGGGAACCTTTACCCTGGGTGTTATTTTGGGGCCCTTTCGAGAACTCCTGTGTTTTACCCTTGTTGCCCTCACTTTTCGGCTGGGGACCCTACCCACCTTTGGCTGAGTCTCCCTCAAACGCTTTCTTGTGGACCCTGGTACTCACCCAGCGGTCCGCCTCCATAGCAAGCTTCCTGGGGTCAGTGGCGCAGATCTGCAAAACATAGACTGGACAGGTGCTCCCACGCAATCAAATTGTAGAGCCCCTTAAAATCTGTCACATTGCTGCCCTTCACCCAGCCATCCAACGATCGACAAAACCCATCCACACATTCCAGCCACGTGTTGGCATCAGATTTCTTCCAGGACCTAAACTGATCCTTGTACTTTTCAGGGGTGAGACCATACCTAGTGAGGAGGGCTTCCTTCATATCAGCATAGGTGAGGTTAGGCCCCTTGCCCAAAGCTGTCAAAGTATCCCTGGCTTCCTCTGGAAACCGAGACTGCAATCCCGCTCCCCAATTCTCCTCAGGGACCCCATTCATGTGTATCGCTGCCTCGTAACCCTGAAACCACCTCTGTATGTCATCCCCCCCTTCTTGAACTCTCAGCCCACGTTCTTCGGGATGTGCACGATTTGGTCTGTCGTGACGAGTTGCTGCCACCATCTGAGCTGGTTCTTTTCTCTCGATCCAGCTCCTTCATCCTAACTTCATGTTCCAAGACCATTCTCTTCTCCTCCATGGCCAATCTAATCTTTTCTAGCTCCGTGGCGGCTCTCCTTGCTTCCCGCCTGTCCTCCAGCTCCTCTGGGGACAGGCCACTGCTGCCTGGTCGGAAGGGTTCCCCATCCATCCTAAGACTAGGCTCCCCCGCCTCTCCACTAAGGTCACCAGATTGCCCACTGGCATCTCTGGCTGCTACCCAGGCCCTCAGCGCCTTTTGTAGCTCGTCCTTCCTAGTGAGGCCTCTGACTTGGACTTTTAGGTTTTTGCACACAGACTTCAATTCTCTCACAGTGCAGAGCTCCAACCTATCCTCCTCAAAGGCAATGTCCATGGATGCAACGGATGATGCTATTGATTCCGGCATGATGAAGCAGAAAGTTCACCTGGCAAGATCAGAAAAATCGGCCAACAAGAAAACTGGTTAGTATGTGGCACGTAATGGTCTGCGATATGGCAGTAGTGCACACCAATCACTGTAAGTCAAGTGCAAACGCAAGTCCGATCCTCACCGCTAACAACCAATGTTAGAAATGGGATTTCTGGCTAGCTGAGACTTGCGCCAAAGCGAGGCAGAAACCACCACCCCAGTCGGGATAAGGGAGTTACACTGCTAAAATAACCCCTGCTCACTCCCCTTGGCAGCTTCGCACAAGCAGCCAGGCTTATCTTAGAGGCAGTGTGTAAAGCATTTGCACGTAACCAACAGTAAAACAGTGTATGCACTACCAAAGGACGCCACACCAGTTTAGAAAAATATCCAATTTTGATATACTTAAGACAAGACCAAATACGATAAGAAAAATCCACAATACTATACTTCAAAATCTTCACTTATCAAAATATGCTTTAAAAATAGTTCCTTGATGTCGATAGCTCCGTCCGGGGCTATCACGGCGTCGTGAACAACAAATCCAACAGTTCTGCCTGACCGCGGGGTCGCAGGCCAACTACGGTGTCGGGAAGACCCGCAAACAGTACCTGTGAGAGATGCAGGGCGATGGGGCCCTGGAAGTTACTTCGCGTTGCAGGTCGGCTCCTTTCTGATGGGATCCGGAGCGCTGGCACCAACAGGCGTCGGGTGTTGCGGTGTCCCCAGGTCGCGGTGCGAGCAGCAGCTCGGTGGCGGCATCAGATGGCGTAGTCGGTGAGACCAGGGTCGCAGTGCGAGATGGGGGCGGTGCTCGTCGCGGTGCTAGCAGGTCACGGTGCAAGCAGCGTCGTCGTCGTTGAAGCGCTGTCGTCAGCTGACTAACTGGAGTCGATGGTGCCGGCAGGCCAAGGCTGCGGTGCGGGATGAGGGCAGTCCGTCGTGTAACTTACGAGCGGTGCCCTCATACCACGGTGCAAGCAGCGGCGTCTATTTCGGCGGGAAGTGGCGGCGTCAGGAAGGCCACTGCGTCGTCGTGTGGCGAGGCGGTGCAGAGTGCGGGCCCACAGGTCGCGGTGTGAGCAGCGGCTCGGTGATGGCGTCAGCAGGCGTCTTCGGTGAGACCAAGGTCGCGGTGTGGCAGCGGTGCCTTCAGGACACTGGTTTGGCAGGGTCGTCGTAGACGTCGTTGAGTGGCGTTCTTCGGGTTGCAGCACAAAACACACAGTCCCCAGTGCTGCGGGTCGAAGAACCTGAAGTCTTTGCTGTTCCTGAGACTACGTGAACAGGGGGCAAGCTCTACCTCAAGCCCTTGGAGAGTCTCACCAATTTGGTTGCAGAAAGTCCAGTCCAGGCCTTTCACTGCCCACGACAGAAGCAGCCACTGCGTGTCAGCCAAGCACACAGCAAAGCGGTCGTTCCTTTTAGCAGCTTCTCCGGCGCTTCTTCTGTGCAGTCTTCTTGATCCAGATGAGTTCTAAAGTTCAGGGGTCTGGGACCCAGCATTTGTACACAAAAATCCTTTGATCTGCCAGGCAGAGGGTGTTGGTGTCCGGCCAGAACCAGTTGGGCCTTCTCTGGCGTGAATTCCTGGCAGGAGGTGGAGACGGCTTTGTCAGAGGCAGACCAGGCCCTTTCAGGTGCAAGGAAATTCCCCATCGTAATCCAAGTCTATGTAGCCCTTTCCTGACCTACCTAGACTATCGGGAGCCACCCTGCTTCCCAGCCATCTGTCGTCCAAAAACCAGACCGGCAATCCACATTCCAGCAGAGGCACACGGGATGACCGAGCAAAATAATACCCACTTTCTAAAAGTGGCCTCTATGAACTCAGAATGAAAAGGGCACCCTCGCTAAAGGCTGCGTCTTTAGACGCTGAGTTCAGGCAAACCAAACTTCATTCACTTATACCTTTTTCGGGCTATGTACATGGGTGGCACAATCCGTGCTGCAGGCCCACGAGTAGCGGTTGACTCACAAGCCCCGGCACCTGCAGTGCCCTTTACTGGGGACTGACAAGTAAGTCACACATCCAATCATAACACAATTTACCACAGGAGCACCAGCTCTTTACCACTGATCAGCAGTGCGAGAAGCGCGCAGAAACGCTATACCAGCAAAAACAGAGTCAAAACCGAGAGGGCAGAAAGCAAAAACTCGGGGGAAACACGCCAAAAGATGCCAAGTCTAACATGACCTATTTAGAAATGTGTAAATACTTTGTGAATAATATAAGGTATAAACTACCCCCTGGTTTACTTTATAAGGATATTGCAAGATAAAGTCATGGACCTCCCAGTGACTTGCAATATACTGTTTACATATGGTAGGGATATTTTATTTATGTTATAGTTCTTGGTCATGCCCTCCATCTTCTTTCCCTCAGTGCTCTTTTAAACTTTTGTGGCACCTTTTTAATGAAAAATGTGAGATCTTTGTTGATCCTAATCAGTTGTTTTTCACTTGTAGCCAAAATGTTATGTAGCTTAAGTATCAAAACCGTGTATATGATGTCTGGTAACACCTAGATATATTCATGTTGTCGTATAGCAACTCAAGCAGTGCAGTAAGTAAACGTGTCTCAATAAGTGCATCCTTATTAAAGAATTTCCAGGGGAAAAAGATCTGAAGAAAGAGAGAGGGATATGTCAAGTCTCACTTTATTTAGGTGGCAGCGACATTTCTGTCCAGCGACCTGCCTTTCATATTCTCTACAGTATGTTGCTGGGGGCACTGTGACGTCTCAGCTGGAATCTAATACATTATTACAGTAGAGTAGATCTGTTTTCTTATTGCAGTTGGCCACAATTAGTAATAACTTATTACAGTTTAGTTGTAATGTAAAGGAATCTTGTATAGCGCATGCTGTCACCCTTCGGGTATCCTGGCGCTGTAACCTACCGAGTTGACAAGGTACCTGTAAACGACTTGCCCCAGGAATCATAACTCAGATTACTTCTACCTAGGAAACAGCCAAGTTTTCAGCCTCTTTCTGAATGGCAACATAGAGTGAATTTGCCTGATGTCTAAGGGGAGTTTATTCCATAGCCGTGAGGCTGCCACGCCAAAGGCTCTGCCACCAGACTTCGTTTTCTTAAACCTTGAGGTATTCACCAAGTTTGCACTTGACGAGCGAAGAGTTCTAATGTGGGTGTACCAGGTAAATTTCCTCTGCAGGGGTTCCGGGCCCATTCCGTGTACTGCTCTAAACACAATACAGAGGGATTTAAATTGTATCCTCTGGTGGACTGGTAGCCAAAGAAGATCTTTCAGGGCAAAAGAAGTTGAGGATCTGAGCTGCCTGTTCAGAGCTAATTTGGCTGCTATTGACTGGATCCTTTGCAGCCTCTGTATCGTTGAGTTTGAAGCACCCAAGTACAGTGAGTTACAGTAATCCAGCCTGCTCAATCACACACCTCACGACTTGTGCTCTGGTGGCAACAGGCAAGAGTGGCAGAATATTTTGTAGAGCTCTGAGCAGGGAGAAGCACGTGCTAACTGTTTTGCTGGCTTGTGATTCCAACTGGAGATTATCATCCAGCAGAACCCCCAGATTACGCACCGTTTTAGCTGGTGCCAGAGGTTTATCTGTTTGGGTAAGTCGAAATTCTAAAGGAAAGGGACAAGCAATCTTAGTTGTTGAGCAATATACAATCTCTGTTTTTTCTCCATTAAATTGTAACGAGTTGATTCTGAGCCATTTTGTAGTTTGTTGCATACACTGCTGAAATTTGTTCAAGGAGACTGCCTGGTTCCCTTCTAGTGAAAACACCAGTTGCGTGTCATCTGCATAATTTACAAGATCAATGTCGAAGGATTTGATAATGGAGATGAGAGGGCGCATATAAATATTGATTAAAATTGGGCTTATAGCTGATCCCTGTGGCATATGGGGGTTTTCGAGGATGTGAAAGGTGGAATTGTTACTACCTGTTGTCTGCCCGTCAGGTATGAACGTAACCAACTCAGTGCCAGACCTTTCACTCCGATACTCTCTAGTCTTTTCAACAGAATACTATGATTCACCGTATCAAATGCGGCTGACATATCCAATAATACCAGTACACTCGAGTTACCATTGTCAGCCCGCATTCTTAGGTTATCTAGTACTGTCACTAGGGTGGTTTCAGTTCCATGCCCCGGGCGAAACCCAAATTGGGCCTCATCTAACAGGTGATTTTCTTCTAGAAAAAGAGAGAGGGATTTACTGACTGCACGCTCCAATATTTTTACCGGATAGGGCAGCAGGGAGATGGGCCTGAAGCTTGCTGGGCAAAGGGTATCTAGTGTGGGTTTCTTAAGTAACTGGGTCACCACAGTTGTGACATGATGCCTGCTGCCAGAGCCAACAGCCAAGGTGAAAGGCAGGTCGAAGAGCACCATTGCAGGTGCAGTTTAAACAAAGAAAAGGAGAACTGCCTTTTTAGGTCGTGCTTGGGCAGCGCATGCGCTGCGAGGCAAGCTGTATTCGAGAATGGACGTGAAGCTCTGCCCACTGTCTGCCCATATTTATCATTGGCTTGTGTCCATGTTCTTCGTAAGTGCTGACTTCTGATTCATTAACAGGCTTGTTTGTCCCTCCTCAGTACCGCCTTGTCTTCGTTTGTAACCTCCCATGAGGACTTACCATGTAACAACAGAAGTAAAAGTGTATGTCTTATTTAGTCTGTAAACGCTACTTTCTTTAATACACTACTTTCTTTAATGAGTTTCTCATACTGCAGGCACGACATGCTTTCCTGCAACATTCACTGCACCATGCGCTCTTTCACTTTCCAAGCAGCCCGGGATAATGGCGGCCGCTTCTTTGAAATGAAATGGGTCTCGCATTTACAAGAGTTTGAGCTATTGGCATTTTAAATGACAATGCCTTTTATTTATGTGTTAATTATCAAAACAGATAAAAAAAGGCACTGTCCTTTACAATGCTAATAGCTCAAACTCTCGCAAATGCGTGACCTATTGCATTGCAAATGCTTGTTTAATTTGAGCAGCACCCCCGCTTCAGCTGGGATAACGGCAGAGTTTTGCAAAACCGGTGAGCGCTACTCGTGCGGTATCAAGGCAGAGTGTGAGTAAACATTGAATGAGTCTCGGCCAGAGAGCTACAGCAGGGCAGGAACCTTGTGAGTAAAAATTGAATGAGTCTCGGCCAGAGAGCAGCAGCAGGGATCAACCTTGTGAGTAAACATTGAAAGAGTCTCGGCCAGAGAGCTACAGCAGGGCAGGAACCTTGTGAGTAAACATTGAATGAGTCTCGGCCAGAGAGCAGCAGCAGGGATCAACCTTGTGAGTAAACATTGAATGAGTCTCGGCCAGAGAGCTACAGCAGGGCAGGAACCTTGTGAGTAAACATTGAATGAGTCTCAGCCAGAGAGCTACGGCTGGGCAGGAACCTTGTGAGTAAACATTGAATGAGTCTCGGCCAGAGAGCTACAGCAGGGAAGGAACCTTGTGAGTAAACATTGAATGAGTGTTGGCCAGAGAGCTATAGCAGGGATGAACCTTGCTCCAACTCCCCAGTGAGCCGGTGGCAGGTCGAAGAGACGTCTAGACATCAGCTGCAGGACTGACGGACAGCAGATGAGTATACTGTGTGCGCTCTGTCTGCCTTCACAGACTTACCACTTGGCTCGTCTGGCTGCAGTTTGGGGGCCAGGGCTCCAGGCACATGGTCCCCCCTCCATTCCCAGCCCACCAAAGGCTGGGATGTGCTCGCATCCCCCTCCCCTGAGCCGCGCAGTTATCTGGAGGCCGTGAACGGCTGTTAAAAGCCTGACTGGCTGGGGCAGTGAAGTGTGAAAATACCAAGCGCTGTTCCCAAAAAAATGTCACTTTCCCTCGGCATAAAATGCACAGGAGAAATGGCGAGATTGAACTGCAAATAAATGCAGGGTGGCATCAAAACACAATCCGTGTGTTTTTTGTGCTTAATTTGAAAAACCTTGGGGACTTTCTAAAAATGGTCCCTGTCAGCCCTAGGGTGGTCTTACCCCGTTTTTTTCTCTTTGCGCCTCATTTTTGCCACTACACTTTTTGTTGGACCTAGGTCTCTGGGCGCCTTACCACTGCCAACCAGTGCTGAGGTGCAGGTGCTCTCTCCTTTTAAGATGGCTGCCACAGGCCCCTGCTACTGCGGAGTGGCCTTTGCATACACATACTAGTAGTCAGGATCAGGCGGGGACATAATGATACAGTATCCATGCCGTCCCCGCCCCTGGGCCTCATGGCCAGACATGAGGGAAGCTTCTAGAACCTTCAGCGTGGGGAGGAGTTATGTTTTGCCGCCTTTGGGAGGGTCACCTGACCTAGGGGTATAAGGGGTTTGGAGGGAAACCTTTTAGTCAGTTGGGGCACCACTGGACCTGGGGGAACCTCCTTCGGAGTATAGGCTGTCGGGCCTAGGGGGGGGATACCTACACTACTGGTACTGACTGGGCTGAGGCACTGCTGTGCTAAGCTAGCTGAGGAACACCTTCCACCCACTGACCTTGCCCAGCGTGAGGGGACCCAGGGAACCACCCCCAGTGTGCCTGCAGGGCGCCTACCTGCCTCTTGTGCCAACCAACTCAACACCCCCCCCTACCTCCCCAAGTTCATGCAACCAAGTAACTGCGAGTGCTGAACCAGCAACCAAGTAACTCCCAGCAACCTACCACGACAACCAAGAGCCTGCAACCAACGCTATTGCCACCTATAATGACTACTGGGGAATCACCAGGTAAAGCGCTACCCCCTCCCAAGTGCCAACCCTCTGCCCTGCTGTGAGCGCTGCGAGTGGAGACGCCTTGTGAGGGAGGAGAAGCGCTACGTGTGAGAGCGCTGTATGCTGCCCCCTTGAAGCGCTGGGTGCCCTGAAGCGCTTACTGCACCCCAAGCGCTGTGTGGCCAGAAGAAGCGCTGCGGGGACTGAACTCACCGCCAC
Source organism: Calotriton arnoldi (assembly GCA_963921515.1). Classification (NCBI taxonomy): domain Eukaryota; kingdom Metazoa; phylum Chordata; class Amphibia; order Caudata; family Salamandridae; genus Calotriton; species Calotriton arnoldi. Next base: position 337,550 of record CAWUFW010012932.1, read on the forward strand.
GGCCCGGGCACGGCTGTCTGCTGCGATCACCGCCGCTGCCCGAGCGCTGAGACGAAGCGGAGGCCGCGCTGGGCCTAAGCGGTGGGCGGGAAGCGTTCCCCATCGACGGGAGCAACGGCTGCGTCAGAGGCCGTGCCCCCGGGAAAGCCGCACACTGATTGGCTCCCGGACCGGCGTTGAGAACGGAGCCTGAGACCCACGGCCGCATGCAGTCACCCGCATCGGGGCCCGGAGTGAAGCCTTGCCGGCCCCCGTCTCCCCACCAACCAAGGCCTACCTTTCTGGGGGGACCTCGTCGATTTGCCTCCCCCGTCCGGTCCCCACATTAGGGAAGAGTGGACTGGCCGGGGAGGAGGTTCCTGGCGCTGAGAGTGCCAGCAAGAAGGTACAAAGACTGAGCGGTGAGTCGGGGAGGACTGGGGGAATTTCATGACACCGCGGAGACCAGCTCCTGCGGCGACTCCCTGCTTTGAACTCTCTGCATAAGACATACGAGGGGGTACCGGAGGCCCCAGCCTGCAGCCTTCTAGGATTGCTCCCTCTGTGTTTTGGTGCAGGAGGCCGGGTCATGAAGTAAAGGGGCATGTGGCCTGATTGCAGCCTGCCATTACCTGCCCCCATGGAGCCTAATTACACGGGTGGGTTCCAGATGCACTGGGGGAGTGGCTATTAAAGTATTTTGACACCTGCCTAAGCTAATGTGCCTGCTATGTGTCTCCGGGAGCTGAGGGACCTGCATTAAGTCTCCTAATGAGGGTTTCCAATGCGGTGTGATTAATCGGCATTAAGGCCTTTACTGAATGGAATAGGAGCCTAAGCAAAACCGATGTATGACATACATGCCTTATGTCCCCTAATGAGGGGAATGGTTTCAGTGTTGTGTGATTTACCTATGTTAGGCCCTTAATGAATTGAATATACCTACCTGAATTGAGCCTGTGTTCACCTGCCAAGAGTTAATGTGTTCCTATGTTGTAGGCATACCTGCTTTGCGACACCCACTGTACTGAATGTGGTTGCGCCTAGTTTGATACAGGTTCCTCCTCCTCTACAGAGTAATGTGCATCTAAATTCTTGCTAATTGAATGTCACTAAATGCATTTGAAGTCTATGTTTTGACCTGCAAACTATGACCTACTGTGTTACCTACCTGTCAATGAAGTTAATGCTACTGCCTGTTAATGGTGTAACGTTCTACTGTTCTAAGGTGCTTGAATGAAATTTACGCACTAGTTTTATGAAGCTATAATGAATTGAAATGTTGCCTAAGATTATCTTCCTCATCAACTGCTAATTTAAATGAGATAAAGGAACTTGTTTTTACATCAAAGCCTGGTGTGGTGTCCCCCTTTATTGTCGCGCATTATTGAGTCAGTGTGAGTGTGTGCTGCACAAGTGCTTAACACATTGCCTTCGAGTGCCTTCCTACCTTGCGCCAAGCTACCGCGTCGGAATCGGTGACCCCGGTTCTAACAGTCCCCTTTTGGATGCACGCGCAGATGTGGCTTTTTCTATTGCAGAAAAAAACCTCTGCACAACATGTGTTTGAATTTACAGACCGTTTTCCGCATTTTCTTACGCTTTTAAAAATGTTCCATTACCTCGCGTTGTGTGATTACGCCCTTACTCATTCCTTAATCTGTCCCTCCGAGAATAAAAAACAAACATGACATCTTTAATTCTCAGTCATATGATGAACGTACATTCTCCCAGAAGCATATATTTCTCATGAAATCTTTATTTTACAGCACAGACTTCTGTGGATTTGGCTAATGTGAATTATGGTTAGCTAAAAGAAAACAGATGCAGAGTTTACTCACCTATCTATATTGTATAATGTGCATAGAATGTAATTATCTTTTGTAAAATAAGTGTTATTCTCAAACAGTTGAATTCCTATTTTAGACTTTGAATTGACACGTTGCCCGCGCTCCGAGACTGAGGAATTCAGAATACTGGTAAATATGTGCTATTTTTATAAGTTATCCCGTTCATACATCCAAATATCACTCTAGTGTTGTAATATTACATCCAATAAATACTGCACTCTGCGGTATCACATTTGTTTTGGTACGAAGGAAGCATTTCTCCTCTGCTTTTAAGAATTTTAGGAGTTCCCCATAGGGTTGTTGGAGAGAGGCGTTGGCTGCACTCTTGTGATGCAGACGCTAGCTTCCTGTGCGGTCTCCCCATTACTGAATGTTGATACCGGAATGAATATAACCGGTGGTATCACCAAGCCCAGGGGATAGCACTACACCTGACGTGAGTAAGACATTTAAAGGGGGATTAGTTTTTCTCCCCAATAAGATCCTGACGTAAGCCATCGCACCGGCAAGGACGCATGCAAGCTGAAACATGTTGACAAAGTGATGTGAAGGACACATTGCACGTCCCATATTTCACGTCCACCGTTTTTAATCTTACCCTATAATTTTTTAGAATAAATTGCACCACATGATAAAGAGGTCATTTTAAATTTTCTGTTCTGCACAAACTAGATCCTAACCAGTTTTTGAGGATCTCCTCCTGGTGGAGGCCAACAAAAGACCCGAAGATGATGCTATCAGCCAAGATTACACCAATGGCAACAAACATACCAATGGCAGATAATGGCTGTTGAGGGTCTTCTACATATTTGTGCCAGATCCTTCGAGGCCTCTTGGCTCCACTCCTTTTTTATTTAGTGATCTATATCCGGAAGCTGAGTGGGGCCCCAGAACGCTTCTACTTCCCCCTGATATATAAGCAGTATTATCACAGCCAAATTTGCACGACCTTTTGAAACGAGGGTCTTAGTCAGCCCCACTGGCGTTTGAACCTTTTGACCTCTGAAGTATGCTCCATTCTCTGAAGTGGGCTCTTATACCTCCCTGGTTTGTTAAAAACTCAACTTTGTTAAATGAACCCTCCTTAGAGTTGACATACGCTAAATCCCCTCCAGTTCCAGGAGTCGGGTACTTTTCTATTAGTGGCGAGGCATGTGTGACACTTGAGGAGGAAGGAAGAACCAGCACTCTTGGCAGGCAGCTTGCCTTCTCAAAATGCTTGTATTTTTAATAAGACAATCTAGTCATTCAATCCATATCAATAACACATGCCCTCCTAGCTAGAGCATTATTATATTTTGTATAAAAGTGTTTAATTTTGGATATGATTATTAGCATCAAAACGATGCCTTCTCTTCTTGTGGAAGCATAGTGATAATGCTTTCTAATTGTTTATAAATTAGGGTCACCCAACACAGGTTGATGAGGGCCAGACTACACACCCATTCTGGTTCCCATTTTCATTAGCGCATGTAAATAAGATTCAGGTGGATATTGTGAAAACCAGACATGGCTCCCCCCCCTCCCCCGCTCCTCAAAGTCTTTACTGACTAGGTAGGTTTACATGATGACTCCATGTCATTGAGAATGCGATTCACCAGTGCTGGGTTTTTCTTTTACAATGTCCTTCCTTTGAAGCAATAAAATAATCAGGTGACTCTTATTCTCTTGGGTTCAATATGTCCATACCCGGCATTTCACTTTATGTAATGAAGCATTCTCGTTGTGTCTTTAATAACTGCATAGTATTCATTTGCTAAAACAAATCCAGGATTGCTTTAAACTGGATCCCAGTAAGCCCCATACACCAGAAACACAATCGATACGCTTGCTTATAAATTAATTGTAAAACACACAATTGCCATCACATCCATCCACCACTAAACGCATAAGTAAAAAATATTTATATTTACACTAATAGCTCCAACTCTAAAAAATGCGAGACCTATTGCATTGCAAATGCTTGTTCTTTCTTGATGGTAGCCTATATGTCTAAAAGGTGAGACCTCTTGACTTTGCCAATGTGTGTTTATTATGGTTGTAAACCTCCTTTTTCTTGTGTAGATCTGGTCAGAGCCTCTGATCTCTGGAGTTACACTATGTGAAAGATGCTCAGATTATTGTCCGGGTTGTATCAAGGGCTCTCTGATAGTCTAAAGGACTCCCTTGCAGCAATTGATTATATTTTCTGCTGTTATTGTGAATTTGTGATGCTCTGTGTTGTGTGGTCCATTCAGTGGAAAAGGCTCTGTTAGACCTGACAGCCTTAGGGTGGTCTTTCCCCAACTTTTTTCCTGCCTCCCTCCATTTTCTGTGCTCGTTTTTGCAGGCTTTAGGACTCTGCACCCGTTACCACTGCTAATCAGTGCTAAAGTTTTTGTGCTCTCTCCTCTAAACATGGTGACATGGGCTCATAGGGCTCATACTCAGTTGGCATATTTAATTTGCTTATAATCCCCTAGTAAAGTGGACTACATGTGCCCAGGGCCTGCTAATTATTTGCTACTAGTGGGCTGCAGCACTGACTGTGGCACCCACAGATGCAGCCTGAAACCATGTCTCAGGCCTGCCACTGCAGTGCCTGTGCGTCAAGTTTACTGCCACATCGACTTGGCATTTAAAGCTACTTGCCAAGCCTAAAACTCCCCTTTTATTACATATAAGTCGCCCCTAAGGAAGGCCCTTGGTAACCCAAAGGGCAGGACGCTATGTGAGTAAAAGGCAGAACATATACTTCTATGTTTTACATGTCCTGGTAGTGACAAACAGCTAAATTACTTTTTCACTGCCATAAGGCCTACTCCTCTCATTGGCTAGAACTCAGAATTTCTTAGAATACCTTTAAGCTGTAATTCCTGATTGGAAAGGAGTAGCCTTTTCATGTTTCATATCTCTGCAATGGTAATGATAAATCCTCTTTACTGGTAAAGTCAGATTTAACATTACTATTTTAGAAAAGCTACTTTTAGAAAGTGGACTTTTCTCTGCTTGTACTGCTCTTTGTGCCTTACAGTCTGTCTCTAATGCACGTCTGGGCTAGGTGACCGACCCCTTTGTATATTCCTTCTAGAGAGCCACAAACACTGTATGCCCTTGCTCTGCCTATTGCATCTTTACATTGAAAGTATAATCTAGAATTTCTTCAGTGCACTTGTCTATGTGGTCAATTAAATATCTCATTAAATGCCAATTGATTTTCGTGATGGACCCACCGTTTAAGCTTATCCAGTGTTTTATTTTTTCCAACAGGTGAAATAAATGCAGTAATGAACAAAAAAGGTGAAGGCATTAAACATCACTTGTGTAGGAAGTGATGCAAAAACAGTACACCTCGAAATTTCTTCCCTAGAAGGCTAATGCCTCGCAAAAGTCTTTTTCTACAGCAGAAAACCCAAACTGCCCAATGTGGTCTGTACTTGGCTCTTAGGGATCACCTGATATACATTGACGAAATAACACATTGACATGCTGAAGCAAGTCTGATAAGGTTCTCATTGCGAAGAAGAGCTAACCTGGATCAGAAAGAACAAATAGAAGAGAAACCGAATGAATATCTAGAAAGTGACAATACATTTATTAGGGAGAGAGAGCAAGTGCAACATCAGCAAATCATACTGGAGAAGAACCATATTGATTGACTGACTGTGGAAAAGTTTTCTTTGCAATGAAAGACCTAATGCAGCATCAGAGTGTCCACGTAGAGGAGAAACCATATAAATGTAGAGAATGTAATAAAGTGTTCGGATGGAAGAAGAATCTAAAGCGGCATCAACAAATCCACACTGGGGAGAAACCGTATGAATGTACAGAATGTGATAAGGCATTTATAACACGTGGAGAGCTAAAGCAACACCAGAAAACCCACACTGGGGAGAAACCATATGAATGTACAGAATGTGACAAAGCATTTACAAGAAATGGAGCGCTGAAGCAACATCAGAAAATCCACACTGGGGAGAAACCGTATGAATGTACAGAATGTGATAAGGCATTTATAACACGTGGAGAGCTAAAGCAACACCAGAAAACCCACACTGGAGAAAGATCATATCAATGTACAGAATGTGACAAATCATTTATAACAAATGGAGATCTAAAGCGACATCAGAAAATCCACACTGGGGAGAAACCATATCAATGTACAGAATGTGACAAATCATTTATAACAAATGGAAAGCTAAAGCAACATCAAAAAGTCCACACTGGGGAGAAACCATTCAACTGCACTGAATGTGAAGGCATTTATTAGAAAGTCGCATCTTATGCAACATCAGATAGTACACGTAGGAGAGAAACCCTATGAATGTACATAATGCAACAAGACATTTATTACTAGACAAAGACTACATCAGAAATTCCACACTGGTGAGAAACGATATGGCTGTACTGAATGTGACTTAGCAGTTATTACAAAGCAAAGTTTAAAAATACATCAGAATGCTCACACATGAGAGAAACCATATCATTGTACAAAATGTGACAAAGCATTTATTCCAGATGGAGGGTGACCATTCAACTGCACCGCATGTGACAAGGTATTTATTATAAAGGGAGAGTTAAAGCAATATCAGCGTCAACACTGGGGAGAAACCACATGAATTTACAGAATGTGAGAAGGGATTTATTACAAAGCAAAATGTAATACAAGATCAGGAAGTTCACACAGGGGAGAAAACATATCTATGTACTGAATACCACAAAGCATTCATAATAAATGGAAAACTGAAGCGACATCCGAAAATCTACATGGCAAGAAATCCAGTGTATGTACAGAGTTTAATAAAGTCTTCCACAGGAAGAATAAGCTAATGCAGCATAAACAAATCCACACTAGGGAGAAACCATATTAATGAATAGAATGTGACAAGGGATCGATTACAAAACCAAATGTAATATATCAGAATGTTCACACAGGAGAGAAGCTATATAAATGTATTGAATGTGACTCTGCATTCATAAATGGAGAGCTAACTCGACATCAAAAGTCAACCCTGAAGACCGCACTGAATTTAGCAAGGCATTTATTGACAAGGGAGAGTTAAAACCGCATCAGAAAGTCCCCACTGAGAAAAATCTATATGAATGTACAGAATCAATCAATGGGTATTAAGCGCGGCAAATCATCAGTGAGGTTCTCAAGGCGCTGGGTGAGGAGTTGTTGTCCGGAGGGGCTGATCAGTTGAACAGCCAGGTCTTGAGTCCATTCCAGATTCAGTGATGAGGCAGATCTCAGGTGCAGGGGGAGTTCATTCCAGGTCTTTGCAGCCTGGTGGGAGTAAGCCTGGTGCTTTAGACTCTAGGAGTTTAAGCGAGGAAGAGGGAGGCAGAATGCAGGTGTCTGGTGGGGAGCCATCTAAAGATCTTGCGGCGCATGCGCATTGTGAGGAAGCAGATGGCGGAGATCATGTTGATTTGCTTCTTCATAGAGGGCTTGTTGTCCAGGACAATGCTGGAGTCACGGTCATGGTCGGTAGGGGAGGGGAAGAAGCCAGGTTCTGCTGACCACCATGCGTTGCTTCAAGGAGATGCGTGGTTACTGAAGATTAGGACTTCTGTCTTGTCCATGTTCAGTTTTAGGCAGCTGTGCTTCATCCAGTCGGTGGTGTTGGCCGTGCACCTATGTAGGTTGTCTCTGGAGGTAGTGAGGTGGGTCTAGTCGGTGTAGAAGATGACCTTCAGCCCGTGCGAACTGACAATGTTGGCTAAGGGTGTCATGTAAGTGTAGAAGAAGGGGGGGCTAACGGAGGATCCTTGTGGGGCACCGCAGATGATGTCCTTGGGTTCAGGAGTAGGGCGGGAGTCTGATTGTCTGAGTTTTTCTGGTGAGGTAGGAGGCGATCCATTTGAGAGCATTTCCTTGGATTCCGATGTGGTGGAGCTTGTCGATCAGGTTCTGGTGGGAGACAATGTGGAAGGCAGCTGAGAGGTCAAGGAAGATGAGGGCTGCAGTCTCACTGAGGTCCAGGAGGGCTATGATGTCATCTATGGCTGCTATCAGGGCGGTCTCTGTGCTTTGATTGGCTCAGAAGCTGAACTGGGAGGAGTCCAGGAGGTTGTTGTGCTCCAGGTGTCTGGTCAGCTGCCTCTTGATCGACCTCTCGAAGACTTTGGCCGGGAACGAGAGCAGGAGTATCAGTCGGGAGTTCTTCAGCTGCTCTAGGTCTGCTGAAGGTTTTTCCAGGAGGGGTTTCACTTCTGCGTGTGATGCAGCGCTAAAAATTTCTTAAAGGGGGAAATCCCCTAACAGTGGCACCAAGGACCAACACATGCGCACAGTGGGGCCCATAACACTGCACCCACAAACTATTGATCCCTGGTTATACTGATGTTTTGAGTCACTGCATCGATTTATTCTCTTTAACTTTGTTTTGGATTGATGGGGACAGTAGTGGACTTTCCTATACTTCAAATCTGTTTTAGTAACAAAACGTTTTATTCTAATAATCTCATTATCACTTTACATTTAATAGACCCTCTACTTCCACCAATCCGGTCGATGGACCTAAATTGATTGATTTGATTAGTTTGTGATCAAGTCCAGCTTAATCATCTATACAATGCAAAATTAATTTTAACATAACCTAAATAACCACAGAAGCATTTCTTTTAAATTCAATAATCTTTATCTAAATCCCATTAATTGTTATTTTCTTTATAAAGTGGAATAAACTTTATTCGAAAGAAACATTTAAATTCAGATTTTTAGCTTAAGCATTGAAGAGCGAGAATTTTTATTATCAATCAGCATTTTCATATTTACCTATGATTAATCGAATCAGGAAACTCACACCCCAGGCCTAGGGTGACGAGATAGGAATCCACCAGGACAGGAAGGCAGACTCTAAGGCACAGGACAGGGAAACATCCACTAAAACCAACGGCACAGGCGATCTCCCAAAATCGGTATTCTACCTTTACTGCGCGGTCGTTACTTCGTATTACCATTACTACGCATATTTTAGTTCAGGTGCCATTACTTAGCATGCATTTACTACACATGTTCCATTACTTAGCATGCACAATGGAGTTACTGTGCAAATTAAGTTGTGTTTAGGTTTTGGGGTAATTTTAGGGGTCAGGGTGGGTTAGGGTTTTGGGGTGTACGGGGTAATTTTAGGGTTCAGGGTGCGTTTAGGTTTTGGAGTGTAGGGGGTAATTTTAGGGGTCAGGGTGCGTTTAGGTTTTGGGGTGCTGGGATATTTTTAGGGTTCAGGGTGCGTTTAGGTTTTGGGGTGCTGGGGTAATTTTAGGGGTCAGGGTGGGTTAGGGTTTTGGGGTGTAGGGGGTAATTTTAGGGTTCAGGGTGCATTTAGGTTTTGGGGTGCTGGGGTATTTTTAGGGGTCAGGGTGGGTTAGGGTTTTGGGGTGCTGGGGTATTTTTGGGGTTCAGGGTGCCTTTAGGTTTTGGGGTGCTTTGATATTTTTAGGGGTCAGGGTGAGATAGGGTTTGAGGGTGTAGGGGGTATTATTAGGGTTCAGGGTGTGTGCCAGGGGATAGGTTACTATTACAATAATTTTTTTGTTTTAAAGTACCAATCACGCGTTGTAATGGTATGCGTAATAATTAACTGCGAAGTAAAAGCATTTTTAACGTATTTGTATATATTTGCGAAGTAAAAGCATGCGCACTAAAATCATGCGTAGTAATGGTATTTGCGAAGTAAAAACTTCGAAGTAAATACCTGCGGAGTAACGGTATGCTAAGTAACATCATATATTAATCAAAATCTATCTTGCTATCCCGCTACTCCTCCTCGGATCAGCACCTCCCGGCTCACACCTGCGACTGTCTCGTTCCTAAGTCCAGATTCTGGCTCACTCTGACAGATTCAGGCTGCATCTGGATCATCAAGATTGCGAAGCAAAAATCTTAATTTTCACATAGCACTTTTATTCCCATAAACTTGGCTCACTACACTCGAAATGTTACAAACGGGGGAAATTCAGTCCGCGATCGGTTGGAAAAGGGGGCAGTAAGGGTCTCCTCATCTCTCGTCCAAACTGGTTAAGACAATAGGGGTCCTATTAGTAAAACATTATAATTCATTGAAGCACAAGGATCCGCTACTTTGCAACATTAGTTTAAAATGTTCCGGCTTGACATCTTTCCCACGAATATTCTCACGCTGGGCATCCATACGCTATTGTTCCAACTGTGCTGTCATCGACCTTGGTCCCTGGATCATCAGGAGGTCGCAACCTTCCGGACACAAACTGCGCAGACCCGTCTACCGTCTTTGGATGCGCACGCAACCAGTCCACGAGGTCCCACATTAGCAGCCATTTTGGAAACCGGGCCTACCTCGTGCTAATACAGAACAAACAAAAGAAGTATTAATTCGAGAATTAGGTTCACTGTTTACCTCCCGCCGTTTTACTAACCCATATTAGATGTTACCTAGCGTAAGCAGCAATTTCCAAGTCAATTTACTAACGTATGCACAACCTTACAAATGTGCATAATTAACATGACATTTACATGCATTAGTATACTCTTCGATGCACAAACAAGTTATTATTGACTTTCGTCACATAACCTTAGTGTGTTAACCAAACTTAGCCATGCAGCAGCTTCCCATGTGTTTGGATTGTGTGTACAAGGGTTGGTTAATACATGCTTATTAGTATTTTCTTACCAGAGGTTCTTGACTTTTAACAGGGGTACAAATTTGCAACCCTGCTCCATCACGTGTTACCACTCTTCTGGGAAGGAGGCGATGGATCTGTTCAGTGGTTTTGTGAGCTCTAAGCTGATCGCCTTGCTCCTGAGGTTAAAGATAAGGTGGGGGCATGGATCAGTGGGTACCCCAGAGTGCATCGACTTCATTATAGAGGTGGTGTCTTGTGCAATGAGGAGGTCCCAGAAAGCGGGTGGAGGTCAGAGTTAGTGTCAGTGGGTGTGAGGAGGTAGAGGCTGTCACTTGCGGAGAGCTGAGATTCAAAGTCCCTGTAGATGACGGCGATCTTCTAATGGAAGTAATCAGCAAGCATGTCGCACAGATCCCAGAAGGGAGTTATGATATTCTCAGTGGACGCAGGGTTGCTGAATTCCCTAACGATGGCGAAGAGCTCATTGCTGTGGTTTGAGCTGATCTCTATGCAGCATGTGAGGGCACTCTACTTTGCTTCTTTAAGGAGGAGGTGGTAGTGGTTGATCGATGTCCTGAAGGTGGTGTAGCGCACTGGATCCTTACTAGTACTCCATCTTCTTTCTAGCCAACAACAGTCTCATTGAGAGGTCTGAAGTTCTGGGGTAAAGAAGTTGACACACTTTGCGGATTCTCTGATCTTGCTCGGCGGGGGTGACCTAGTCGGTGATCCAGTCTGTGATGTTCTTGATGGCCTGTTTAAAGTCTGGAGCTGTGTCCGGTCAGTTGGCATGGAGAGTGTTGTTCCATTTCTCGTCTGAGATAGTTTTCAAGTTGCGCTGAGGTGTGCTGGGTGGTTTGGCTTTGGTTTCTGTAGCGTTGTGCCCTGTGATGATGAAGTGGACAATGGAGTGGTCGGTCCAGGTGAGTTCTGTGACATGGTGGTACTTGATTTGTTTTGCTGGAGATGAAGATGGAGTCAAGCGTGTGCCCTACGATGTGTGTTGGGTTGATGATGAGTTGGATGACACCGATGTTCCTCATGCTTTCTATTAGGTTGTCAGTGCTGGCATCGCTAAGGTCTTCCATGTGGAAGTTGAGATCTGCTAAGAATATATAGTGTTTGGAGGCAATGGAGAGTTGGGTAATGAAGCAAGGGATGGCTTTGCAAAACTCTGGGCGAGTTCCTGGAAAATGTGACAAAGTGTTATTAATGAAGTAACCATATGAATGTACAGAAAGTGACAAGGCATTTATTAGAAGGGCACCGCACAGCCTATGTACCATAGGAAAGCCCACCCTAGGGAGGAACCATATAAAGGGCCAAGGGTATGCCCAGACGTGGGCCCCGGGCTCACTGTGCACTGGATTCAAACTGACTGATATGGGGTGAAACCCTGAAACCGGTCCAGGATGCTTGTTTCTGGTCCAGGGAGGACCTGGCTTTGCAGTTCGAGCTGCACTGTTCCCATGAGGAGCAGGGCCAATGGTTTGCATATGGCAGGGTCTAAACTGGCGTGGCATGGTGAGCAAAAGAACAATGGATTTAAACCAGATCTCTTGACTGGGGGTGAATGTTTGATTTATTCCGAATTCCGTCTTTCATTTGTGCTTCTTTTGGTTATGTATAATCACCCAATAGGTTATCCAGGCACTTGCAGGTCCTGTAGGCTTATTCAAACGGCCAGGTCTTGAGGGCCATTCGGAATTCCGGAAGTGAGGTGATGGTCCGGAGGAGTGTGGGGAGGCTGTTCCAGGTCTTTGCTGCAATATGGGAGAAGGAGGTTTTTCCTGCTGACACTTCAGACAGCAAGGAACGGATCCTCTCGCAAATTTGGAAAGCTTGAGAGAGGACCAATATACTCTGTGAAGAGAGAAGAGATGATTTCTCTTTAAATTGGCAGCTGATACTGTGGAATGTAGTAAATCATAAGATACTTGCCACATTTCTTCTGTGCTGGAACCTGGAAGCACTCTCCCCACAGCTGAGATGGAAGGATGAAGTCCCCATCAGCCAAGTCAATCATCATCCAGTATAGGTTAGCTGTCTCTTTCTTGTTCCGCTGTCTCACATTTAGAGCCTTCTCCAGTTCGTTTGAACCACCCACTGCTGTGCCGATTGCCTGGGCCCAGCTTCTTATTTGTAAATATTTAAATTTTGATAATTCACTGTCTGTGATGTTACTCAGTTCTTCCCACGATGACAAGGAACCCTCCGGACTAAGTTGTGCCCAACACTCAATCCCGGCCGCTTTCAGCGGAGTTACCAGTGCGTCTTTAGTCCACTCCGATGATCCTGGGGAGTCCCATATAGGTGCCATGGCACTGTAATAGCTGATTTTCAAAAGCTTTCTAGTTTTGAACCAGGTGGTCGCTATATCTCTTAGCGACTTCAGGCGTACCTTCTTGAAAAAGCGTGGGTCTCCAAACTTCTATATGAAGGCTTGATCTCCTCCTTTTATATCCCAGAGCATCACTTTAAACATTTTCCCTATGTCTGAGTCATCTGGTTGATTCATAAGCATTTTCCCTGCCCTCATTAAAAATACCCATGCATAAAAGATTAGATCAAGTGCACATAATCCCCCTTTGTTTTTCTTTCTTTGTAGTTTTTTCCATGAAATTCTTATGCCCTTGGAAGCCCAAATAAAGGTGTTTATTTTTGCCTGTATTTTCCTTAGACCCTCCTCCTTAAAAGCCAGTGGGATGTTTTGGAATAAAAATATGAGTTTTGGTAAAAGCATCATTTTAACTATATTAACTCTTCCTATTAGTGTCAAAGGTAAATACGCCCAGCCTTTTAAGGGAGTTGGCAATTTCCTTGTCAATTCTGCATAGATTTGTGTCTGGTATATGTTCAATGTTTTGCGTGATTCTGATGCCAAAATACCTTAGCTCATTTTTCATTATTGGGAGACTAACGTTCATATTCCAGGCCATACATTCGGTTTTTGACTCGTTAATCTCATATCCTGAGATCTGGTCAAATTGTTGTGCGAGACTATATATTATTGGACTAGCCGCGAGTAGATCGGACGTGTATATAATCATGTCATCGGCATATAAGGATACTTTCTTTTCCCAATTTCTATACTTAAAAGGATGTATATTAACTTGCTTTCTAATCCTTTCTGCCAATGGCTCGATGTATAGATTAAAAAGCAGCGGTGACAAGGGACACCCCTGCCTTGTCCCTCTCTTTATTGCTACAGCAGCAGAAAGATTACCATTTACCAGAATTCTGGCTGTGGGCCTTTGATAGATTGAGACTGCCCTGCAAAAATTTTCACCCAAGTTGCATCTTTCCAATACATGAGCTAGATACACCCAGTTCACTCGGTCGAACGCCTTTGTGGCATCTAGTGTAACGATAGCCAGAGGTAATTTGTGCAGTGTTGCTAGATCTATGGCACCAACCAGATTATATGTCAGATCCTGAATGCCCCGCTCTCTAACAAACCCTTTTTGATCTTTATGTAATAGACCTCTTATAACTCCATTTAGTCTCTCTGCTAAAATCTTGGCAAAGATCTTGTAATCAAGATTAAGCAGAGAGATTGGCCTATATGAGTCACATTGACTGGGTGACTTTGATGGTTTTAAAATCAGGGCGACCGTGGCTTCATTCCATGAGGGGGCATATTCCCTCCTTTTTCAAAAATATTAGAAAATAGCTTATGCATCACAGGGGCGAGTACTTCCGCCAGAGCTCTATACAGCTCGGCCGGCAAGCCGTCTGGTCCCGGTGCCTTACCCTTCTTCCCTGACTCAATTGCCTTTTTTATCTCGCATAAGCTTATTGACTTGTTAAGATTACTGGACATCTCATCATCAATTTTATTTAGAGGGAATTGGTCAAGCCACGACTGTATCATCTTATCTTGTGGGGTTAGATCTTCTCTATAGACCCGTTCAAAGTGCTTCTGAAAAGCCACTTCGATATCTGTGGGGTTCTCAAGTAACCTTTTGGAGGTGTCACATACTACTTTTATATTATTTTTCACTGAGTCCTGTTTGGTTTTCCAAGCTAAGATTCCCACAGTTTTCCCCGTACTCCAAAGTGAGCCAGCTTACTAGCCTTCCACCTTTTCCTCAGCCTAGTATCTGGTACCCCTGTCAATTCACATGATAACAACTTCTCATGGATGTCCCCTAGAGCTATATCCCTCTGAACAATGAGCTCTTGTTCAAGCCTCAGAATTTTTGCCTCTATTTCTTCTACTTCTGCCTTATATTTCCTCTGCCTAGCAATTTGAATAGATGTTATATGGCCTCTCAGAAAAGCTTTATAAGCATCCCATACTATTTCTATTGAAGTACTCTCCAAATTGATCGAGAAGAAGTTCTCGGTTTCTACTGCTAGTTGGTCAGTTACTTCTTCTTCTAACAGAATAGTTCGGTCTAAGATCCATCTTTTATAGCCTGGCTTTAATGGGAGTTTCAAAACTAATGTTACTGCTGAGTGATCAGATAAGTGCCCCCCTAGGTGTTTCGTATCTTTCACCCAGCTTTTTAACTCCATACTGATTAAGAAGAAATCTAATCTGGACTTATGTCCATACTTTTTATTGTTAAAAGTATAGCCCCTCCTGCTTCCCATTCTATTCCTCCATATGTCTATCCAGCCCAGTTGTTTCATTGTGCTTTTTAAGGAGGATCTCATTTTACAATTTTGTGCTGATCTGCTCCTGTAAGTTCTATCCAGCAGAGGGTCTAAGACCAGATTAAAATCTCCTGCCAAGATTAAAGGGTCTCGGAAAGCTAATAGCTCCGCAAGTAATTCCCTAAGCGGTACTGGGTCATCCAGATTAGGTCCATAATAGCCTGCCACTGTGAATTTATACATATGGAACCTAATCTTAACTATAACCCATCTGCCCATCTTATCTACTTTGGAGCCTTCCACTGATAGAGCAGAATTTGTTTTAATAAGTATGGCCACTCCCTTCGTAGTCAACTGCTGTGTGGTGCAAATGACTTCCTGAATCCAATTTTTAGTTTTACACAGATTCCTCATCTCCTTCTCTGTTAAATGTGTCTCCAGAAGAATGAGAATCTGTTCAGGAGTGTCTTTTAAATATTGAAAAATTCTCTCCATTCTATGTTTTACCCTCAACCCATTTAGATTCCATAACAGAGCCCTCAGATATAATGCCTGATCAGCCGTGGCTTGTGCCATGTCTCAGAATATGGGTGATGCATTGCTTAAAGGGCCTGTTTTGGCGAATCAGACTTTTTTGCTTTTTTCCCTATGCTCCCCACCCCACTCCCCCCCCCACCCTAGTGCTCCCCTGGAGAACCCCTGCTCTTCCTCTTATGGCCCTACCCTGGCCTTTGAGGCTACCCTCCCGGTGTCCAGGACGATAGGGATGACTGTGTCTCTTTATTTAAACGTGGGATGTGCAAACTGCAACTTAATAAAACCAAGAAAAAAAAACTGCAACTTAATAAAACCAAGAAAAAATCTGCTCCTGGTTCTGAAGAACGGAAAGAAAAAAAGAGAAAAACTATACTAAACGTTGGAAGATCCGGGAAAGCTTGGTTATGCTATCAAACTGCAACTTCACTAGCAAGCCCCGCTATAGATTGTAAAAAGCTTTCTGCTTCTTCCACCCTCTTAAATACCCGCATTTTGTTGTTGAACATTACTTTCAATGTAGCGGGAAATTTTAGCTGTGCTGTTGCACCTTGCTGCCTGAAAGGGTCTAGTAATTGACCCAACTCCCATTGTTTGGAGGCTGTTATTGAGGAAACATCCGACCTGATTTGGAAAGTTATCCCTTCTGCACTTAGTGTATTCTTCTTGAGAGCTCTATTTAATATTTCGTCTTTCAGACTGTAGGTTAGGAAGTGTACCAGAATTTTCCTGGGCCTAGTTTTATTTGGATTTAATCTAAACGGGTCTCTATGTACCCTCTGGATATCAATCATAAGGTCTTGTTCTGAGCAGTCCATTAAAGTCGATTGCTTGATCAGCTTCACCACGAACTCTTTGATATTATTTCCCTCCGCTCCCTCCGGTACTTTAAGCAGGCGGAGATTATTTCTTCTCTGGGAGTTCTCAATGGATTCTAGCTTCTCCTGAAACCCCAATTTGCGTTCTTTTATTTTAGTGAGTTCTTTTACATTTTCTGCGGTTTGGGCTGTCAGATCTGCCACTGTAGCTTCCAAAGCAGAGGCCCTAGCTGCCAGTGAATCCAGTTTATCTTCCAATTTCTCGCAGAAGATCTTGATTTCACTTTGATTTTTTTCTGAGACCAGGAACCTACTCTTCATCTCCTCGGTTAGAGACTGCAACAGATGCGGAATCGATAGAAGAGTTGGTGAGTCCACTGAACTCCCATTAGAAGAGAGGGTATTCTCCATCCTTCGCCGTAGTCTGATTCGTCTTTGGTGCATTCTCGTCTATGATCTTAGTTGCCAAGTCTGGCATGTTATCCCCAACATCTGGCATCATGAATCCTTCTGGTTCCACTTCTTCTAGCTCCCCCTCAAGTGCTTGGAACCTGTTGGGACTTAGGATTCCTTCCGGGTAGTTAAGAGACTCGTCTGAGCTGCTTTCTAAGGTATCTATTCAATCAATCAATCAATCATGTCACTTATAAAGCGCACTACATACCCGCGAGGGTCTCAAGGCGCTGGGGGAAGATGGGGGTGGTGCTGCTACTGATCGAAGAGCCAGGTCTTGAGGAGTCTTCTGAAGGCCAGTAGGTCTTGGGTCTGTCGGAGGTTGGTGGGGAGGGTGTTCCAGGTCTTGGCGGCGAGGTGGGAGAAGGATCTGCCGCCGGCGGTCGTTTTCCGGATGCGGGGGACTGTGGCGAGGGCGAGGCTGGTCGAGCGGAGCTGGCGGGTGGGGGTGTAGAAGCTGAGTCGTCTGTTGAGGTAGGCTGGTCCGGAGTTGTGGAGTGCTTTGTGTGCGTGGGTGAGGAGCTTGAAGGTTATCCTCTTGTTGACAGGGAGCCAGTGCAGGTCTCTCAGGTGGGGTGTGATGTGGCTGCGTCGGGGGATGTCGAGGATAAGACGTGCAGAGGCGTTCTGGATGCGTTGCAGCCGTCTCAGGAGCTTAGCCGTCGTTCCTGCGTAGAGGGCGTTTCCGTAGTCCAGCCTGCTGGTGACGAGGGCCTGGGTGACTGTTTTTCTTGTTTCGGTGGGGATCCACTTGAAGATCCTGCGGAGCATTCGGAGGATGTTGAAGCAGGATGAGGAAACGGCGTTGACCTGCTTAGTCATGGAGAGGGTGGGGTCGAGGATGACCCCTAGGTTGCGTACGTGGTCGGTGGGTGGCGGGGCTGTTCCCAGTGATGTTGGCCACCAGGAGTCGTCCCATGCTGAAGGGTAGGAACCAAGGATGAGGACCTCCGTCTTGTCCGAGTTCAGCTTCAGGCGGCTGGTCCTCATCCATTCGGCGACGGCCTTCATTCCTTCGTGGAGGTGGGCTTTGGCGGTGTGAGGGTCTTTGGTGAGGGAGAGGATAAGCTGGGTGTCGTCGGCGTAGGAGATGTTGAGGTTGTGCTGTCGGGCGACGTGGGGGCGAGGGGTGCCATGTAGATGTTGAACAGCGTTGGGCTGAGGGAGGAGCCTTGGGGTACGCCACAGATGATCTTGGTGGCCTTGGATCGGAAGGGGGCGAGGCGGACGCTTTGTGTTCTGCCGGAAAGGAAGGATGTGGTCCAGTCCAGGGCCTTCTCTTGGATCCCGGCGTCGTGAAGGCGTGTTCGTAGTGTGTGGTGGCAGACCGTGTCGAAGGCGGCTGATAGGTCCAGGAGGATGAGGGCTGCTGTTTCTCCGTTGTCTAGCAGGGTCCTGATGTCATCGGTGGCGGCGATGAGGGCGGTTTCGGTGCTGTGGTTGCTGCGGAAGCCAGACTGGGAAGGGTCCAGGATGTTGTTCTCCTCGAGGTAGCGGGTCAGTTGTTTGTTGACTATTTTCTCGGTGACCTTCGCGGGGAACGGGAGCAGAGAGATGGGTCGGAAGTTCTTGAGGTCCTTGGGGTCTGCCTTGGGTTTCTTGAGTAAGGCGGTGATCTCGGCGTGCTTCCAGCTTTCCGGGAAGGTTGCTGTCTCGAAGGAGATGTTGATTATTATTCTAGAGTCCAATGGTTTCAGTATCAGAGTGCTGGGTACTACTTTAAAGTAGTTTTTTTAGCGAGGGTGTATGTTTTGCCTTAGATTGGATTGATTGCTTTTGTAGAGTCGGCTTCAGTTTTTTACTTTTCTTTTTAGGCTTTACGGACTTTGCAGGCTTTGCTTGGCTCCCGTTGGTCAGGCAATTGAGCTGGTTGGGTTCTATGTAACCTGAATCCTCTACCTTAGAACCATTAGATGTATTATTAGAACCACAAGGTGTATTATCAGATTTTTTTAATCAAATTTTTTACTTGTGCTTCTTAAATCGTATCGTGATGATGACCCAGCACCTACTACTTCCCCCTTGCCCCTTTGCCAATACCTCACTGTGGGACCCCCTTCTGAGGACCCTCTCCCACCCAGGTATGTCCTGTCAACTTTTACAAGCTTCTTTGAGTCCAACTCTAAACCTTCAGGCAGTTCAACTTGCCCTGCTTGTGCCTCTTGATTTCTAGCTACACCTTCTATTCCCTGGACATTCCTGGGGGATTTTGGGAGATTGAGTCCAATACAGCCCCTGCCTTTGCCACTGTGGAGGAATCTAGCGGCTGCTCTACGACCGCGCCGTACCTAGAGGGCTGCCCGCGACCACCGTGCTACCCCCTCCTCCTGTGCCTCCTGTATTTCCTGGCTCCCGCTGAGCCACTCGTCCGCAGCCGCTGCCGCCCCGAGGGAGATCAACCCCGCCACCTCCACTGCCTATCCTGAGGAATACACCGCTAAAATCAAGAACCCAGAGAACTCACTGCGGAGCTACAGCTGCTGCGCATCTTCGGCGTTTACCCCGCAGCTGCTCCCACACCGCTCCTCTTCCTCTGGTAAGATTGCGATTGAGTTAATTTCTTTCCTTACTTATTTTCTGCTTCACTTAATGCTTTTTTTAGATGATTCCTGGAAATAGTATAATGCGCACCATTCCTACAGGTACAGTGTGATTTAAGAGATCGTAATCGAGCTGTCTCACGCCATGTCCCGGCCCGTCGGAGCCTCCGCAACCTGTTAACCACTGGCCGCCATGTTCTCAGCAATGTCAGCAGGAAAAAGCTGACGATATCCATATGTTTTTAAGATGTCCAATGTTACACCTGTTCTGGGGTATAGTTATCGAAGGTATGGAAGTCATGTTTGGTTTTGATATCCAGGTGAGCATAATTTTAGCTTTTTTTTTGGTATTTTCCCGAATTATGAGTCGTTACCTCGAGATATAAGTAAGCTGTCTCTCTACTTAATCTTACTCGCCCGGAGAGAGATTTGCAAATGTTGGATCAAGAGTACTCCCCCGACCTTTCTAGATTGGGTAAATTCGATTAAATATACAATAAAATTGGATGGGGCCACTTGGAAGAAGAAAAAAGATTTTTGGTTGCCGTGTATGGGTTGGCTTGATAAGTTGTGATACCAGAGATCTATATGTCCAATGATTATGCCTTTGCACAGACTTACTTGCCACTCGGGTCAGTTCTAGGGGCCATCTAGTTAGAAGAACTGAACAGACTGCATACAAGAGGCTTTGTGTAAAGTGCATACATTCAGATCAGAGCTCTTTTTCTGTCGGTGCCAATTAAGTGAGTGGGGGGCCGCAGAGCAAACTAATCAGGCTCTGGGTACATCTAATGGCATATGAGGACTAAAAAAAGGTTAAAAATAAATAAATATGGGAGAAGGAGGGTCCTCCACTTCTGCTTGGGTAGATGCGGGGAGTATGGGTAAGTGAAAGGGAGGCAGAGCGTAGTCTTCTCGACGGTTGGTGAAAGTTCAGGCAGTAGTTAATGTATATGGGTCCTTGGTTGTGTAGAGCCTTGTGTGCGTGGGTCAGCAGCTTGAGTTGTCATCTCTTTTGTACATGGACCCAGTGGAGTTGCCGGAGGAGGGGTGTGATGTGGGTTTGTCGGGGAAGGCAGAGGATGAGTCTGGCTGTGGCATTCGGTATGGTTTGAAGTCTCTGTGGGAGGTGTGCGACAATTCCTACGTAGAGGGTGTTGCCATAGTCCAGTCGGCTGGTGATGAGGGCCTGTATCACGGTGCATCTCGCGTGGAGGGGTAGCCACTTGAACATTTTCTGTATATGCACAGAGTGTGGAAGCAGGCAGAGGAGATGGCGTTGATCTTTGATTTCATGGTGAGCTTGTTGTCGATTATGATTCCAAGGTTTCTGGCGTGGTCGGAAGGAGTGGGTGAGGGTCCTAGGTCTGATGGCCACCAGGAGTAATTTCATGTGTTGCTGCTGTTGCCAAAGATCAGTACTTCCGTCTTGTCTGTGTTTAGCTCCAGGCAATTTTTCTTCATCCAGTCGGCGATTTTTGCCATACATATGTGGAAGTTGGTTCTGGTGGTGGTAGGGACATCGGTGAGTCAGAGGATGAGTTGGGTGTCGTCTGCATAGGAAATTATGTTGAGACTATGGGATCTGACCAGCGTGGTCATATGTGTTGAAGAGCGTGGGGCTGAAGGATGAGCCCTGGGGGACACCGCGGGTAATCTCCTTCTTTCCAGAGGTGAAAGGTGAGAGGTGGATCCTCTGGATTCTTCCAGTGAGGAAGGAGGTGATCCATCTGAGCGCGTCTCCTTGGATGCCGATGTGGTAGAATCTTTCGATCAGTGTGTGGTGGGATATGGTGTTGAGGGCTGCTGGGCAGTCAAGGAGAATCAAAGCTGCCGTTTCCCCTTGGTCAAGGAGGGTTTGTATGTCGTCTGTGGCTGTGATCAGCATGGTTTCGTAGCTGTGGAAGCCAGATTGGGAGGCGTCAAGTAGCTGGTTCTGCTCCGGGTGAGTCATGAGTTGATTGTTGATGATCTTTTCCAGTACCTTCGCTGGGGATGGGAGCAGGGAGATTGGCCAGAAGTTTTTGAGTTCGCTGGGGTATGCGGAGGGTTTTCTGAGGCTTGCTCTCATGCTTTAAAAATTGTAAAAGAGGGAGGCACTCAACCAGTGTGAGTTAAAGGTCTCCCCCGCCCACAATTCACCAGCTACTAATCCTCGAATAACCACCCACTGTGTCAAGACAAGTTATACCTCTTATCAATATGCAAGAAGGACAGTATTCTAACACTGCTGTTATATCAAACACAATGGAGCATCACTTCTTTAAGCTCCTACTTCTTCCCCTAACTTTATTTTTTCCTTCTAACTTTTCTTTTCCGCCTCTCAGACACCCCAGAACCATGGCGAAGGGTAGCACTACCGGCTCCAAGGGCAAGGCGCGTGCGCCCAAGAGCCGCCTGCCTTGCGGCAGACAGCGCCCTGCAGGGGTGCAAGCCCGGCAGCTATTTTGCGAGGCGGAGGTGGCCGCCCTTGTTTTTTTTGTGCAGCGCCACCTCCCCTTGACCTTGGCAGCAGGCGGCAGGCCAGGCTCCGGGTACCCTACCCAGGAGCGTCACCGCCGGTGGGCGAAGGTGCGCCGGGCAGTGTTTCGCTGCTCAGGGGTCCAGCGCACCCATAACCAGCTGGCCCACCGGTGGTCAGACATCCTGGACCGGGAGCAGGACCTGTTGGACCTGCTAGGTGTCGAGGTCGTGGGGCTTGGTGAGTAGCTAATATATAGTAGTATAATTTTTTTACGAATAACAAGAATACTGCTGCTTACATTGCAGGTAAATTACGTTTCAAAATCTTCTGTGATTGTAGGACACAGGTGATCGGCGCTACTCTTACTTGTTTGCAACTTTGCGCTCGCTTGGGCTGATTATTATTATGTAAGAGTTTACTTTAGAGAACTTAAGTTAGGTAATGCTATTGCTAGAGAGACTCTAGTCCTTCCTTTGTCCTCCTGTCAAATAGTGGTGGATGGATTGATAGCGATACTAGGTTTAGTTAGTATTAGTTGATCATTTTTTAGCGGTCTGCGTGACGCATCCTCTGTCACGGAGTGCTGCTTCTTACCCCAGTCCTTAGTAGAACCTTTTGTAGTTTGTTTAGTGAGTGGTAGGCTTAGCAGTGTCAGTCAGTAGCAGAACATCAGACATGCAACCAACCAACAATTTGGTGTATGCACAAATTTATGCATGTGTCCTCCATCTCATCTATGCATTTTTGAGGGCTAAAAAAATGGAAATGCAGACTTAGTGAACAATTGGCCCGTCTGGAATAGGTGGGCTAGGTCAGGTGGTACTTAGGCTTAGTTAGTATTCTGGATTCAAATCAATCAGAATGGAACACTGGATTAGTGTTCATAATTAAGTAGACGGTCCGTGAATCCCGCAAGCCAGTAGTGGATCTGATTAGATAGGTCAATTTTATTGCAATTATTGTTTCCTAAAATGTTTTTTGAGCGTTTTTTAAAATAATTTATTTGTTTCACAGCAATCATTAATGTTTGTCTCTTTTTAATTTTTTTTATTATATCTTACATGATCACTGATCAGCAGCACCCAGGGGCAAGAAGACGGGGTCCGAGTCGGCGGGACAACGAGAGCACCGCTCCTCTACCGAGGGCCCTGCTGCTGGCCCCAGTAAGTCCTCCAGTGGTTAATATTAACAATTATATTTCCCTAACTTTTACTGCACCTTATTTTTTCCGAACTATTAATTCTTGTTCCACTTCCTAATTCTATTTTTTACAAAGCTTCTTTGATCTTGACTTGACTATCTGTTTCTAAATTCTGGTTATCCCTGCCTCTAAGTTCTAACTGCCTCTGCTATGACTCTCTGTACTACTACTACTATTAGTCTGTCTGTAGCTAAGCTTGCACAGTTTGCCACTCTTTATTTTACGGTTTTGAATAAAACTCAGATTGACCAATAGCTCTAGCCACTGAGTCCAGTCCTTTGGGTTGTCCTCTTCTAGTCTTCTTAATCTTGAGGCTTTGACAATTACCACCAACAAAATGCCCAACCAGATATTTGACTATTTTTGATAGGATATAGTACATACTACTACTGTTGTGGGGATTCTGCACAGCCACATAAAGAACTATGCACAAGAAAATAGGATGTTGGTGATGGGAGGTTGGACCTTCCTCACACCTCAGTCAGAAGTGAACCCACAATCCCCTGACCGACTAGCTATAGTGTCTCATTAGGTCCCCGAACCCCCACCCGAAGATACCCAATGATTACACAACCCAGAACATAACCCCCTTTCTCTCACTCACTCGTGTAAGTCCACCACCACACCAAATACCACAGAGTCTATGTGTAAGTTCAAAAGGTTTATTTTCAACTAACAAGCTCTGTACGTTCTATAAAAATTCAGTGTACTACAGCCAGCTCCAACCGCAAAATGCATAAGATTAAAACAAAAAACATTGTTACAAGTGCATGATAGAAGACAAAAGATCTGTGCGAATTCTGGGAGACCCCTCACCGTAGAACATAGAAGTACTGGTTACATGCATCATTCATAAGCTCTGCAAATCTCTGGTTCGTAGAAGGGAATCTTCTGCCTGTTATGAGAAAAATGGTGCGCGTTAGATAGTATAATGCAAGCATTTCTCAGTCATGCCAAAAGTGTAACATGTTACTTATGGCTAAGCAATACGGACTAACCGAACTCCATAACAAAGTGGCTTGTTTTTCGACCTCTTGTACGCAACGCTCAGACAGTAGCTGTATGAGCTCATGTGG
This sequence comes from Calotriton arnoldi, assembly GCA_963921515.1. Classification (NCBI taxonomy): domain Eukaryota; kingdom Metazoa; phylum Chordata; class Amphibia; order Caudata; family Salamandridae; genus Calotriton; species Calotriton arnoldi. Next base: position 361,656 of record CAWUFW010012932.1, read on the forward strand.
GCTCAAAAAGGCATCTTACTGCACAACAAGCTGCGAGGTAACATGCGCAAAAGACATGAAGCGAAAATGGTTGCATGGCTCAGGCTAACTTTGCAAAGAGTAGAGTAGACTATATTAATGACCCTAGGGACCATAACACTACTAGTGTCTACTGACTCTACTCTAGTACCCGATTTGGACTAGTGATGTATGTTGTATATGTATGTATTAACTTTTTTTTCAATCTTGCTAGTGAAAACGAATAAATATGGGGAGGTGTACAGGCATCTAAAAATGTGTAATGTTTTTCTAGGCGTACTACCGACCACCAGTGCCGGCGGGGCCAGCGGCGATGGCGATGCGGCCATTCCGGGAGGGGGCAGGAGATGCGGCACCTGCAGGAGATAAAGGGGGTGAGCCAGCAGCAGTGGCGGGCGGTGGTAAGTTATATTCATTACTTATTGACATTACACTAGCTGGAAGGGTGTTCAATTCACTCACTGTACTGTTGAGACTTATTAAGTATGAAGTTGTAGTGAACATTATACAACGGTTGAAGAAGACACCCTTTACTTAGCAATAGCAATGCAATAGCATTAGCAGCGTGAGTTGAGTAACCAATGGCCTCTTCTATCTGACTCCAACTCAGCTGTGAAAGTTTTATGGAGAAGACTAAAAGTCAGATCAGATGACCTTGATGGATGTGTTGAACAAAAAGGGAAAGAAGGGTGGAAGGAGGAAGGACGGGCAAGATGTAATATGACTGGCAGAGAAGGATACGTTGGAAGCATGCATAGTTGGCTGATAGGAATCAGATGCATGTGTTGTTGAAGGATGGGTGGAAGATGAAAGAAGATGCCTGCCTGGGTGGGCGACACAGTATGGGTGGGTAGGAGGAGGAATCGCCATCGTCCACAAGAACACCATCAGGGTCTTGACCAGCACCGACAACACTCTCAGCACCGCCGAACACATGCACTTCCAGATCCACACGGACCCCAACACCACCCTTAGAGGCACCCTTGTCTACAGACCCCCTGGGCCCCGACCCCAGTTCAGCGACTCCATCGCCGACTTCATCAGCACGCACGCCCTGACCTCTACCGACTACATCCTCCTCGGAGACCTGAATTTTCACCTGGAGAACAAGAACGACAGCAATTCCACCACCCTGATCGACAACCTCGGTCTGAGCCAGCTAGTCACAGCACCGACCCATTCCGCTGGCCACACGCTCGACCCCCATCTTCTCCTCAAGCTCCCACGTCTCCTTCAGCCACACCACGGAACTCCTCTGGACCGACCACCGCTGCATCCATTTCACCTTCCAGAAACCCACCACACACCACCGCACCCAACAGATCCCACGCCGCTGCTGGAGCAAAGTCACCGAAGACCAACTACGGGCAACCCTCTCTCTCAGCCCTCCCTCCGACCCATCCAACACCGACGACGCTGCCTGCAACCTCAGAAGATGGATGGACGACTGTGCCAACACCCTCGCCCGCTGAAAACTCACCTACGCTGACACCACCAAAAGAGCCAGCTGGTTCACCTCGGAACTCCTAGCTTCCAAGCGTACCTGCCGGAAACTAGAGAAGAAATGGCACAGTGATAAGACACCGGACAGCCACGCAGCCCACAAAGACGCCATCCGTAACCACCACCACCTCATCAAGTCCGCCAAGAGAATCTCCTTCAAAGACCGCCTCGACAACAACGCACACAACAGCAAGGAGCTTTTCAACATCGTGAAGGAACTCTCCAACCCCAGCTCCAACACCAACGACATCCCGCCGTCGCAACCCCTGTGCGATTCCCTCGCCACCTTCTTCCACCGCAAGATCGCCGACATCCACGACAGCTTCAACACCCAGACAGCCCCAACTAAGATCGATGCACCAGACCCGCCGCACACCATCGACCACGACCCCCTGCCAGCCTGGGCCAGCGTGAACCTCGAGGACACCATCAAGACCATGAGCACAATACACTCCGGCTCCCCGTCAGACCCTTTACCGCACCACATCTTCAACAAAGCCAGCAGCTCCATCGCACCCCACCTGTGCAACATCATCAATCTCTCCTTCGAGACCGCGACCTTCCCAGAGAGCTGGAAACACGCAGAGATCAACGCCCTACTCAAAAAACCCAAGGCGGACCCGAGAGACCTCAAGAACTTCCGGCCCATCTCCCTGCTTCCGTTCCCAGCCAAGGTCATCGAGAAGATCGTCAACAAACAGCTAACCCGATACCTCGAAGAAAACAGCATCCTGGACCCATCCCAATCGGGGTTCCGCAGCAACCACAGCACTGAGACTGCCCTCATAGCCGCCACCGACGACATCAGGATCCTGCTGGACAACGGTGAGACCGCAGCCCTCATCCTGCTGGACCACTCCGCCGCCTTCGACACTGTCTGCCACCGCACTCAACGCGCACGCCTCCACGACGCAGGGATCCGAGACAAGGCCCTGGAATGGGCCACCTCCTTCCTCGCCGGCAGAACCCAGAGAGTCCGCCTCCCACCATTCCGATCCGAAGCCTCCGAGATCATCTGCGGCGTACCCCAGGGATCGTCCCTCAGCCCAACACTGTTCAACATCTACATGGCCCCGCTCACACGCATCGAGAGACAGCACGACCTCAACATAATCTCCTACGCCGACGACACTCCACTGATCCTCTCCCTCACCAAGGACCCCCTCGCCGCCAAATCCAACCTCCATGAAGGATGTCGCCGATTGGAAGAAGATCAGCCGACTAAAACTGAACACGGAGAAGACCGAGGTCCTCATCCTCGGCTCCAACCCCTCAGCCTGGGACGACTCCTGGTGGCCAACGACGCTGGGAGCAGCCCAGACACCCACCGACCACGCACGCAACCTGGGAGTCATCCTCAACTCAACGCTCTCCATGGCCAAGCAAGTCAACGCAGTCTCATCCTCCTGCTTCAACACCCTCCGCATGCTTCGCAAGATCTACAGGTGGATCCCGACAGACACGAGAAGAACAGTCACCCAGGCCCTCGTCGGCAGCAGACTCGACTATGGGAACGCCCTCTACGCGGGAGCCCCGGCCAAGCTCATCAAGCGACTGCAACGCATACAAAACGCCTCCGCACGCCTGATCCTCGACGTACCACGCCACAGCCACATCACCCCCCCACCTGAGGAACCTGCACTGGCTCCCCGTCGACAGGAGAATCTCCTTCAAACTCCTCATCCACGCACACAAGGCACTCCACAAGACTGGCCCAGCCTACCTCAACAGACGACTCCTCTTCTACGTCCCCAACCGCCAACTCCGCTCCGCCGACCTCTCCCTCGCCACCGTCCCTCGCATTCGAAGAACCACCACCGGCGGCAGATCCTTCTCCCACCTCGCCGCCAAGACCTGGAACACCCTTCCACTAAGCCTACGACAGACCCAAGACCTGCTGACCTTCAGGAGGCTACTCAAGACCTGGTTGTTCGACCAGTAGCAGCACCCCCCCCCTTTTTCTCCCCCAGCGCCTTGAGACCCTCGCGGGTAAGTAGTGCGCTTTACAAATTCTGTGATTGATTGATTGATTGCAAGAATCATCAGCGGTGTTTGAGGTGAAACTCAAAGCCAAGGCAAGCAAGGAAGGAGTGGACGCATGGGTGGTTGTTGGTGAAACAAACTAAGGTTTGTGGAGAGATTAAGAAGAATGATAGACATTTACTTAGAATGGATGGATGCCTGTATGTATTCATCATAGACAGCATAGGTGGAGACTGTCACTGGATGCAGAGTCTTAGTTTGAAGAGAATGTAAAAGAAACCGCGCCAGAGTAGCAAAGCCGAGGGAATACAAGTTGTATTTTCAGAATACAGTTGACTCACAGTAGTTTGCAAGCACATCATATATATATATTGTGTATATTTAGTTATCAAGCGCCTTCCTCCGACTCCGAGGACCACTCCCTACCTATGTTAATTTATTTTCGAATGTGTCAGCCAGCCTGCAAAGGGTGGCCTATCTGTTGGTTACACAATCAATCAAAACAAAGTACCTTATGCAGTAGCGGTCGGTGGTGGGAGTGCTGCCGGGCGGTGATGTGGAGGGGGAGGGGCAGGGTGGGGTAGTAAACTATGGATTACGGCCAAATACAGGTAAGTAAACATAAAAATAAATAAAGCGAATTTCATTGTGCGCACTGCACCGCCAAATGCGATGCAGTGCTCGCAACGAAATTAGTTTTATTTATTTATATGTTTACTTACCTGTAATTAGCCGTAATCCATAGTTTACTACCCCCCACCCTGCCCCTCCCCCTCCCCACGTCACCGCCCGGCAGCACTCCCACCACCGACCGCTACTGACCTTATGTCGTCCCATATATAAGCAATGATCATTGGATCAGATATATAATCTGCCTTTTTGTAGTAGCCCGGGCAGGGTGAAAGTGAAATTGAGCAATTGCCCTTCATGTAACAGAGAGAGTATGGCCAGTGTCACCCGTAATAGAAAAATACGAGCTTCCCCACCTGCAGACAGTAGTAAATAAAACTAACGTGAGTCTGCGTCATTACTCGTATGTTTGTCTTGGGTGCAAGCTTAGCTGACTGAGCTGGCATGCCGGCTACAACCAGGTTATGTAATTTCGCTTAACTAGAGATAAGAAGAAGACTGGTGTACTGTGTACTGGAGTCCATAGTGCTGGTATAATGCCTGAAACTCCCACAAATGTTAGAGGCCGAGGAAGTGGGAGGATAGATTATTACCACAAATGTTATGTACTGTGCTTGCTAGTGCTACTGTGCCACTATGTGTTGAATTAATTTTGTGTTACTGTTTTGCTAAGAGTATTGGTTACAACAATATTCTTTTTCTTTCTTGATATAGATCCTCCTTCCCAAGAAAAACCATCACGGAAGGAGTTGGCAGCCAGGGCCCGGCGCCGGAAACTGGAGGCCATCTGCGAAGAGTACCGGCGGCTGGTGGCTCAGGAGGAGGCGGCAGCAGCTGCAGTCTCCTCCAATGCCCCGGGCCCCAGCCAGGCCCCACCTCCAGTGGTACGGCGCCGCGGTCAGGCAGCCGCCGCCGCCACAATTCCTTAACAGCCAGCACTGCTGCCCCCCACCCTGGATGCCACTGCAGGGCATTTCGCCGCCAGATGCTCCTCCGGATTTCACGCCTAGAGGAGCAACTAGAGGAGCGGGTCAAGATCCTCGTGGATAAACACCTGAAAGCCCGCAGAATCTAAGAACTATGTAGGACCCCGTTGGATTGCCCCTTTCTTATTCCTTTTGTTGGTGGGTGGGAATTGGGCATTGGGGTTTATGGACATTTTTTTGACTTTTTCATTTTGGACATTGGTTGGGGTTAGGGAGAGGGGTGGGTCAGGTGTGGGATAGTTTATTTTTGTTAGGGTAATAAATTTATATTTATACTTAAACATACGATGTTAATATTTTGTGGGGGGTTACTGTTTTACGAATTTACGTCACATGGTTTCCTTGCTGCTGCAGGGCCGCAGCCAGTGTTTGATTTAAATAATCTGCTGATTATGTTACACACAAACCGATAGATGCGCAGCGGTACCCCTCACTGAGTTATTTGTCCTACTAGTACTGTCAGCCTCTCCTCCTAGTCCATTATACCTCCCACCAAACTTATCTTACCTGTGATTGATGATGATTAAGTTCGGCACAGTGATGGCTGCATGGTTTCCCAAGAGAATGGAGAAGATGCCATGGTTGTGGTGGGAGTAGTAGACACTGGCAGTAGCATTTGCAAAAAAAATAAAAAAGAGACAGTCACTTGCCTGAGAGAGACTGTGGGAGAAGTAGTAGAACGAAGTAAAGTACAGTACAGAAGAAGGCTGCCAAACAAACAATATTGCAACTGCTAAAGTAAAATAAAACATAATGGTGGCGGGGACAGCCTAGTATAAGAAGTTACAAACTGTAGTTGTGTCGAGTGAGTCCCTTAACACAATTGTAATTTGTAACCTTTACTGCTGTGTGGTAGGATGTTGATGATGAATCCAATCAATGCCGGCAATTAATTATGATGTATTGGGTCCCTTTGGAAAAAAAAATTGGCTTGCACATAGACTGAGCATGGGTGGGCAAGCAGAAGAAGATCCTCGCCCTGCCTTGAAATTGAATTAGTGTTGCTTTCACCACATCTGCCCCAGCAAGCGTGTGATCAATTGGTGCCAATTTAATGTAGTCACATCACACCTCAATATAAATCACAGCCCGGGGGAAGAGGGTTAGGGTTTGATGAATGGATGGGAAGGGGGGTTTGGGGAAAGGTTTGACAAAGAAACAGTACGCATGGACACAACAAAAGCAAAGCACAATCTTGGCAGACGACAATGATCTTATCCAATAAATCTATAAAGGGAGAAAAAGGAAATGCATGCGTGATGATGAAGATAACTTGATGGTTAATGAGTAGTACTTACTAACTACTACTAGACAATTAGACAGTACAGGGCAGCAGTATATTCTATGCAATTTGCCTTGCCTGTGTGCCCTCAGAGAGACCCAAATTACATGTTGTACCGGGCTTACTTTTAAAGATAGCAAAGAAATTAAAAAATAGTTGTAGGGATCAATTAGCAAACAAACAACAACACACAGTCATAATGATTGAAGAGAAAAAGGAATCAAATGAATTAAAAGACGAATGATAAATGATACTAAAGTTACTGTATTATCCTGGTCAAATTGTGGAGTTGAATCTCGTCATTCCTCTTGGTCCTATATTCCATGGACGCTCCGCACATCAATCTTGGGTGCCACTGCCTGCCTGATGCGGATTGGTAAGGTAAGTGTGTTGTTTCTCCCAGTATAGCACAGGGTAAAGGCCGGCCTGTAAGTGTAGATGGAAAAACAAAAGGGGTATTGAAAAATCAATGAATAAAAAAAAAAAGCATCAATTACGGTGGAGTCCAAGAAGAGAGAACACTTTCAGACTGAGGCGGCTTGGATACATCGTGTCTATTTTGTTTACAGCATTAAGCTACAACAACAACAGGACAGAACAGGCCCACAGCACCAGGCCGTGACCCAACCTCCATTTACCTTAAATTTTGACAGAGCCAGACAAAAGGCATATACAGAAACCTAGCATTTTCAAAATTAAGTGACTAAATCAATGCGCTGCTGTCAGTCATATGACTACACTCGACTCCACCACTACATGGACATGTAGGTCTGCTGTGTTTACTTTCTTGTTGAATTGTTGTGTTTACCTTTTATGCCACTTCATGAAACGCAGTTATTCCATCAATCATCACCGATCCAACTGACTGACTGCGTGCAAAGATAATATGGTCAATCATCATGGTGTGGTACGTGTTGTCCAACTCCAACTCAGTCTGTAGTGACTAGTCTCCGATTAAGTCCATATTCCATATTAAAAAATTGCAACGGATATTGGCCTGCACCTGCAGTAGTAGGAGTACAATTTGGTTATTAAACAACAAGAAGGGAAACATTGACTGTCACTTGAGTCACTTTCACTTTGTAGATTAACTAGTAGAGTTCGACTTCATGCACAACATCAACACACCAAACAACAGCAATCGCTCAGTCAGCAAGCATCCAATGCATGCCATCATTACCTGTCTTGCTCTTCTCTTTGGCTGTCAGATCATCAGATGCCTAGTTCTGACAGGTGTGTGTTTTTTTTTAACGAGGCAGTGGCCTCATTATTACTCCACATTAATTTTCAGTGTTGGTAGTCGCTGTTTCGGTTTTCGTCTTATTCATCTGTGGCACTTTGTCGCAGTTTAAATTGGTTCACATGGTCAGCGCTGTGATGGGCCGCGGCCTGGGTAGCGGTCATTGCTGGTCAATTGAGTTTGCAGAAATGTCAGCTAGTTTCTTCAAAGAGTCTTGTCTTTCTCTGCCAAGTACCTTCTGTCCTGACAGTGATGAGCTTTGGATGCCTGCCGAGGCTGTAGCCTTCTGACCGTGATGAGTTTACTTTTGGATGCCTGCCCAAGTTCTGACAGTGAAGAGTTGTGGATGCCTGCAGAGGCGATAGCCTTCGGAGAGTGATGAGTTTCGGCTCTGAAACAAAACGGAGGATAGCTATAGTCACTTTTCACTTCTTATGGAGGGACTGTTAGAGGCAACATTTCTTGTACTCCAATGTCTGGCTTGATGGAAATGTAATTAGGGCGAGTCAGGAAGATGGAGCAGGACTCTGAGGAGTGGACAGTTAAATGCACAGACGTGCAACTCCAATAGGGAAATAAAAAGAAGACGGTGGTGATGGATTTGTTGTGATTTGATTTGAACCAGAAAGACAGATACACAGACAAATAAAGGAAGGAAGAAAGTAACAATTTGAAAGCCTAGTTGTCAGGGAAGAGGAGCTCGTCCTCCAACTCTGGTGGTTCGGACAGAAGTAGGTCCTGTAACCCACTACTTACGTCATCGAAGTCGCTCTCCTCTTCCTGCTGTGATTCACGTATTTTGTAATCCGGTGGTATAAAGTGCTGATTCATTTTGATCATGGTTAACCTCTCCACGCTTTTGGGCGAGAGACTGGTCCTTTTCAAAGTTACAATGGCACCAGCAGCACTGAAAACACGCTCAGAAGAAACACTTGCGACAGGGGAAGCCAGATACTTTATCGCCAGCCTGCTGAGCACTGTCCATTGGCTTCTTTTCCCATACCAATACACCAATGGGTTTCGATCCATGAAGACCTCTGTTGGGTCATCCAGATAGGCCTGGACCGTCCGCTCAATGCTCAGGGGTGCTCCGATGTGCTCGGCCTGTTTTGCCTTTGCATCAGCACTGGACTTACCATACCCCTGCCGTAGAAACCAATCAGTTGCCGATTGTACTGTGGATGATCCTGTTCTTGCTGTTGTTGATGTTATTGGTAGTGTTGGTGTCGGTGACTGCTGGGAGGCAAACGCACTGCCCTCAGGCTCCAAAGTAGAACTTGACTCTGGATGCCCTGTAGTACTTGTTATGGCCTGGGGCGGGGGCCTGTAATTACCAGCAGTTCGCTTTCGAACTTAGTGGCTTCCTCAGCTATCAAAGTTTTGTACTTGGCAACATCCACTTCCGAAAAAGGAATTACTGCCTTACTGTTCAGAAATACTTTGTACCGTGGATCCAAAATTGTGGCAGTAATGTAATGTTGTTGTGACACAATGTTATTTTGAATCCTTGTATTTTCAGATAAGCGAACGGCTAAGGACTCCGCCAAATGATATGCGTCTTGTTTGTCATCCACACCTGCATACGTTTCAGACACCTCCTTCAGCTGTTGCTCTAGCATGTGCAACAATGGGATAGCTTGGCCCATAGTACAGTCCTCCCTGATGACTTCACGTGTGAAGATCTCAAAAGGAAGTAGCATCTCTGTCAGGCATTTAACGAGGTCCCATTGACCCATCTCAACGGTCATGCCTCTCACAGTAGGTTCCCCTAATCTTTGCATGACATAAGCATTGAGTGGTATGTACTGGTCAAACAGACGATCAAGCATGTAATAAGTTGAGTTCCAACGTGTTGGCACCTCCTGGATGAGTGCTTTGACTGGCATTTTATGCTCACGTTGAATGACCCTCAGCTGCTTCCGGGCTTTAAAAGAATGGCTGAAATGTGTGCATATTCTTCTGCAGGTGGCCAGTAAGTTGCTGACTTTGTATTCATTTTTCAGAAAGTCTTGAACAACAATGTTAATGCAGTGTGCCAAACACGGGACCCTGAAATAGCGACCATCTTGCATGGCCCTAACTACATTACTGCCATTGTCCGTGGCAACAAAACCAATGTTAAGCACTCTTGGGCGCAGCCACTAAAAGACCTTGCTGTTAAACTCTTCGAAAATGTTTGCAGCAGTATGAGATTTCTCCATGGCAAACATCGCTACAGTTGCATGTTTGCGAGTGGCATGAAAATTCTCAGCAGCGTCAACACCAGCAGATATCTGTTCTCTAACCCCCGCAAAAGAGATCCAGTGTGCAGTGATGCACATGTAATCAGTGGCTTGGCACCTGGTCCACATGTCTGTTGTCAGGTGGATACTCTGAACAGCACTCTGCTTCAAGGCTTTTCCAAGCAATTCCAGCACGTCGTGATGTAGTGCTGGAACAGCAACTCTGGCAAAATAGTAGCGGCTGGGAACATGCCATTTTGGGCAGATGGCTGTCACAAATTCCAGAAAACCCACCCCTTCAACAAAAGAAAAAGGGAGAAGGTCCAGTGCTAACATTTTAGCCAGCTTCGCATTGTACAAACGTGCTATTGGGTGGTTAGCGTTCGTACTGCCCCTCCCCCAAACATGCTGATAATGGTAGGCTGCATGGTTTTCCTTTCTCTTAGGCTCAACAACGCACTTTTTTCATTGCGGTACTCCTTGCTGTCTCAGGCTGACTCTTACTCTTGTGCCACTGAGATGTTGCTGAAGATGTGGGCGACAATAACACTGCACTGCTGGGGACAGGGCGACTTTGTGTACCACTACCAGAGAGAATGTCTCCCTGTCCTTCCTCTTCCACCGTGATCGGATCTTCTACTCCTTTATCCCCACCAACACCAATGGTTGCAGTTTTTATGCTGCGAAGGTGGTCCTCCCAGCTGATCAAGTGGTGTTTTTTCAGATGGGTTATTTGGCCTCCGGTACCATAGTTTGTACCAAGCTTACCCCGACTAACAGAGGAATTACAAATGGAGCATATAGCAATGTTCTCCTCCTTTTCGCTAACCGTAAAGAAGTCCCAAACTGGGGAGCTTAACTTTTGCCTCCTGCTGGAGGTGCCACTTCCAATGCCGGATGAACTGGAGGGTGTGGGTTGAATTTGACTCTGTGCTGTACCACTACCTACTTCTACTGAGGTGGTGGTTGTGCAGGATGTAGGTCGCTGCCGGGTCTTTGCTAATGCAAATATGGAAGCTGTAGGTCGTGTTGGTGTTACCTGTGTTGGAGGTATGCGTGCTACATCCCTCGCAGCGATTTTGGATAGGGTAATAATGTTGGTCTCCATCTCCTCTGGGCCGGGAGTGATGTTCGTGATGACTGGCTCATCATCATCATCCTGCTGTTCTACATCGACCTCCATAAGTGTAAGGCTTTCTGGAACCTTCCTTTTCCCTAGCCTGGTCTTAGGACGTGTCTCCCTCTCAGACTCAGTTTGTGGCTTCCAAGTGGCATCTAGATCATCAGAAGGGGGGCTTGGTGAAGAACTTAATGGACTAACCCTCCTTTTCCTTGCTGGGGATTTGGAAGACAATGGATCTTCTGAATGAGTGGCTTCCTCTTCTTCTACCTCTGCATGAGGCTCAATTTCCTGAACTGCCCCTACTTCGGGAGGAACAACAACTACTATTGCGGGCGGTGGTTGTGGCTGATGTTGTTGACCACTTATCTGCTGTGTTTCCTCCTGCGTTGATTGGGTACTACTTTGAGATAGCGATAAGTTTATCTCAGGCTCAGCATCACTGGTTTCCACCATTAGGCTGGCTACCTCTTCCACACTCATGTGCTTGGGCCTGGGTTGGTGGGTTGGGCCCACTGATGCGGAGGTGCTGCCCCCAGCTTGCCCCCTGGACACCGCTGCTGCAGGCGTAATTTTTTGTTTCCCAAAAAGGTATTGGGCGGCACACCAGACTTAAGTGTCACTTCCTTCTTCTGTTCCTTCTTCTCAATAGCAACTTTCTTGGTACTGGAGGACCTGGTACCTGGTTTCTTTGGGCCTATCTTCTTCAGATGTCAGCAGCACTCAGTTGCACAAGTTGCAGAGATGTCTGGTCAGATCACACGTCACGTCGTGTACAGCAGCAGGACGTCTGTCTGGCAGTACAACGGGCAATGATGACACACCTCCTCCTCAGTCTTTTGTGCACCTAAAAGCAAAAAAGCCAGAAGAACATCAGTGAAACGATAGCACAAATCAAACTAATATAATATATAACTTAGTGTGTCGTTGTCTCAATTATTAAATTTTAGAAACTCAGTGAACAACAGTGTAGCCATTTATGAGACTTTGACAACAAGGCCAGGGCTTTCCTGGTGTACTGTGTACACTCAGGAAGAATAAGAATAGCAAAGAACAAAAACAAAAATGTAGTGGAGCCTGTTTGGCCTAAATTTGTGCATCACGTGGGATGGATGCAGCATAAGGGAGCTGCAGCTGGCAATGGGGATGGATTTGGAAGCAGTAAGACAAGAGGAACAATGGAAAGACACGCAGGCCTATGTGGCAAAAACAGCACACTACTAACTACCACCACAAAATGGCCCCCAGCCACATGGTCACTCACAGGCACAAGGCACGGCAAACAATGAACTCAAGCAGGCCTATATGGCCAGACAAAGGATGACTGATGAACAACACACACAGCATTAATGCAAAAACTAAAATCCACATGGCTAAAAACAGGTTGGAAAGTTACACAACAACCAACACAACAACAACACATACACACACGCAAAAAAGGCATTTATTTAACACACCCAAAAAGTGAAATAGACCCCCAAAAAAAACCCACATTTTGCAATTCAATCCAATGCCATCCATGCCCTAAATGATGTTTAAATTCAACAGACAACACAAACTGTTTTTATGCACCCATGATGACTACCTCTTGGCCTACTGGCAGACTAGGCCGCAAGCTTGGAGGCCTATGGCAAAAGCACAGTGGCTGGTCCCACAAAATGGCCGCCACCACATGGCCAGGCCACCCACAACAACAAGAAAAGGAAGACAAGACAGACAATGCAGGCCTATGGCAAAAGCACAATGCCTGGCTTCACAAAATGGCCGCCACCCACATGGCCAGGCCACCCACAATAACAAAGTGAAGACAAAGGACAGGACCAGGAAGTTGGAGACTCTGGGGTACTTCCTTCCTCTTTAAAAAAAATTGTAAAAAAAAGAAAAATGACTCCTTGCTCACAAAACTACATCTAAATGACAACCTGAGGAGTTTTTTGAGCAAAATGAACAAAATCATCATTTTCGAGAAGGTTTTATGCTGCTTGAGAGATATTCTTCGCCAGATTGTAAATTCTGCGTGTTCGGCATCGCGATCGTCACAAAAAGTCGTTATCGCGCGCGCGAAAACACATATTGAGCGCGCAAAGAAGAAAAAAAGTGTAAGTCCGCGTTGTCGCGCAGTGCGGAGTTGCCAAAAGTCCGCGAGCTGAACGCCCAGGGTTACCTACTGGCTGAAAAGGCCTATTTATTTAACACACACCAAAAAGCTGAAATACCACCCCAAAAACCACATTTTGTTATTCAATCCAATGCCATCCATGCCCTAAATGATGTTAAAATTCAACAGACAACACAGAAACAGTTTTTATGCACCCATGATGACTACCTCTGGGCCTACTGGCAGACTAGGCCACAAGCTTAAGCCTATGGCAAAAGCAAGCACACTGCCTTGCTCCACAAAATGGCTGCCACCCACATGGCCAGGCCACCCACAATAACAAGAAAGTGAAGACAGACAATCAATGCAGGCCTATGGCAAAAGCACACTGCCTGGATGGCTCCACAAAATGGCCGCTAGCCACCCACAACAAAAAGAAATGGAAGACAGACAATGCAAGCCTATGGCAAAAGCACACTGCCTGCCTTCACAAAATGGCCGCCACCCACATGGCCAGGCCACAACAACAACAAGCATAAGCCAAGGGGAACAAAGAAAAGACATGCAGGCCTATATGGAAAAAGCAGCACACTACTAAACTACCACCACAAAATGGCCCCAAGCCACATGGTCACTCACAGTCACAACAGGCCATGGAAAACAATGAACTCAAGCAGGCCTATAATATGACCAGACAAAGGAGGCCTGCTAAACAACACAGCTTTAATACAAAAATGCAAAAACGAAAATCCACAGGGCTACGAAAGGTTGGAAAGTTACACAACAAGCACACATACACATCCAACAAAGGTATTTATTTATTAACACACACCCAAAAAGTGAAATACACCCCAAAAACCACATTTAGCAATTCAATCCAATGCCATCCATGCCCTACATGATGTTTAAATTCAACAGACACCACAGAAACATGCACCCATGGCTACCTCTGGGCCTAATGGCTGAAATTTCAATCAAAGAAAAACAACTAGGCCCCTACTGAAACTACAGGCCACCCAGGCCACAACAATAAAATTTAAAAACGTTGAAAATCCCAAAAAAATGTAGGTACAAACAAGCCCCAATCAAACAAACAAGTACACCAATTCTCCAACTTACTTGTAAAATCTCAAATCCACTAGTCCTCAAATCCAATCCAATGGTATGATGCAGCAGACAGACACAAAAAGTGATCCTTCCAGCTCCAAATCCAAATGAAAGTGAACAGCACATGGACAAAGCACTGGGAGGAGCCTGCTGGACAGGAACAGGAAGTTGGAGACTCAAGGGCACTTCATTCCTCTTGAAAAAAAAAGTAAAAAAGAAAAAGGACTCCTTGCACAAAAAACTACAGCCAAATCACAATCTGAGGAGTTTTTGGAGCAAAATAATCATTTTCGAGAAGGTTTTATGATGCTCGAGAGATATTCTTCGCCAGATTGTAGTTTCTTCGTGTTCGGGATCGCGATCTTACCAACACTGCCGCCGGAAGTCAGATCGCGCGTCCGAATGACATGTTCGCGTTCGCGCACTCTCGCGGGATCGTGCGGCCGGATTCCAAATCTCGTGGAGCCCGCGAACGGATAGGAAATCGCGTCGGCGAACGCAGAATCACGGTAGGTCGTTACTGCGCGTGCGAGAACGCATATTGAGCGCGCGAAGAAGAAAAACAGCTATGCTACGCTGCAAATTGCGTAGTGCTCGGTAACTTCGCGTTCTACGCGAATCGCGAAGTTACTGAAACTACGCAAACTCCGTGAGCGTAGCGTAGTTCACCGCCCAGGGTTAGAAACGTCCTGCGCAGACGCCCCTGTTGATTTCAGACAAACCATTAGCTTGTGTTTACCTGGACCACTGCGGTCCTTTGCAAAGGGATGGTAACTATAAATATATCATGGTCGCAGTGGATTTGTGCTCAAGGTTCCTATGGATGTGGCCTCAGCGCTCGGCTGACGCTCGAACTGTTATAAAAGATTTGCGAGTCTTTATCGGCACATATGCAATAGGCACTCTACACTCTGACCAGGGCCCTGCGTTTAGCTCTCGGGCTTACAAAGAAGCCATGGCCAGTTTGGGCGTAGCATTGCAGTGCTCCTCTCTGTTTCATCCTGAGGGAAATTCTGTTGTGGAAAGGAAAAACCGGGACATAAAGCAATCTATAACAGGTAGAGTATTAGGTTCGGGTGATGGGTGGGTCAAACATCTATATGGGGTCCAACGCTCATCAAATAATTTGCCAAGAAGTTCTCTAGGGGGGGGTCCCTCCATATGAGGTCCTATTTGGGACAAGAATGTGGGTTCCTGATCTCGAATGTAAAGGCACAGTAGTGGAAAATAAACCCTTTGATATCAAAGATCGTTTGGCTGTTTTACAGGATCTAAATGAACTAAGATCGAAACAAAGCAACGTGTTCCTGAAGCCAACCACCACTGGGGAAAATCCAGCCGTCCCAGCAAGGCCTGTCTGGATCCCAAAAGTTGGGGATCTAGTCAGAGAGAAGATTGCGGACAAGAAGGAATTTGGTCCTTCTTACAGACAACCAGTACCTGTCCTAGCCATCCACGGAACAAGAACAGTACTTTTGCCACCCCTTGCTGGAAAAAAGGAGAAAAGATTTGTGTCAATCGACCTGATCAAACCACACTATGTGGCCAATACTAAGCAGTAGGCCTTGTGGACTCCGACCAAGTAGCAGACGCACTCCTCTCGCTACTATCCAAGAGGTTCAAACTGAGAGACTCATCACCATCGAGGAGTCAGCAGTAAGAAATGAAGGACTAAGCAACAATGCTATGGAACTCATCCCTCTTGAAACTCAAGTAACAGTTCGTCCTGATACACCTGTCTACACCAACGTAACACGTGATCAACTGGTTCCAGCGATTTCAACGAATCCTGATGCAATTCCAACAATTGACAGAACTGCTTCTGGCTATTTCATTAACTTTGATACGTTTTCTGAGGATCCAAGCGAGCCTGAAATGACGCCAGCCCAAAGAACTTTCAAAGATCAAGTAGAAGACTTTTTTCATTTCCTGGAAAAGACTCATCTGGTTTCACCATAGATTGAACTATGGATAATTTCTGGAATATTTTTCTTTCTGCTTTGGCTAGCTTTAGTAATGACTCTTAGCGTGCTGATAAATGGAAGATACATTTGTTTGGACACTGAAAGTAAAAATGTGAACTTACTTTTGAAACCACACAAATCATCCCATCGTGAAGCAAGAGACTTGTCAGCAGTGAACATCACAGCCGTTCCTATGCAAGATGGTATAGTTTGGGACAAAACGGATTATGATATATTCGGCCCGTCGGAACTTTGAAAGATTCCACACTTATTTAAAATTTCATTAAGTGACTTTATTACCTCCAGTACCTATTCTGATGATTGGGACTTTGAGACTGTTAATAACATGATGCCTGAACTAGAAAGGTCTGCTGCATTCTCTAACAATGAAAACTTAGAGGGTTCATCAGACTATGAACAGCTTTATTGTTACAACCACTATGGTCATCATTTCTTGCATAAATCTGCAACACCTAGAAATGTATTTATGTTTAACCAATGGGAACATTGTCCTACACCACCAAGGGGTAGTTCAAAAACGTTTGCAAATAAGTTTCCATATTTTTCAGGGTACAATACATCCAATGCAGAATCCTTTTACTTTAAAAATATAAACAAAACAGGAACGAAAAATATGTTAAATAATACAAAGCAGATTTATTCTGCAGCCTTTATAGCCCAACTGTCTAGACAAGGGTTCGACTTTTGGAAAGACACAATTGACACAAAATCTGTCTGGGGTTCAAAAGATTGGCAAGTGCAGGGGATAGAAGCTTTGTTTAGAGCCTGTATCATCCCACAGCAAATAATGTTTTTGAATGACACTGTCTAACAAACGTCTTGCCTTAGATTAGCCAAGATCAAAGACATGAACACACCTTCTGTACCAACACCTGCAAGCAATAGCACTACACAGGGAGCGGTCACAGTAGACACAATACTACAAAACAACAGATCAGATCCTGATTGGGAAAAATGGTTGCTCTGGCCCACAGACACAAACATCTGTCAAGAAAGATTCCTGAATAGAATACAGGGTTTTACTATCAATAGGCCAGACCCACGTTATGTTCAAAGACAGCATCTAGGGGTAGTAACAACATACAGTGTAGGAAAATTGTGCCTCGACTGGTTACAAAAATCTACACTGGAGGATGTGAAACAACACTTACCTTTACTTAAAGAAGGCGCAGACCTTAGGGATTTATTGCTAGGACCAAGAAAACCGCGTCAAAAACGTTTTATATATGCCGGCATCTATGCTACTTATAATGAAATATGGAAGGTTTCACAAGCAGAGGCCGCAGAAAGAATACGTGAAATTGATCGTATTAATTTAGAGAAATCTCTCGCTGTGTTCGACATAGGGTTAACAACTCTGTCATCCAGAATATATTCACTGGGCAACATTGTATCCTCTGCTATAGACATACTGGAACAAGATTTAGCCATGTTACAACAAGGCCAATCTCAGTTACGTTCTATTATGTTATTAGGCTGGACGCTGCAATCCTTGCGTACAGGCTATGTGCCTTGGCGTTTTAGCAACACATCGTCTCTGTTTTCTGAATACAATCTCACAGATAAACAAATCGAACTGGCACAAAGGGGAGCAAAGTATACAGTGCTGAGCATTGAAAAACTGGAAAAATTACCATTTACGGTAGCAGAAAAACCAGCTACAGAATGGATCATCCATGGCAAAATTACTTTGCCTGTCACAACTTTCCATTTTCAATATTGCCTCAAACAAATGCAAGCAGGCAAATATGAAAGGTTGGGTAAAGAATACATTAAGACATCCTGGGATTTGCCTTACACATACAGATGTTGGAGTGGGGGTCGTGAAGTGTTTCTAAGCGGTACACACTGTGAAAATGCACTGAGCGGTTCACTCATATGTTATTGTTATTGCTATTGTTATATGCATTTATAGCACGCTCGGCTACTCCAGAGAGTGTCCCAGCGCGAAACCTGAGAGGATCATAAATCAGAGCTTAAAACAGGAAGGTTTTCAACTTTTTCTTGAAAGTGCGGGAGTCTGGAATACTGCGAATAGCCAAGGGCAGTGCATTCCAACATAGGGCTGCTTTTCGAACAAGGGAGCAACCACCAAGCCTTTGCCGAACAAAACGTGGAATCTGGACCAGTAATTGAGAAGAGGAGCGCAACTGTCTCGTCGGCACATAAAAAGAGAACCTCTTTTGCAGGTAGCTAGGCCCCCGGCCATAAAGGGCATTATGGGCAATCGACAAGACCTTGAATTTGATCCGCACCTCCATCGGGAGCCAGTGCAGGGTACGCAGATGGAGGCACACGCTACTCCACCTGGGGAGATCCAGTAAGAGGTGGGCCGCCGAATTCTGCACCACCTGGAGCTTATTCAACAGATAGCTGGGGGTGCCTACATACAGGGCATTAGCGTAGTCCAGGCGAGACAAAATCAAAGCCCGGACCACGGTTTCCCTAGCTGCCATTGGGAGAAGAGGGAGGAACTTCCTCAAAGATTTTAAAATCCCAAAGCAGGACCCCGCCAGCTTCTTGATTTGGGTGGCAACGGTTACGTTTTCCTCAAACCATACGCCCAGGTTTTTAGCGGAAGCACCCAACAAGCACGGCAGAGGAAACCCTGAGGGCCATAATAGCTCTCTAAATTTGGAAGGAAATTTCCCATACAGAAGTATTTCGGATTTCTCTTCATTGCATTTTAGCTGGGCCTGAGCCAGCCAGCGAAAAACCGAGAGTAGGCAGTGTTGGGCAGAGGAAACATCAGCATCTGCACCCTCCCAAGTAAACAAAAGCTGATTGTCATCCGCATAGGCAATCACCTTAGCCCCAAGCTCCACCGCTAGATATATCAGCGGGGTAACATAAATGTTAAAGAGGAGGGGGCTAAGGGACGAGCCCTGCGGGACACCAGTAGCTACTGGTTGGGGAGAAGAGGCGCACGGTGGAAGCCAAACCATCTGTGACTGGTCCGCCAGAAAGGAGGTAAGCCAGCTTAAGGCCGAACCAGCAATACCAATCTCCGAAAGGCGAGCAAGAAGTAGGGAGTGAGGCAATGTATCGAACGCCGCCGAGAGGTCCAGCATAATCAAAGCTGCCCTCCCGCCGGCGTCCAGACACTCCCGGATTGCCTCCGACACCTCCACCAGCGCAGACTCTGTACTATATGCGGCTCGAAAGCCTGACTGCGCTGGGTGCAGCAAACCAGCGCCTTCCACATAGTCCATGAGTTGTCTCGTGACTACCTTTTCACGCACTTTGGCAAGACTAGGCAGAAGGGAGATTGGACGATAGTTGCCAGGGGTCAAGGCATCTAGTGAGGGCTTTTTTAAAAGGGGGAGAATCTTAGCCTGTTTCCAGGTGACCGGCACCCGGCCCTATGACAGGGACATATTGACAATATTGTTGACAACTGTATTAATGGTGTCAGCGGATAGTGCTAAAAGCCTAGCGGAGCACGGATCAGTGGGCGAGCCCGATTTCAAACCCTTAAGAATTTTAAGGGTACATGCCAACTCTGCTGGGGAGAAGGCCTGTAATTTATAAATAGGGCCAGGAGGGGACACAGGGGAAATGGAGAGAGCTAAAGGTCCCCTGGAGCCGACGGAAAAAGCCGCCTGGATGATCTCGATCTTGTCCCGAAAGAACTTAGCAAGAACATTACACCAGGTCTCCGACACGGGCAACGAACAGACCAGGGCACAGGGAGCCACAAAACGTTGCACTATTGAGAATATTTATTTTGTGTTATTATTCGCCGGGTCAATGCGGGCAGAAAAATATCGGCTTTTAGCTCCCGCAATCGCCCTATAATAGCTTTTTTGTTTAGTTCTGAGAGCAAGTTTTGCCTGCAGGCAATAGTTATTAGAACGCCACAGCCTCTCCAATACCTTGCAATCATGTTTCAATTAATGGAGCTCAGGCGAGAACCACGGTTTGGAGGGGGACTCTCTAGCCAGTCTAGGAGCGCGTGAACGCGAGAGCGCGGTCACAGAATTGGAAATCCACTCCGTAAACCCCGCCAAGTTCCCTTCCAGATCCTGCGAGCAGATGGGCCAAGAGGAAGCCAAAGCGCTATTAAACTCCAGGGGGTCAATTTTTCGAAAAACTGGTGGAATGTCGGACCGCGTAGGCAAAATCTGCTGCGGGACTTCTCAGGAAAAGCAGATGAGAAAATGGTCCAACCAAGAGACTGGGAGAGGCTGGTCCACCTGAATGGGGAAGTTGGAGCAGATGGGGTCTAATATATGTCCACCTTGATGCATGGGTAACAAACCTCTATGAGAGTTGGGCCAAATTAATCGAATCCAGAAAGTCCATAGAGTCCCTGGTCTCTATCTGATCAAGATGGAGATTAACATCCCCGAAGACCAGGTAATGTGAATAGCGAAGCGCCCGCTCAGCTATGGCATCACTACATGAAGTAAGAAAAGTGCTAGCCAAACCAGGGGGACGGTAAATAAGAGAGCCTCCCAGCATAACATGAGCGGAGAGTCGGAGGCTAAAATCCAAAACCTCACTATCGGCCCAGACATTAAGGTCCTCTTTATGAAGAGACCACTTATCCCTGTAAAAAATAGCTACGCCCCCACCCCTTCCTACCTTTCGGTCTAGGCGGGAAAGCTTATAACCGGCCGGGGTGGCTAAAGCCGCAATAGGATTGGAGGTATCGTCTAACCAAGTCTCCGTGATGAACAATATATCCAAGGCATTATCCAAAATCAGATCAAACACATCAACATGGTGCTTCCTAAGAGATCGTACGTTAATAAGTGCGGCTCGCAAACACAAGGACCTGGAAACTCGACTAGGCGGGTTCCTATCCGGGAGATCAAGACTCAGCGAGAAACCACATGTATCACAAACGTAGTGCGGGCAACAAGGAATGGTCAGGACATTTTTTTACACGGGGCTTGTAATGGTTCAGTGGCAAACTTGTCCTGCCACCTGCAGGGTACACCAGCTGCTGTGATTAATCCAACATTTGGCCAACTTTCTAATGGGAGTTACCTCATGTTGAATGATCAGAGTTGCTGTGGCATGTTGCCAGGAATCCCATATCTGGTAACGGTTAGCTCCAGGGTTACTTGTTGTATGCAAGTATTGTTCCCCCAAATAGACACAGTCTGGGAGTCGCCTCTATGGCCTTCAATGAATGTCTCTTTTATACGCTTTGATACTTTAAGCAGACTGAAAGCCATGCTTTTGGAACAAACCGTGCCTTTGACCTTGGCCAAAGAAACCTATGATCTACAAATTGCAAGGACTTCGGCTGAGATACAGGCTCTGTTACGTACAAACTGCCCTATACATTTCACAGAAATGATGGGACGTATCTTAAACATGTCTGATACGAGCGGCATTGTACATGTATTTAAGACCATATGTTCAGGACTGTTGACACCTTTTCAGGCAGTCCTCGGAATCATTCCATACTTCGTGCACTCAGTGTTTGGTGGTCTGCCATTAATTCTAGCACTCGTTGCAGGAATCCTGTTTTTATTCCTACTACTACGCTATGGCAAGCCTATCCACCGGCATCACTCCCAGCAACTTGGAGAAAGCTCTCCTAGAACGGAAGTGCCGTGAGCGCATAGTGCAACTTTTGGGCTTACCTCGTCTACGAGAATTAAATACAACATGGTTTCTGTCATTCAGACCAATCTGGCAAGATTGCATCTTACCTGTTCTACGCTGCCTGCTTTGCGGTGAAGAATGCGTGCTAAACATCTGAACACTCCCATCAGTCATGCCAACGGATATCGATACCCTGCTGGACCCGATAACGGCCCATGCTCTGTATTGTCCCCAGAGGCTACCAATCCTGATGACGGCATTCGTTGAGATCTCACAGACGCAACATGCTACTGCTGAAGTACGAGATGGATCAACAGGCACACAGGTAACAACGGACGCGAACATTGCTGTAGCATCCAATGCTGATGGCGATGCTTCACATCTATGTGCGGTTAATCTTCTAAACGAGGTATTCCAACTGTCACCGACATCGGTAGACGATCTTTTGTCTACAGGAATAGAGGATTTCATGTTTTCACCAGACCCATACACTGACTTTGATTCGGCTCACAGTGTGCCGGGAAAGCTATGAATTTTGCCTTCATATTTTCAAAACAGAACAAAACTTGGAACTCTTCTTAAAATTGACTTTTTTTTCTAAATTTGAAATTTAATGGCAATTCAATCTGCTTACAGTAGAACTATTCATATAGAACGGACTTCTTTGAATACTTCCAGGGACACATTGTCACCTTATTTACCACAATTTCATTTAGTACCATGTCATGAAATGGCTTAGGTTTTTGAATAATTGTCAACCATTTCGTCATATGTATAAATTTCTGTTCATTCATATAGCATTTACTGTCAAAATATGCTTAGAATGAAACACTGCTTTACTATGTACAGTACCTTTGCATTTCATGTTTAGCAAACGTTTTTAAACTTCTTTTAGTATGCTTTTACAAATGCTTTTAGCAACACGTGGTACTCAGTTTAATGTTTAGCATTTATTGTTTAGCATTTAGTACTATCGTTCATTCGTAAGAGTGAGTGGGTGTTGTATTCCGATTTAGGTGTCCGTATATAGGTTTTCCTGAATCATGTCCTTATATAGGCACAATTCGCATTGCCCTTATATAGGCATAAGATCCCAGTCCTTATTTAGGCATTAGCCATGCTATCCAAATACAGGCATGGTCACCTACATCCGTCCACCGCAACGTCACAAGTTCTTAGAAACCAGACCCTTAAGCTGTTGGGAGTTTCCCTAGCCCAGGATTATTGATTTCTCCAAGAACTCATTTATTATGCATGAACCGCTATTCCTTAAGGGTTCATTCCTGACGTCTTCCTCTGCCCGACTTTACGTCAATGCAAACATTCCAAAGCACCTTCCAGGTATAAATATACCTTCCCTTGCCCAAGAAAGTACGGCAAGTACGGAGGAGACCTCGACTTTAGAGGAGTTTGTGTCCCGGCCTGACGCACTGACAAGAGTCGCTGTCATCCCTGCTCGCAGAGAATCCAGCTTCCAGTGTTCTGACTCCCTTCGCGGGGTGTTAGAGTTCGAGACCCGGAAAGAGATTCCCACCTCTCTCATTCTAAGGTATGGAGCTGACTAGAACCTAGAGGGACTCTTGGCATACCAAACTATAGCATACCATACTATAGAATACAGCACCTACTTCTTACCTTGTACTACTCTTAGGTTAGGTACACTGGGGTAGAACTAGTTAGGGAAGCATCTTATGAGTACTCACTTTTTAGCGTGTGTTATTTGTATGTATATGAATATGTGTCATAGCTAAAAGACAATGCTATTGCAGTATTATTTCTTTCTACTGCTTACGCTGTACATAATATATATCTCACATACTGTCTTATGATTGTAACAGCTCATATCTCTTACACGAGAAACAAGACTGTTCAATAAATCCTTTTATTGAAACGCCCGTCTATTCTTTCCTTGTAACTCTGAGAAACTAAGCATGCACGATTAGCTGAGTGAAACTGTTATCTATTGTTTCCACGATTCTGAGAGTGTTCCGATTCTAATGGGAAACAAAGTTGTCATGTTTATGCGGTTGCCAGAAACTACTCCCTTCTTGTTTACAAGGAGTTTCTAGTGGCCTCTGAGTTAGCTGGCACAAAGTAATTAAGTTTAATATACTCGATAGGGGCATACTGACCTCAGTCCTATGCCAAACCTATAGGGTATATTATTCCAATGCGCAGAGCCTATTAGGGAAATAGGAACTACACTACAGTACCACCACCACCACCAATACCACCACCACCAATACCAGCACCACCAATACCACCACCACCACCAATACCACCACGACCACCAATACCAATACCACCACCTCAGCGCCTCTTGCTGACTAGTAATAGCAGGGGCACTGTACAAGGCCGGAGCTGCAGCCGAGACCGTTCCTCAGTGGCGTAACGAAACTTGAGGGGCCCCCCTGCAAGGCACAATGAGGGGCCCCCCCAGCGGCCCGGCCCACCACCTACCACCGTCCACCAATTAGTTATCACGAATATGCATCTCACATGGGAGTCACGGAGGGCCACGAGAAGGGTGCGCAGGGCTTTTTTACTTGGTCTTTATGGCCGTACAAATGAGCTGTGCCCCCCACCCACAGAATGTGCATGGCATGTGAAATGTCACCCTCTTACAAACAGAGATGTTAAAAAAATAAAAATAAATCTCGCTCCTTAAACACAAAGAGTGTCTTGTGTGTGAGTGCACGTCAAAATAAGTGCACGGAGGTTGGTTTACACGATCCTCGGCAGACGTGATCATAATGAGTGATTACGTGTGTCTGGCCATGCAGGTTATACGACGAACATACAGGATCCTCATCAGCTAATTCGGACGCTAATCATCGCTTCTCATGTTTAAACCGCTCTATCGGCAGTAACCGCGTTATCTTGGTATTGTTTCACTCAGCACGCACCACACGTGTTGTTTTACAAGGTTATCCAGCTTGCACGCTCCCATGGTGCATATGTAGGACCCCTGAAGGGTTGTGTTGGGTGGGGTGTGGGGGCTCTACACAGTGTAAGAGGGCAGCTGCAGGTGCCCACGCGCCATAGGAGGCACCTGATGCAACAGGTGCTCGGCTGACACAAGTACTGTAAATGCAGCGGTGAAAACTGCTCTAAGTGCCACCGCTGCAAGTGCAGGTTGCCCCAAGCTTCCCGATGAAGTGTGCTGTGAAGTACTGACTGGTAGGGCATCTTGTGCTACAAGTTGTGTAAGTGCCTGGAGCAGCGCCCTTGTGCCCACTCTTGCAAGCACAGTCAAGTACTCATGCTGCAAGTTGGTGTGAGCGCTCCTCCTGCAAGAACCCTGACACTTAACGAAACAGGGGAGGTTGCTGTGAGTGCTGGAGGCAGGTATTCTCTGGGGTTTTGGGGGCGCTCCTTGGTACTTTTAGGGCCACACCCCTCACTGTGCAAGACATAGAGGAAGTGCAGCTGCTGAAAGTGACTGAGGCAGGAGACTTGCTTCAAATTCGCTGATAATGCAGGTTGCCTTTGTGCTAAATTGTGGAACTGTAAGCCCCTCTGGTCCTTGCAGTGTAGTTTGCCTTAATTGCTGCATCTGCACCCCGCGAAGGCTACTACTTTACCCTCTCCACCCTTCGGTGGCACCAAAGCGCCCAGACACCATAATTGCCCTCACTGTGTTTCAACAAAGTGCCTACTGCAGTAAGTGCCATTGCGAACGTGCTGTAGGTAAAGCATCACAGCAGTTCGTTACAAATATATCTATGTCATCTGCTTTTCCACTATGTTTACTATATTACTTGCCATGGTACCAGCCTCTCCATTGTTAGTGTTTCCTGTTTGCCTTGATTTTTGGGTCGCTCCCTTCCCATCCAAACTCTATTATACTCCCTCCTCCCCTGGGTCCCATCTTCCGCACCACCTTGAATGAAGCACTCAGAAGTAGCAGCAGTGTGCAGTGCACTTTAAATACAACTGTGAAAGGAAAGGGGCCTCTCGAGACAGAGATCTGGCTTTGGGTCAGCTTAAGGGCCTCTGAATCTCAATCCAAACTTTTTATGTGGTTTCTGTTCCAGCACTACTTGCCTTAGTTACCATTTTCTTGAAAATACCTTAATTCACTATGCCTCCTTTTCCTCGACCAGGCCAGACCCAAGAAAAGCCAGCAAAGACACAGGAGGAGGTCATTAGGTTGGCGTCTAGCGGTGTGATGTCAAGAGAATAAAAAACAATGGCACCAGTGATTTATCGGAAAGAGATTGTGCATTTCCTGATAACCGGTCCTTAATTTGTACCGGCGGTTACAGGCGTGGCACCATCACTTATTTTGGGAGCCAGTTTTTTTTAAACATCAGACTTTAATCCAAAGCAGCAAAGAGAGAAAGGCAGCACCACCGACGTTTCTTATAAATAATAATAAATATGTTTTCACCGATGAATGCAAGCTGCTTCCTACTTTAGGCCCTGGATCGTTTGATTGAATTCTGACAGAGCTGGCGAGGATCAGAAGAGCGCTCCCTGTTTGGACCGAGTGAAGTCAGCGTTTTTAAAGCTAAAGAACGAAGACCACGAGAAACGAGACCCGCACTGGGCTCATCTTCTCCCCATGTCCCTGTCTTCTACAGTAACGTAGACTCTGCCCAATCTCCGGCTCGGTATCGTACAGATGTGCCTCGGTTTATGTTTGAAGATCCCCGGTGCAGTACTCCCGCCCATACTCAGCCTTGTCACTCATAATTGAAGTTCAGCTGTGTTCAATCAATCAAGCATTTATAAAGCGTGCTACATACCCGTAAGGGTTCCAAGGCGCTGGGGGAGGGGAGGGGCTGCAGCTAGTGGTCGAAGAGCCAGGTCTTAGTGTTAAGATGGATATTGGAGCAGTTTGGAAATCAGTTGCACATTTTCATGAACTTTTCACCATAATGCCTCTGTGTTTCATCATTTGTCTCAGAGGATGAAAGGCTGAACTGACGAGGCTGGGGTCAGAGCGCATGACCCCGGATAAGCAGGAAACAGGAACAGGTGCTGAACCGACTAGGAAATCTCTCGGGTGTTTGAACATTTTCTTTACCGCATTTACGGGGGATTTGTTTCCAAGCTTAGTAACCGATTCTACCGTTCGCTCAGTGGTCGCATGGTGCACTGATTACGAATTATTTATTCACAGCATAGTACAATTCTAGCTGAAGGTAGCCTTGTGAAGCAAAAGTACGAATTTGCATTTGAGATTTTTCTGTGGAAATCACTGATTTATCAGTCTCCCACAGATGTCAAAGTTTTTTTTACAGGTTTTACAAATTTTGTACATTTCCGCTTATGCTGGGCATTAAAGTCGACAATCAAAGCTGGCATACTGCCTGTGATATTCATTGACTGAAATAGCCGGTCGGCAGAATTTTAGGCTGGTCTCGGCAGTGGACTCCTGCAGAGTGAGCCTATGAACGGGGGCCACCAGACAAGGCGACGAAGGCACCCACTGAAGGCTTTCTCCTCCTCCCTACGACCGAATGCAGCACAGGGGCATAGACGTCAAAGGGAGGCTTGAGGAAAGGTGAGTGAGGAGGCAGACACCCTGGCATCGAGACCCAGAAACGCTTCAGACAGAGAGATAAGGATGGAGAGGTTTGCGCGAGATGGAGACAGTGGCATAAGGACTCACTAGAGAGATCTGTGCATAAGGGAGAGAAAGAGCACGAGCACACCTCCATTCTCTTGCCTCCTAAACTCCCAGGTATCTTTAAATGATTGCAGTTTCTGCAGCTCGATGTGCTTTTCTTATTCTATTTTGATTTTGTCTAGGAAACATTATTCAACATTTTCACGGTTGTTTCAGCAGATTTCTTGTAGACATTTTTTTAAACTACATCTACAGATTTTCACATTGTCCACAGATAAGGACTTACCTTCAACACCGCAGCAGGTCCACAGTATCAGCACAGGACGGAGCACCCCAGCGGCCCGGGCTGGTGCGAGCTGGAGCAGGCATCGCTGAGAGCGCCGCGACCTGCGCCATGATTATTTGCCTTAAACTAGCCAGGCAGCCAGCCGCCCTAAGGCTCGCCAAACAAACTCCCTGCGCGGGCCGCGCTCCAACAGCAGGATATGACGTCCCCAGCAATGACGTCAGGCTGATAGTCAGAGGCTGCGCGCGGGGATTGAAAAGCGCAATAATGACACATTCTAGCAAGCAGTTGGGTGAGGCTGCCAGCAGACTGCTGCAAGCCCCAAGCTTGCTGGAGCAGCACGCTCAAACCACGGGCGGCGCCGCGTCTGTGAGTGCAAGTGTACAGTGAGTGCGCTTAGGGGGCCCCCGGAGCTCAGGGGCCCCCCCGCACCGCGGGGGCCTTTGTTACGCCCCTGCCATCCCTCCCTCCATGCCAGCCATAAAGCACAGCCCGCCCTGCACCAGGAGGTGAAGCCAGGGCCCTACTACAGCTGGAGTGTTTTTTATTAGGCCAAAGATAGCAATGACATTACGCAATGCCACACTGCACACGCAAATCACGGAGAGGGCAGGAAATAGCCCTCCTCCTCTTGAGCCGCGACAGTTTAATCACAGAGCTAAATGTGTTGGAGCGCTTTGTTAGTGTTTATAGCTCGGATCATATGTAACTCTCACTTCACACTTTGTGTCTGTGTAATTTACAACACTTACACATTTTCTATTTATCACTACTTTGAAGACGTTGCAGGCCGGTCTCTTCCTCTGATATTTATGTTATGTTATGTTATAGGCATTTATAAAGCGCGAGCGGTTACCCAAAGGTGTCCTGGCGCTAGCTGCTCTCAATCTAGGCATTGGGGTGGAGGGCATCTTTACAAGTTAAAGAGCCATGTCTTCAGTTCCTTCCTGAAGGTTAGGATATTAGTGGTGTTTCTCAGATAGAAAGGGAGATCATTCCAGGCCTTGGCAGCACCGGCAATGAAGCTTCTCCCGCCCCATGAAACTTTTTATGGGTGGTACTGATACCAACTTAGCACCAAGGGAGCGAAGAGTTCTTTTGGGTTGATACCATTGCAGATGCTGTTTAAGGTAATCTGGGCCTGTGCCTTGCAGTGCTTTGTGCACGGTGCATAGAGCTTTAAAACATACCCTTTTCCTGACAGGCAGCCAATGGAGTTTTTTGATTTCCTTGGAAATTGGTGTAAATTTCGGGGTACCAGTAAGCAATCTTGCTGCCGCATTTTGCAACAATTGGAGCTTGTTCAAGAAACGTTCTTGAATGTTTAGGTAGAGACCATTGCAGTAATCCAGCGTAGACATGATAAGTGCCGTGACAACTGTCGGTCGACTGTCCACTGGCAAGAAATGTAGTATTTTCTTAATCATTTTGAGGGTATAGAAGGTGGCTGAAGCTACTGCATTTATCTGGTCACCAAAATTGAGCTTGTCGTCAATTATCACTCCTAGGTTCTTTACTTTCCTAGTGGGTGTAGGGAGAATGCCCAATGCATCCGGCCACCAATTGGGAGTCCAGAAGTTGGCATCATTTCCAAATAAAATGACCTCAGTCTTACCTGAATTCAGTTTTGGGCAATTTTGTGACATCCATCTCCCGACTGCCTCCATACAGTCTATTCCTACTCCCTGTCCTGGTCGCAGAGCCACCACAATTTGCGTGTTGTCTGCGTAGGAAGTGAGGTCAAAACCAAAAGAGCCAATTAGGGAAGCCAGGGATGAGACATATACGTTAAAAAGAGTCAGACTAAGGGAGGATCCCTGTGGTACTCCGCAAGGCAGGAAGAACGGTTTAGAGTAAAATTCATCCACTGCCACAATTTGAGATCTGCCAGCTAGGAAGGACTTCAGCAGCTTCTATGCCTTACCCTGGATCCCACATGCTGATAATCGGTTCATCAGTAGGTCATGATGGACCGTATCAAAGGCCGCCGGCAAGTCTAACATAATCAGGGCGGCCTTGCCTCTCCTATCCAAAACTTCTCTAATCTCTTCAGTGGACTTAATGAGGGCGGACTCAGTGCTATGTCCTTCTCTGAACCCATATTGAGTAGGATCCAAGACTTGGGTTTCGCCTAGGAAGGCACTGAGTTGTACATTCATTGATTTCTTGACCAGTTTGGCTGGTAACGGGAGACGTGAGATTGGACGGAAGTTGTTGGGGTCTTTGGGATCGAGGTTGGGCTTTTTTAGCAGCGGCAGTATTGAGGCAACCTTCCAAAGTTTAGGGAAATACCCTGCATCGAACATTGAATTGAACAGGGAGGTAAGTACAGGGGCAATAGGTCCCGAAGCACCTTTGATCACCGAGACTGGACAGGGGTCATAGGGGGAGCCTGACCTTGCTGCCAATAAGAGCGTCTCTGTATCAGTAACAGATAGTGGCTCAAATTTATCAAAGACTTACAATCTAACAAGCAGTCGAGAAGGCTCTTTATTGCAATGCAATAGGTCTCGCATTTGCGAGAGTTTAAGCTATTAGTATTGTAAATAACAATGCCTTTTATTTATGTTTTAATGCCAATAGCTCATAGTCTCATGAATGCGAGACCTATTGCATTGCAATTGCTTGTTCTGAAATGTGCTCAAGTTGCTGAGTTTAGGAATAGTGGTTATTAACAGACCACTGATTTTGGGGTTGCAAAATTATCATGTGGTTCAGAGAGCAAAATGTGTTCTCCAATTGGTGATAACAAAAGTTCCACTATTCTATGTTCGCACACAACTCCTGAAACAAACACTTGTGTGACTGGGCCTAGCACCCTCGAGATACAACATCCCAAAACGAGAAGTGACGATATTCCATTTCACAAATCAACACTGAGCTTTTCTTTGCAATGCGTGTACCTGCAGAATTTGGGCCCATGCTCACCTGCTACCCACCCACTAACTTACCAAACCCAGACATTCCTGAATATAGACCCCCTGGGGAGTTCAGGGAGGTGTGATTTGCATTGATCCCATGATGCTTTTGTACCCAGAAGCAAAAACAACAATTGATGGACAGAATGCAGAACAATGTCGTACATTCACCCCAGTACAGAGATCTGGGCCTAAATCCATCGATTTTTTGCTCACCATGCCATTCCAGTTTAGACCCAGCCATATGCAAATCAGTCTTGACCCTGCACCCAATGGGAACGGTCCAGCCCGAACTGCCAGGCCAGGTCCTCCCTGGACTGGAAACAAGCATCCTAGGACCGGTTTCGGGCTTTCAGCCCTCATCAGCCAGGATAGCTTGACTCCAGTGGCATGGAGAGCACGGGACCCACGTCTGGGCATACCCTTCCCACTCGGGGTGACAAATGCAAAAACAACAATTGATGAACAGAATGCAGAACAATGTCGTACATTCACCCCAGTACAGAGATCTGGGCCTAAATCCATCGGTTTTTTGCTCACCATGCCATTCCAGTTTGGACCCAGCCATGTGCAAATCAGTCTTGACCCTGCGCCCAATGGGAACAGTCCAGCCAAAACTGCCAGGCCCGGTCCTCCCTGGACTGGAAACAAGCATCCTAGGACCGGTTTCGGGCTTTCAGCCCTCATCAGCCAGGATAGCTTGACTCCAGTGGCATGGAGAGCACGGGACCCACGTCTGGGCATACCCTTCCCACTCGGGGTGACAAATGCAAAAACAACAATTGATGGACAGAATGCAGAACAATGTCGTACATTCACCCCAGTACAGAGATCTGGGCCTAAATCCATCGTTTTTTTTGCTTATGGCCAGGTCTAAACTGCGGTGGCATGGTGAGCAAAAGGATGATGGATTTAACCCAGATCTCTTGACTGGGGGTAAATGTTTTGATTTATTCTGCATTCCATCCATCAATTGTGTGTCTTTTGCTTTGTACCCAGAAGGCCTTGCAAACCTCAAACATTGGCTGCAAACACCCATTTTCCTCAGATTTCTGTGAGAGAAATTATCAGGAGCTGCACAGACCCAAAAACTTCCTACCACTTAGTGTTCCCACACATCTCCCGATAAAAACAGTACCCCCCCTTGCTTGGATGGAGCTAGCACCCGCAACTAAAAATGCCACAAAATGCAATCTGAAGAATCTTGTAAAATCCACGATTTTTTGTGGTGTTTGTAGCTGCGGAATTTGAGCCCTAGCTCAGATGCAACCCAGGGAAACATATCAAATGCAGACATTCATGAAACATAGACACCCTGGGGAGTTCAGGTTGATGTCACGTGTGGATCCCACGTTTTTTTTTTTACCAGGGAGGCCTTACAAACCTCAAACTGGGCTGAACTGCTTGGAGCTCAAGCTGTAGTAAATTCTACCACTGACCCTCCCTCCCCCAAAAAACTGATATTTTTTATTTCTATATTTCCAAATTGAAGATCTACATCAAAAGAATATATAAGGAACTACTATTCCCTGATTTTGTTTTTTTAAATGCGCCAATGACTATCATATTTAGTGCAGAGTCTAAGAGTAAAGTGTGTTTCAAAGTGCAGGACATGTGCATCTGAATAATCTTGTGGCCATGGATTTAAAAAAAACAAGTTCATACAATAATAATAATGAGTGCCATCTGCACAGATGAATTTGGTCCCAAACTAAATGGATGCCTTTTGATTTTTTGCAGCGAGACGTAAAGTGACAAGTCAGCATGTAAAGCTCTCAGCATGCAAGCACCAAACACAGGATGCAGTGCACTTACCTAGAGGAGTTTATCGGAAGCATTAACAAGCGGCATACTTTATTAAACTAAAATTTCCAGAAGTGGTTCAGAAATTCTATCCTGTGCTGGCGTCTTAGGACAGGGCACGATATCTGTGAGCGGCTGGGTGCTAGAGAGAAGAAAGAGAGGGAGAGGGAGAACGAGAGAGAGAAAAAGAGAGCGAGAAAGAGAGAAAACAAGGTGTTTGTTATACATGAAGAGAGTGTTTTAAATTCTGGCTTTATTGCAGTAGGAAGGTAAATACCCATGACACCTTAGTGTGCAGGAATTACATGTAAATCCTCTTTGCATTAGGAACTCATTCACACTGACTCCATAAGGATATTTGAAGAAAACCTGGGAGAAGTGTGGAACAATAGACAGATAATAGTATTTGTCTCCATATAATGAAAGAGAGTTAGAGAGTACTAATGGTAGTGGTAAGCAACATAAACTAGGCACTAGGCCTTTTATATAAAAAAACATTTTAAATTGGTCTGGGAGACCCAGGGGTAATAACATGATCGGTGTTTGGTATTTAATTTTTCTAGAGTACCTAACCAGATATCAGTTTGGAAGCGCAAATTTGATGTTTAAGAACATTTGAATTATCCTGGGAACGCAATTTTTGCCGCCCAGTAAAGGTAATGAAGGAGCCTGGGAGGGACCAATGAGCTAGAGATAATTGATCCCATAATCATGAGTTGCATATCAACAATTTTTTTACTGTAGATTTTAACACGGCTCGGAATCTACGAATAATTACACATTCTGTGAATAACAACAAACGGGTATCAAAATATAGTATTCCTGGATTATTTGCGGGGCCTATATATAGTATAACTGAGGTTAATCCTAAATTAACTGGGGTGTAACAATAACAATTAGGGTGATAAGGGTAGTGAACTTTAAGACAATACAGACACCCTAATTGATGGTCTAAATCCACCTGTCTTGCAAAAAAAAAAATGTAAATAGATTTACGATTTAGGCCTCAACCTTTTAGAACATTAGTATGAATGAATTTGATAAAAGGGTACACAAATTGGAATGAATGTGTAAATAAATGAACTCTTTATATGTAATTGTGACATTTTTAAGTAGTAGTAATTTTGTTTTATATTTTCACCATTAGAATACTGTTGTCATATAATTAAAATCCGGAGGAAGGTGGTCCTATCGAGGTTCATCCTCTGAAACGCCGCATCGACAACTCTATGGTTGCAACCACAGCACAGAGACCGCCCTACTCGCCGCCACAGACGACATCCGCACCCTCCTGGACCAAGGCCACTCCACAGCCCTCATCCTACTCGACCTATCAGCGGCCTTCGACACCGTCTCCCATCGCACACTAGTCGTCAGACTACACGACGCAGGCATACAAGGAACAGCCCTGGACTGGATCCGATCATTCCTCACCGGAAGAAGCCAAAGGATCAGACTCCCACCCTTCCTCTCCGACCCCACGAAAATCACCTGCGGAGTCCCACAGGGTTCATCACTGAGCCCCACCCTCTTCAACATTTACATGGCCCCCTTCGCAGTCATTGTCCGACAACACGGCCTCAACATCGTATCCTACGCCGACGACACCCAGCTCATCCTCTCCCTCACCAAAGACCCCACCACTGCCAAACTCAACTTCCAGAAAGGAATGCAAGACGTCGCAGTCTGGATGACCAACAGCTGCCTGAAGCTCAACGCCGAGAAGACAGAAGTCCTCGTCCTCGGTACCACCCCTTCTGCATCGGACAGCACCTGGTGGCCGACCGCCCTCGGAAGCCCACCTACCCCTCAGACCACGCCAAGAACCTCGGCATCTTACTCGACTCATCACTCTCCATGAACCGACAGGTCAACGCCGTCACCTCCAGCTGCTTCAACACCCTCCGCATCCTCCGCAAGACCTTCAAGTGGATCCCCCTGAGTCAAGGAAGACAGTCACCCACGCACTCATCACCAGCAGACTGGACTATGGAAACGCACTCTACGCCGGCATCAACAAGTCCCTACTCCGCAAACTCCAGACAGTACAAAACACCGCCGCCAGACTCGTCCTCGGCATCCCCCGACACGAACACATCAGCCAACACCTACGAAGTCTCCACTGGCTCCCCGTGGAGAAAAGAGTCACTTTCAAAATCCTCACTCACGCCTACAAATGCCTACACAACAACGGACCCAAATACCTCAACGACAGAATCAATTTCCACGTACCCAAAAGAAACCTCCGATCTTCCAACCTCGCACTGGCCGAAACCCCGTGCATCCACAGAGCCAGAGCAGACGGAAGATCCTTCTCTCACATTGCAGCCAAGACCTGGAATGAGCTACCGGCAGACATCAGACGCGCCCCCACCCTGAACACCTTCAGGAAGACCCTCAAGACCTGGCTCTTTGGCTAAACAGATCTGCGGACCCCCCCCCCCAGCGCCTTGAGACCCTCACGGGTGAGTAGCGCACTTACAATTTCCTGATTGATTGATTGGTTATTTTATATGTGCATAGGGATTAACATATGGCAGATATTTTTGTGCTTTTTTAAGGAGATATAGATGATTGAATGTGGTTTTAATTCATGGACATTGATGTGTATATTTTGCCTGCTGATATACTAAGAGATAATTTTGTGATTAAATATTAGAATTTGTCAGGCTGGGATTTTACAATAAGCACTTTTATACTACTATAATAATAAAATGTTATATTATTACATATGATTGGGTTCAGTCATTCAGGTTGAATGAGCGAGTTGTGAATAAGGGGGTGTTCGATGTGTAAGAGAACATAGTGTCAAGTGGGGGACACTACCTTGATTTCGTGTTAAAAAACTCAGCTACATCTTCTCTCCTATTTAGACTAAAATCATTAACTCCTCCCTATTGAGCAGCTCCATGCCGCCCCCCCTCAAACTCAGCCAAGTCACCCCCCTCATCAAAAAACCAGCCGCGGACCAGAACAACCTTAATAACTACAGACTTATAGCTAACCTCCCTCTCCTCGCCAAATTCATTAAAAAATGTGGACATACACAACTCAACAGCCACATAGACAAATACAATCTGCACGACAGCTTCCAATCGGAAAATACTGCAGTACAGAGACTGCAATAGTGAACATCATAGACAACCTACACAGATACCCAAATGATGGCCAGGCCTGCCTTCTAGTCCTCCTGGACTTATAGGCTGCCTTTGACACTGTCAGCCATGACACCCTCAAAATCCTCTCACAGCGTGCAGGCATCAATGGAACGATCCTTAAATGGTTCACATCTTTTCTTGAGCCAGTGCTTACAGATAATCAAACTTAACAACTCGACTTCGAAAGAAACACCAGTCCCACAAGGAGTCCCCCAAGGGTCTCAATCCAGCCCTATGCAGCCTCTATACAGAACCCCTTACAATGATCCTGAAACAAGCCAAAATTGCTTATCATCTCTATGCAGACGACACCCAACTCTACCTAAAAGTCTCAGCAATTAAAGGCATTCAGCACGTAAATAGCACCCTTACCACAGTTCAGTCCTGGCTGACAACCACCCATCTTAAACTCAACCACAACAAAACCGAACTCCTTTCCATCCAACCCAAAGAAAACTCCTTTCCCATAAATCTCTGACCCGACAATTTTACTGCATTAAACTGCAAACTATCAACCTCCAATTCTGTAAAATCCCTGGGGATGGCACTTGACCATCATCTGAGCATGAAGGAGCATATAAATGCCTCAGCCAAAAGGTACCTCTTGGATGCTAAAATACCTATAAAAAGTCAAACCCTTCATCCCCTCAGAAGACCTAAAGACTGTGGTGCAATCCTTGGTCCTCCCCAAGTTAGACTACGGCAGCGCAACTATCATGGGTACCCCAAAAACAGAGCTAGCACCCCTGAAAGCCACACTCCATGCAGCGTCCAGACTTCTGTATGGGGAGAGTCGCTTCAACCACATCACTTCCACTCTCAAGAATCGTAACTGGCTACAAACTAAGGCAAGAGCTATACTCAAAACTGTGTGCATAACCCACAAAGCGCTCTACACTGAAAACCCAATCTACCTCACACATGAATTAACAAAAGCTGTCCAAAAGAGACACCTCTGAAGCTCTAACCGTCTACTCCTGATTCCAGCAAACTTTAAGAGCGAGAAATCTTGCACACGTTCTTTCTCCGGAAACGCCCCCAGAATTTGGAACTCACAACCTCAAGATTTACGGGACAATCAATCATTCCCTCACTTCTAAAAGAAACTGAAACTGCTACT
Organism: Calotriton arnoldi; assembly: GCA_963921515.1. Taxonomy (NCBI): domain Eukaryota; kingdom Metazoa; phylum Chordata; class Amphibia; order Caudata; family Salamandridae; genus Calotriton; species Calotriton arnoldi. The sequence goes on from CAWUFW010012932.1 coordinate 398,255, forward strand.
CTTCGACAAATACCTAAACTCCCCCTTAAACAGTCAGTCCAAACTGTTTGCCTCCACCCCCCATCGTCTAAACAAATCTGACCATCACCACCTTCGAGTAGGACAAAGCCCTGCTCTCCCCACCTTCACTACACCATACCTTAGTTACCTCAGACCTTTCATTAGTTATCTACAGTACTGTTTGTTGTCTACAAGGAAGACTAATAGTGCCTATATAGGCAACACTCCCCACCCAATGCCAAATAGCATGCATGATGGAATAAATAAATTCACAACACAATTTTTTGGTTGGGAAAATATTGCTGCAGGTTTCTTCCATAAACAAGTATGCAACATGGTGGGTTATCTTACGGGCGATCCAAGGGCAGGCAGCGGTGACTAACCTATGCTGCCCTGCCCGCCTGAAGAGCCAAATTGCACTGTGGCCAACCCAATCAGTGCTACCAATTATGGTGTGATACCCCTCCCTAGGATCACGTGGACCACTGGACCACCATCTTACTCACGCCCCTTTCCGGGCAAAGCGTTGCAAGGCCAGCCCCCAGTTGTTCAGGCTTACAACCGCCCTAAGGACTAGCGGGGCGGCAACGATTTTCTTCCAGGGACCTGCTATGAGGACTCCTGGGATTTGGCACTGGCACCCCTATTGTGCTCCTGAAGAGGTACACTTCTGCCTCCGGATGGCCCTGTAACTCCGCCAAAGCTCTGGAGGTGGCCCCCGTTGCCTACAGAGCCCCCCACCAAGATTGCCAAGTTTCTCACCTGCAACCCGCTATTTCCAGGGCCTCGCTAATGTCCAGTAGGAACAGGTCCATGCCCACCTGTGACAAGTGCACCCCATCTTCGACAAAATAACCTTTAGTGTTCACCTGGATTGGCCCGTGCCTGATGGAGCCAAAGCCCCTTTGGTCTGTGAACTTGCGCATGGCGCTGTTTATCCTTCTTCTGGAATGTTCAACTGCCTCACATGACCTGTAGGAATGTGATGGCCTCCCAGGAGGGAGCTCTACTCTTAACCACAGCTATATTACCCTTCAAGCTAATGTAGGCTCCACCCTCCTGCAATCCTTCCAGCAATTTATGTGCATAAACTCCCGTTTCCCCAATTTATGGGACAGCAGCACACTTGTTAGATGACCGCTTCCACAACCAGCCTATCTACTATGGCTATCAGGGCGGGGAATTTTATGCTTAACTGAAGAAACCCGTAACCTGCCCTCGGAGCCGAGTGCACATACTTTGTTGAAGTTGACCAGACATTAGCACAGACCTTTTGATGCTAAACCATGGCGAACAGGAATGTTCGTATTGCGCACACTATTGCAGTCACAGCACCCTTTTTGGAGTGACAACTTACGCCGCCTACCAGGCTTGCTTAACTAAAGCTCGATCACCAATACACACATACCTGCTAACCAGCTGTGACCCTTGGTGCTCAATTCAGCTATAGACCTAGTTCACTTTGTTATCCCTGGAATGATTGTCCTCCACACAATCAAAGCCTCATTCAGCTTACCTTCTAGTCACCTTGTAATTCAGGCTGGAACATTCATACCCCGCATAACCAGGGAGTTGTGCGTATTATTAAACAATGATACTGTTGGTATCAAGATTCCCAGTTTCATGTTTTGCTGCAGCCCCTTTGTGGGTCCGCTGGGACCACACTGCCTTACTGCAAGTAACCTCGCTACCTCATGCAGCTCCCTTAATGCACTTGCTTGTCACTGAAAGACACCTGGCAACACTTGACGCACTGCTACTTGGTGAAGATGGTTAGTGAGCCAGACGTACCCCCATTCCGTGTTTCTAGCATTTTTGCCTTAAAAGAGACTCCCGTTCGTATGAAGGTTTGTTAATGTACTGGCAAGACGAACCCAATCGCCTGTTCCACTTGGTGACTATCCCATTATGATGTGTAAAGGCTCAAATATCCGATGAACTAGGAATATGTGACAATAAGCAAGTGTGTCCTCATGTGCTTGCCATGTATCCCTACTTTCTTACAGGAATTTCGCCTGTTCAGTTCCATCTGTGGTGTAACCCCCCAGACTTTCCAATTTGCTAACTGCTAGCAAAGTGTGCAGTTGCGACATTAATGGGTAAAATCCCGGTTTGCGCCCACCTTAATGTGCCACGCTTTAAGCAATTAGGTACCCAACATATCTCTTCCCTATGAAAAGATTAAACAAGCCGGCCGAAGACGCAAGGCACAGGCAGTGTGCCAAATGAGAAACCACAGTTCTGTGTGATACAAACCCTAACACACTGTGTGCAAGTTTGTGCATTTCCTTTCGGGGTTGACTAAGCCCTTGTTTGCCCCCTTACTTGGATGGTCCCAAGTACGAGGGTTCAGACTGATGACCAAGTAGGGACTAGGGCTACCTGTGCCATTGGTTGCTTGGACTTGGGTTGGGACTACTGGTAGGGCTAGGGCCTCTATTGGACGTAGAGATCAGGGTGTTTTTTAACTGATTGGGTGCTTGGAATAGGGCTAAGATTGGCTGTAAGGTCCTGATCTCCTATTGGTTCTAGCTTTTAGGGCTAGTGTTGTGATTGGATAGTATTAGGGCTAGGGTTCCCAATGGCTGACGGGGTCACCTGATTACTAAGGCTACAAAAGGCCAGGGTTAGGGCGTCTCAGCCCGGGCGTCGAGGCTAAGGGCGGAGAGGACAAGGGCAGTTGCCTGTTTGAGCCTGTTCGAGACTGGCCAGGGCCAGAAATGCTGCCCATCCTCCCATTAATTAATGTGTCTGTTATTTTTCTCCTGAAAAAGCATATCCAATGCACTACCCTATTTCTCATCCTGTACCTCTATCAATATCTTTAATCTGCATATACTTACCTCCTTTATGCATCTATATACTTTCAATGTACTTATGGATCTATATATTTATCACTTTCTTCTAATTTAGCATTTCCAATGCACTACCCTATTTCTCAGCCTATACTTCCCTCAATATATCTCCTAGGCCAACTTTCTGACTCATCTCAAACTTCTTTCTACTACTCTTTCCAATTCACTACCCTATCTCTCACCCTATACATCTATCACTATATCCTCTACACCCACTCTCTCATTTATCCCAAACGCCATACCACTACTATGTTCCCCAAAATAACCCTTTCTTGACTCTCTCCTACTCTACCCCTCCTTGCATCTTCTGACACCTCCTTTACTGTACCGATCCCCAAAACAAACCTTTCTAAACTCTTCCCTTTGACTCTTCCCCTCCAAAAACCCTTTTTACTCATCCAAAAGCCTCCTCCTACTGCTATGACCTAAAAAAAGAAATCCTTCACTCTTCTATCCCTCCACTATCCTTTTCAATCAAAATAACAGACTAGCATGTTCACTTCTCTAATTCCATATTCCACTATACTAATTCACCACTAATCCTTTATGGGTTCCAGAGTAGCGTGCAACTCGCCAACAAAGCGCTTCAACACCCATCAGGGGTAACAGGCGCTATATGAATGCAACCTTTCTTTCCCTTCTATCCCTCCACTATCCTTCTCACTCCAAATAACTGACTAATATCCACCACTCAAATTACTTTCACATTTCACCATACTAATTCACCACTAATCCTTTATGGGTTTCCGGAGTAGCGTGCTACTCGCCAAAAAAGCAATTCAACACCCCATCAGGGGTTAGAAGCGCTATATAAATACAAACCTTCTTTCCTCTTCTATCCTTCTGCTATCCTTCCGAATCCAAATAACTGACTAACATATCCACCACTTAAAATTTACTTGCATGTTTCACTATACTAATTCAACACTAATCCTCTATGGGTCCCGGAGTAGCGTGCTACTCGCCGAAAAAGCGCTTCGACGCCTCGTCAGGGGTAGTAAGCGCTATACAAATGCAATTACAATACAGTACAATACAAGTGCTGCGCCAGCAAGTGAATATGTAGGCATGGATCGAATTTAAGCTGTCTCATGTCCTTACATAGACGCCCGGTGAGCCTCCTCACCTAAACCAAGACAAGGGTGGATCACCACAGGGGGAAAGGCCTGAGGTCCTGTGAGAGGGTGGACCCCGGGGTGCCATTCTTACCTGCTGTTAGAGAACGACCGCGACCAGACTCCTTCCCAAGCGGGGAGCGGACTACGAGGGTCGGAATAAGGGAAGACGCGTCCAGGATGATAGCCACACCCACCTCTCGTGTTTCCCTACAGCAAGGCGAGGAGGCGGAAAGGGGAGGAGCTGACCCCGGAAGTAATTGTTCGCGACCACTGAAAAAGGTCCAAGACCAGGAAGGATCGTCGTTGACCAGCAGAGGAGACAAGGTATACGTGGAGCGGAGTCGGGAAGAGAAGACGGAGACCGAAGCAGCGCTGAAGAGGAGGAGACCGACGACCGCTGGAGTGAAGAGTGGTGGTGTCCACCGGAGGAGGCTGGAGAGCGGCTGCAACTCAGGAGAGTTGCGGCGGAGCCGGTGAGTGACGATAGTTCCAGGGAAGGCGGGGGTGGATACGAGGGAGGCGGGAGGAGGGTAGACAGCGGGCATGGGATGGGAGAACGGAACCCCTGCTAGCACTTTGAGCACAAATCCTTTCTTTTAGTTGTAAGAGTCGCACCTCCTTGATATTTGTTTCTCACCAACCCCCACCTTGACTCCTATCGGTATTCACTTGTGAAACGAGACGCCATTGACTGAACAAGAATTCCACTAGAATTTCTTATATTGTATACAGCTTAGGTTGCTTAACGCCCACTAGTAGATACGGTGAGCAGCTTGCAACTACTAGGCATCACCGGTTTTGTGGTGCAGGTGACGGGTAGTGTTACTCATTCCCCTCCCTAATAAAACAGTGTCACTGACGGCCTCCATTTTTCTCCCTCTATGAGCCTCCGGGAGGAAGCCAGCACGACGGACGAGCCGAAGCAAGCCCCACCTAGCACCAACCCTGAGGAGGAAGGAGCGGATCAAACACTACCCAATCCCCATCACAAGACAGAGAAGGCAAAGCAGGAAGAGGAAGAAGAACAAACCCCTGTAGTAAAACCTAAGACCTTGCCTCCTGACAATAAAACACGACCTTTTGGAAAATATATTCAGCCTCCGCGTCTGTATATCCGACCTGCCCTCCCACAGGTCCCCTAATGGTACTCCTAATCTTCTGCTACATTTCATGTCCTTATTGCCTGCAAACCCATCCGTCTGACTGCGATCACGGATGCTGTGTCGCCATGCTGGTGTCCCCCACCCCAGCATATGTAACCCATACACAGCTTATGCTAAAGGTATACCAGAGTGCCAATAAGGTTAGCCAATGTTTTTGGATATGAGGACAGGGAGTAAAACATGAGCAAATGTACCTGCACCTTCTGAAGTAAGAATGCCAAATGTACTGGTAATTGTCAGCATTTGTGCTCCGACCCCATTTTTCCACACTGTTAAAGGACAGCGCACTTTTAGAAAGCTACTGGGATGGTGAGAACAATAAGTGCAGGTCCCCTACCCTTTCTTTAATTGTGGGCCTGCAAAATGACCAATCAATTGTAGCCCTTGTGCTGTAGCCCAGAGTTTCCCAAAACGTTTAGAACCCCAACACACTTTTTTTATACTGACAAACTTACGCAACCGGCCAAGCTACAATGGCGATGAGGCGGCCGAACTTGGCTTATCTACCATTTCTGTTGAAATTAGTAATACATTTGCACGGACAGGTTTCTTGATAATGAACAAATAATGTGTTGACCGGTTTCAGTGAATGTTTGTCTTAGGTGCATCTGCGAGTGCAACAGCCTTAGTGTGGATGGGTTATCAATGTTGCCGGGCAGTGGTGCAATACCTTTGCCCAAGCAACTCTTGATGAGATGTGCCAGTGCAGGTAGAAGACAAGAGATATCCAACCCACCGTACTTCCACTCTTACAGTTTTCTGTGTATAGTGCTTGTTGGAGCATAACATAATTGTATATTTGTGAAGCGCGCGTGCTCCCGTAGGCATGATGGCTCTGAATAACCGATGTGTGTTACCCCACTCACTGATAATTATGTACAGATAAGCCCTTTCTTAATTTGTGGGAATGCTGAATGCTTTTTAAGAACTGTTGCCTTATTGCTCCAACCCAGTTTTACCCCAAAACTTTGGGACCACTGCATATTTTTAGGATGACAAGCTTTTGCGACCCGCCTGGCCGCACTGGCGGAAAGGCAGGCAACCTCCAACACCCACTCGTATAGCACATTTCCTGTTGAATGAAAATTACACTTACACGGACCGTTTTATTGCTAACAAGTTAATAATGTGTCAATCAGGTTTCAGGGAATGTTTGTCCTTTGTGCATTCGCCAGTAAGTACCTGCCAAGATTTGTTTGGCTGTGTTTAAATTACTAGTGATTGGATGGCCTTGTGCCTTATTATAGACTCCCTGCAGAACTCCTTGTTCAAGGAGGTACAACTACTGCAAAGTGAAACCATAAATCTGGGTTAATCATGGCTTCCCTACTTGACCAATTTGTGTGATCCTAGGCAATTGTCTGAATATTGCTTGCACCTTCATAAGACCTGAGGGCACCTTGAAAAACATGCGATCAAGATATCGGCTTTATAAAACTCTCCCATGTTTGAATTGTAAAACTATAATGTTATCAATCTATCCTAACACCTAACAACCCAGAGGGTTCCTTGTGTTAACTGACTCCAGGAGGAACGCTTGTTAATGAGTAACCTTTTTAAGAAGAGACTGTATATTAGGAGGTTGTTTTGGACGCCGGTGATGCCCTCACCAGGAGGATTCTGTATGTATCGCTGCTGATCCTGTTTAAACCCCAGTTTTGCATTACAACAAAACGTGTTTTACCTGCTGCATCAGACCATGGTCTGTCATCTCAGCGCTGGGATTGCCAGATCCAACTATCTGTATGCGTTGCTGTTCTCAGCCACAATGGGGAATGATGTGGCCAATCAGGGGAGCTATTGACAAGCCTATAACTATTGCTCCTGGCTGTGCTAATTATAACGTGTGCTTATGAGCACGATCACCTGGAGGGTGTCCTGGCACTGAGTACTGATGTTCTTTGATAAAAAACTCAATTGTACTTATTTTATTGACCTTGGAAGGAAGAAAAGCTGAGTAGACCTGTCAATATGCGAGCAGGCTGCGTAGAATGTCCCTTCCAATTTCTGTTTTAAGCCAATATTGAAGCTTACACTTATGAAGCATTTGCCGAAAGAAACCTCCAGATATAAACCAGGAAGCCGTACGGTGCCTTTATGAGAACCTGGGAAGAGCAGCAAATAGGGGACCATGATGCACTCTACTACGTCTCTAGTAACTTATGCCATGTGAGTTTGTCACTCTTGGTATTACAGATTGATAAGGATCTGCAACCAGCCCTTCCACCTCCTAATCACAAGTCATAACCCCAACTGTGAGGAAGTTTCATCCCTTCTCGCCGGGCCCTCCCGACTCCAGCAGATTCAAGTTTTGCTCCATCTGTACAGTGGCAGCATTCCTGCCATAAGTAAATGAAGACAAAGTGTGATCACCCGTGGTGGCACAAGCACTTAGCTAGCCAAGCAGTGAAGTATCCGATCAACAGCATTAAATAAACAGCACTGCCCTTCACCCATCACGATGCCCTCATGGCATGCGACATGAAGAGTTTGTGCCTGAGCATTCGCCTGCCCCAGATTTCACTCAAGTCAAAGGGATGCAGCTGCAGTTTGCCTGTGGACATAACTGTCCATCGGCTGTAAGTCACACCCATTGATGCCTAAGCCCACCTCGCTAGTGTTGTCCCACAGGGCCCACCATCCAGTCAATGCTATGTCAGGATCACTCTCAGGTCACCTACCCAGGCACCGTACCGCTCGAGTTACAGACATGCATGGACCCAAGTGGAAGTAATGCGACAAACCTCCCGATGAAGGCTTGCCCGTATATCCGCACCATTCCCCAAAACTCCAGCTACTACCATGAAACCGCCGCTCTCCTGATGGTACAATATTCAATCCGCCTTTACGCATGCGGCGTACCTATTACAATAATGGGGCCATAAGCATGCCAGTAAAGCTGAAAATCTTTGCTTAGCATAGTGTGCCGCCTAGTTCTGCCTCATCTGTCATTGTATCCAGATATATAATCAACATGTGACATAGCACCTACAGCAAGTCAGGACTATTGACTTTGTCAATGATTGTTAGTTTCCTAAGGTAATAAGCAACAACTTATGACTTCGTTGTAAGGATCTAGCCAATGGCCCATGCGAGGGTCTGAACCCCCCCTGGTCCCCGCTGAACTGTCCGAGCGAGAAAACCATGCACACAAGAGAGGACATTACGTGGAAAACGTATGCCCAAGAACCTGACACCAAGAGAGCTAAGGAGGCCATGATCAAGCTTCGGGAGCGCTACACCAAGAGAGCTAAGGAGGCCATGATCAAGCTTCGGGAGTGCTACACCAAGAGAGCTAAGGAGGCCATGATCAAGCTTCGGGAGCACTGCTCCAAGAGAGCTAAGGAGGCCATGACCAAGCTTCGTGATCGCTACACCAACAGAGCTAAGGAGGCCATGATAAAGCTTCGGGAGCGCTACACCAAGAGAGCTAAGGAGGCCATGATAAAGCTTCGGGAGTGCTACACCAAGAGAGCTAAGGAGGCCATGCTGCACCAAGAGAGCATATTGGAGGTACTCTACTTACACTCGGAGAGCATATTGGATGTACCCTACTTCCACTCAGAGTGCATATCGGAAGTACTCTACTCCCACTCGGAGCACATATTAGTGTACCCTACTCCCCCTCGGAGCACATATTAGTGTACCCTACTCCCCCTCGGAGCACATATTGGATGTACCCTACTCCCACTCAGAGCACATATTGGATGTACCCTACTCCCATTCTGAGCACATATTCAATGTAGCCTACTCCCACTTTGAGCACATATTGGATGTACCCTACTCCCACTCGGAGTACATATTGGATGTACCCTACTCCCACTCGGAGCACATATTGGATGTACCCTACTCCCACTCTTAGCACACATTGGATGTACCCTACTCCCACTCGGAGCACATATTGGATGTACCCTACTCCCACTCGGAGCACATATTGGATGTACGCTACTCCCACTCGGAGCACTTATTGGATGTATGCTACTCCCACTCGGAGTACATATTGGATGTACCCTACTCCCACTGGGAGTACATGTTGGATGTACCCTACTCCCACTCGGAGCACATATTCGTGTACCCTATGCCTATTCGGAGCACATATTAGTGTACCCTACTCCCACTCAGAATACTCTACTCCCACTCGGACCACATATTGGATGTGCCCAACTCCTACTCGCAGCACATATTGGTGTAACCTACTCCCACTCGGTGTAACCTACTCCCACTCGGAATACTCTACTCCCACTCGGAGCACATATTGGATGTACCCAACTCCCACTCGCAGCACATATTGGTGTAACCTACTCCCACTCGGTGTAACCTACTCCCACTCGGAGTACCCTACTCCCACTCGGAGTACATATTGGATGTACCCTCCTCCCACTCGGAGTACATATTGGAAGTACCCTACTCCCACTCGGAGTACATATTGGAAGTACCCTACTCCCATTTGGAGTACCCTACCCCCACTCAAAGCACATATTGGAAGTACCCTACCCCCACTGGGAGCACATATTAGATGTGCCCTACCCCCACTGGGAACATATTGGATGTACCCTACTCCCACTCAGAGCTCATATTGGATGTCCCCTACTCCCACTCAGAGTACATATTGGATGTACCCCACTCCCACTCGGAGCACATATTGGATGTACCTCACTCCTACTCGGAGCACATATTGGTGTACCCTACTCCCACTCAGAGTAGCCTACTCCCACTAGGAGCACATATTGGATGTACCCTAATCCCACTCGGAGCACCTGTACCCTACTCCCACTCGGACTACATATTGGTGTACTCTACACTCACTCGGAGAGCATATTGGATGTACCTACTTCCACTCGGAGAACATATTGGATGTACCCTACTTCCACTCGGAGTGCATATCAGAAGTACCCTTCTCCCACTCGGAGCACATATTAGTGTACCCTACTCCCCCTCGGATTACCCTACTCCCACTCTGAGTATCCTACTCCCACTCAGAGCACATATTGGATGTACCCTATTCCCACCAGTTGTACATATTGGAAGTACCCTACTCCCACTCGGGTACATATTGGAAGTACCCTACTCCCAATTGGAGTACCCTAACCCCACTCGAAGCACATATTGGAAATACCCTACCCCCACTGGGAGAACATATTGGATGTGTCCTACCCCCACTGGGAACATATTGGATGTACCCTACTCCAACTCGGAGCACATATTGATTGTACCCTACTCCCACTTGGAGCACATATTGGATGTAACCTACTCCCACTCGGAGCACATATTGGATGTACCCCACTCCCACTCGGAGCACATACTTGGTGGTATCCCACTCCCACTCGGAGCACATATTGGAAGTACCCTACTCCCACTCGGAGCACATATTGGTGTACCCTACTCCCACTCAGAGTAGCCTACTCCCACTAGGAGCACATATTGGATGTACCCTAATCCCACTCGGAGCACCTGTACCCTACTCCCACTCGGACTACATATTGGTGTACTCTACTCCCACTCGGAGAGCATATTGGATGTACCCTACTTCCACTCGGAGAGCATATTGGATGTACCCTACTTCCAATCAGAGTGCATATCAGAAGTACCCTACTCCCACTCGGAGCACATATTAGTGTACCCTACTCCCCCTCGGAGTACCCTTCTCCCACTCTGAGTACCCTACTCCCACTCAGAGCACCTATTGGATGTACCCTATTCCCACCAGGTGTACATATTTGAAGTACCCTACTCCCACTCGGGAGTACATATTGGAAGTACCCTACTCCCATTTGGAGTACCCTACCCCCACTCAAAGCACATATTGGAACTACCTACCCCTACTGGGAGCACATATTGGATGTGCCTTACCCCCACTGGGAACATTTTGGATGTACCCTATTCCAACTCGGAGCACATATTGGATGTACCCTACTCCCACTCGGAGCACATATTGGATGTACACCACTCCCGCTCGGAGCACATACTTGGTGGTATCCCACTCCCACTCTGAGCACATATTGGATGTACCCTACTCCCACTCTGAGCACATATTGGTGTACCCTACTCCCACTAGGAGCACATATTGGATGTACCCTAATCCCACTTGGAGCACCTGTACCCTACTCCCACTCGGACTACATATTGGTGTACTCTACTCCCACTCGGAGAGCATATTGGATGAACCCTACCTCCACTCGGAGAGCATATTGGATGTACCCTACTTCCACTCGGAGTGCATATCGGAAGTACCCTACTCCCGATCGGAGCACATATTAGTGTACCCTACTCCCCCTCGGAGTACCATACTCCCACTCTGAGTACCCTACTCCAACTCAGAGCACATATTGGATGTACCCTACTCCCACCAGGAGTACATATTGGAAGTAGTCTACCCCCAATCGGAGCACATATTGGATGTACCCTAATCCCACTCGGAGCACCTGTACCCTACTCCCATTCGGACTACTTGTTGGTGTACTCTACTCCCACTCGGAGAGCATATTGGATGTACTCTACTTCCACTTGGAGAGCATATTTGATGTACCCTACTTCCACTCAGAGTGCATATCGGAAGTACTCTACTCCCACTCGGAGCACATATTGGATGTACCCTACTCCCCCTCGGAGCACATATTGGATGTACCCTACTCCCACTCGGAGCACATATTGGATGTACCCTACTCCCATTCTGAGCACATATTCGATGTAGCCTACTCCCACTCGGAGCACATATTGGATGTACCCTACTCCCACTCGGAGTACATATTGGATGTACCCTACTCCCACTCGGAGCACATATTGGATGTACCCTACTCCCACTCTTAGCACACATTGGATGTACCCTACTCCCACTCGGAGCACATATTGGATGAACCCTACTCCCACTCATAGCACATATTGGATGTACGCTACTCCCACTCGGAGCACTTATTGGATGTATGCTACTCCCACTCAGAGTACATATTGGATGTACCCTACTCCCACTGGGAGTACATGTTGGATGTACCCTACTCCCACTCGGAGCACATATTCGTGTACCCTATGCCCATTCGGAGCATATATTAGTGTACCCTACTCCCACTCAGAATACTCTCCTCCCACTCAGACCACATATTGGATGTACCCAACTCCTACTCGCAGCACATATTGGTGTAACCTACTCCCACTCGGTGTAACCTACTCCCACTCGGAATACTCTACTCCCACTCTGAGCACATATTGGATGTACCCAACTCCCACTCGCAGCACATATTGGTGTAACCTACTCGCACTCGGTGTAACCTACTCCCACTCGGAGTACCCTACTCCCACTCAGAGCACATATTGGATGTAGCCTACTCCCACTCAGAGTACATATTGGATGTACCCCACTCCCACTCGGAGCACATATTGGATGTACCTCACTCCTACTCGGAGCACATATTGGATGTACCCTACTCCCACTCGGAGCACATATTGGTGTACCCTACTCCCACTCGGAGCACCTGTACCCTACTCCCACTCGGACTACATATTGGTGTACTCTACTCTCACTTGGAGAGCATATTGGATGTACCTACTTCCACTCGGAGAGCATATTGATGTACCCTACTTCCACTCGGAGTGCATATCAGAAGTACCCTTCTCCCACTCGGAGCACATATTAGTGTACCCTACTCCCTCTCGGATTACCCTACTCCCACTCGGAGTACCCTACTTCCACTCAGAGCACATATTGGATGTACCCTATTCCCATCAGTTGTACATATTGGAAGTACCCTACTCCCACTCTGGTACATATTGGAAGTACCCTACTCCCATTTGGTGAACCCTACCCCCACTCGAAGCAGATATTGGAAGTACCCTACCCCCACTGGGAGAACATATTGGATGTGCCCTACCCCCACTGGGAACATATTGGATGTACCCTACTCCCACTCGGAGCACATATTGGATGTACCCTACTCCCACTTGGAGCACATATTGGATGTACCCTACTCCCACTCGGAGCACATATTGGATGTACCCCACTCCCACTCGGAGCACATACTTGGTGGTATCCCACTCCCACTCGGAGCACATACTGGATGTACCCTACTCCCACTCGGAGCACATATTGGTGTACCCTACTCCCACTCAGAGTAGCCTACTCCCACTAGGAGCACATATTGGATGTACCCTAATCCCACTCGGAGCACCTGTACCCTACTCCCAATCGGACTACATATTGGTGTACTCTACTCCCACTCGGAGAGCATATTGGATGTACCCTACTTCCACTCGGAGAGCATATTGGATGTACCCTACTTCCAATCGGAGTGCATATGAGAAGTACCCTACTCCAACTCGGAGCACATATTAGTGTACCCTACTCCCCCTCGGGGTACCCTTCTCCCACTCGGAGTGCCCTACTCCCACTCAGAGCACATATTGGATGTACCCTACTCCCACCAGGAGTACATATTGGAAGCACTTTACTCCCACTCGGAGTACATATTTGAAGTACCCTACTCCCATTTGGAGTACCCTACCCCAAATCGGAGCACATATTGGATGTACCCTACCCCCACTGGGAGTACGTATTGGCTGTACCCTACTTCCACTTAGAGTACCCTACTTCCACTTGGAGTACATATTGAATGTACTCTACTCCCACTTGGAGCACATATTGGATGAACCCTACTCCCACTCGGAGCACAAATTGGATGTACCCTACTCCCACTCGGAGTACATATTGGATGTACCCTACTCCCACTGGGAGCACGTATTGGCTGTACCCTACTTCCACTCAGAGTACATATTGGATGTATGCTACTCCCACTCAGAGTACATATTGATGTACCCTACGCCGATTCAGAGCACATATTAGTGTACCCTACTCCCACTCAGTATACTCTACTCCCACTCGGAGCACATATTGGATGTACCCTACCCCCTCTGGGAGCACATATTGGATGTACCCTACTCCCACTCAGAGTACATATTGGATGTACCCTACTCCCACTCAGAGCAAATATTGGATGTACCCGACTCCCACTCGGAGTACATATTGGATGTACCCTACTCCCACTCAGAGTACATATTGAATGTACCCTACTCCCACTCGGAGCACATATTGGATGTACCCTACTCCCACTCGGAGCACATATTGGATATACGCTACTCCCACTCGGAGCACATATTGGATGTACGCTACTCCCACTCGGAGCACATATTGGATGTACGCTACTCCCACTCGGAGTACATATTGGATGCATGCTACTCCCACTCGGAGTACATATTGATGTACCCTACGCGCATTCGGAGCACATATTAATGAACCCTACTCCCACTCGGTATACTCTACTCCCACTCGGAGCACATATTGGATGTACCCTACCCCCATTTGAATGTATACATAGCAATAACTGTATGCCTTAACATGTACTCTTGCTATACGCTAATGCATTGCTTTGGGAACCATGCAATAAGATCGCATTGGAGACTGACAGTATGTTCCACTTGTATGGATACAAAGCAATGGCTGTGTGCCTTTACATGATATCATTTAGTTATGGTATCCCATACCAATATTCTAGTTTGGCTGCAGAATGCGCTGAATCATGCAGGCGCGTTTTGTAACTGATACAACACTTCAAGTAAAAGCTGTGAACATATTGCGGTGATGTTATAGTTTCCTTAGTATACTATGTGCCCCTTCTAAAAAGTGCCGATTACGGGCCACAAACACTATTTCCATTAAGTCAATTTGCGTATGCTCAGGGGAGACATGGAAAATGTATGTAAATAATTTTTGCCATTTTTCAATTGAAAGCTGACTTTACCATACATACATCAGCCTTATCTAGATCCTTGTTAGAGTGGCATAACACCAAGCAGTCGGATCCCGTTTTTAATATTCGCGCATATGGGCACAGTACAAAACTATCTAGTCACGGGTTGCGCATTACATTTCCCGGCACCCTAGGTGAAGTTCTCCGCATGCGCTGCAGATTAGCAACAGTCTTTGATGCATGCGTGATTGCGGCATATAAGGGCTTTACACACCGGTTCCGCGTTTCCGTAATGGATTGCACCATATATTAGAACGCCCATGCCCCCCGACTCTCACCTCCGGTCACAGGCTCATTTCAAGCGCGGAGTACCGACGGAGAGGTGAGTGTCGAGGTGGGGCTCTTCTCAAGTTGTAGATTGCTTATTTAAAGAACTGTTCTACGACCATTTGATTTTTGCTGAAATCGATTCTGGGCTATCCAGTCAGTTAGTATAATACTAATGGAGCATTTAATTAAAACTCTGTGTGAGGACGCTCCGTGTTACTGCATTTTAGTTGTTTGCAGCCCCCTGTTTTTGGGTCCTCGCATTAATGCATGGTAGAATAAATAATGCCTGAAGTACTATCTGGGACTGTGGTTTTTTAGAATCTAGTTTCTCTCTCGCCCTTAGGTGTGTTGATAGTGCGCTACGATTAACACATGTACTGTGGCCATAAGTGTTATTAGAGCAGACACTTGGTAGCGCTTTTAGGACAGGACATTCCATGATTTTGTTCCCCATTATAAATAATGGGTGGCGTATATATGTTTGTCCATCCGATGTAGTCATTTCTATAGATCATCATTTCACCGTTCATATTGTGCCGGCTTGCCAATCTTGTTTTCTCTCTTGCTCTCTCCATTAAAATTTGCCTACCCATCTCAACCAAACTAGAATACTTATAATGGCCATGGGTAGTACATGAATGTGCGATTGACACAGGCACTGCCATCGATTTTTCTCTTTAGAGCGGTGCCCCCTCCTGAGCTGTCGCCAGGTTGAGGTGGAGTTCCTTACCCAGCAGTTGCGGGTAAGACCTTTTCTGTTTCTTTTTATCATTTTTTTCTGTTTGTATATCAACATAGTTGTAGCCATTGGTTATATATCACTTACCTATTTGTTACATATCATTGATCCATTGGCGCGGTTTTCTTTAGGTAGAGTTACCTTTTGAAGAAGACGATCCAGGAGCACTATTGGTTCCGTATTCTTTAATTATAATTTTTTCACTTAAACACCATAGCAGCAGCATCTAAATAGGTCCTGAAGAAAGCCTTGCCCGATCTTGGGGCATCACGGCTGAAACATGTTGACCACGTTGTTCCACCATACACATGCGGTTCAAATCCATACCGCAGGTGCACTGTTTTTAATCCGTGCAGAGAGCACATCAGAATAAAGGTCGCATTTTGTCCTCTCTAGCTAGTTTTATTATCACATCCCTCACGTTTTTCATTCTTTGCGCTGCGCCCTCACTCACACTTTAGATCTCATCATTGTGGATTTAGAATATCCTGGTAGAGTACACACTAAACCATCCCTGAGCTCCTCCCTCTCAGAGAGGGGGTTGTAGCCCTCAAAGGAACTAGGTATTCCTTTGAGAGGAGAATCCCAAATGATGAAGCATGTCACCTCTGGTGAGTGAGGGATTTCGTCCTAAAAAGGGATTTTCCCACAGATTAGTCTGTGTGTTATAGTCTGTGGCTTCTCTTTTTAATCACCTTCCTTTGTGTTTTGTATGAGTAGGCCCAAGGATTTTGCTGGTTTGTACGTATTTCATTTGTAACCTCCCATGGCGACTGGCCCTTTTACTTCGGTTGTTACACGTATGCTTTAATTAGAGCCTGGGAGCACTATTTTCTTAATTGGCTTTCTTCTGCCTGCTGTTGCAGGCAGGACACGCTCGCTCTCTCTCTCTCTCTCTCTCTCTCTCTCTCTCCCTGTCAACGCTTTTTTTTAGGTTGAGCTAGACTGCGCACTGTCTCTTCGAGACCTGCTGCAATCGGTCTGTGGACATGAAGTCCATCCCCTTTCTTGACATTGCTTTTCATTTGTCTATGTCAGTGTCCTTCAAAAATCCCTGCTTGCTAGTGGTCAGTCCTGCCTCTTTGTCCTTCCTTTCTCTCTTCTGTTCCTCCCACAGAGCAATGACTTAGTACTGTCTCATTCCACTATGGTTCTTTATCTGTTCTTGAGGGACAATTTGTTTGCTTGGATTCCTGCTCTGTTTTTGTTTGTTTGTGTTCAACTTCAGCTCCCTACCTGCTTATGTTTAAATATAACAGTGTTAGTCCTATCCCCGCTCAATGCCACAGTTACATTACTGCTGCCTCCCCTGCCGTGCTTTCCGACTCTGTTGCTTGAATTTTATTTAGTTATTTAATTTGTGGCACTTTTAGATGTTCGCCGTCAGTTGGGCTTTTTTTTTAGTAGGATAGCTTGGTTTCGGTTTCCTTCTTTTTAAAAAAAAATTTTCCTGCCTGCCTCTGCTCACTTCTCATTCGCTTGTGCACTTAATATTCCTGTGCTCTCCATCCCAACCCCTCCCACGATAGTGCCTGTGTGGGCCCCCACCACCCCTCCAATATCGATCAATGCTTTTTAGTTATTATTTTTAGTGCACTTTAGGGCAAAGAACATTTCCAGGATCATTCACAGGAAGTTGAACCGACTGCCAAGGCTCAAACACGAATCCCCAGCTCCGAAGTCTGCAGCTCTGACTGCTGAGCCACGTCCTCTCGCTCTGGGGATCCCTGCTGGAGTCGCTTTTTGTTCGCCTCAAGCCACGCATTAGCAGCAGCTCGCTCTCAGGATTTCTGTTTCATTCCGTAGTGCTTTGCAAAAAAAACAGCTACATTACACATTTCAGTTTCATATTTTTGGTACAGACGGGAGATTAATTGGCAGCTCAGAACATTACTTAATTGTCTTTAACAGAGCTGCTGATTAATCTCCTCATGTCTACAAAAAAATATGAATATGTCATTGGGTAATGTTACTGGTGCTCGCTGCTTAGAGGAAATGCTCTGATTCCTTGCCAGGCTCTGTTTTTATCAGAGGGTGATGTCAGCAGCAAGATGGTTGTTAAAATGTGTTAAATATCAAACTGGAGCCGTAGTTTAAAGATCTTCAAAGGGACTGGGGTGCTTGTTTCAACATGTAGGGGGATGATGGGGGAGGGGGCAAGGGAAAGTGGAGAAGACTATTGGTAATAACCCATCGGGGTTATTGGCGACGCTTATCCGTATTCTTTTTTTTGTTACATTAACTATTGCGAATCTGTTGAGGAGCGCCTATCACCAAGACCCAGCACTATACAAATTAGAATACAAATACAGTGATTGCGTTTTATTTTAATTTTATCTAAAGAAGATTTACTGTCCCACTTTCACATAAAATAAATGTTGTCTGCTACAGCTTCATTTTCTTTTTCTTTTGTGCGTTTGCTTGAAGGGAGGGTGGGTGTAGCTTCTCTTGCCTGTCAGTTGCGTGAATTCAGAGGAGGCCGCTTGCTGTCACTGGTGCCTGGGCCTGGCGTGTAAAGATGGACTCATCTCTGTGGTGCTTCCTTTTTGGTTTATAGCTGTAATGGAGTCTAATTCACTACGTATCTCTGGAATCGCCAGGGTTCATCTGTGCAGTTATTTTTCTGCTTTTATTCTCTGCGCTATTTCTTGGCCAGAGGCAACAATTGTCTAGTTTTTTATTAACTTAATTGTAGCAGGGAGACATGTAGTGTGCACTCTGCCAACATGTGGACAGGCTACTCTCTGTGTTGCTTCTCATCTAAATGCTGTTATATTTGGCTTGGTTTACGTTGTAGGAAACATGGCACGCATCTGATGCCTTGGGCAATATTTGATCAAAAATCAAGTATTAGAAGAACTGGGGTGGGGATATCTTGTTGGAGGTTGAGCGTCTGCTGTGGTGCATTCCTGCAGCGTCACTCAGATCTATGTTTACACGGAGCTTCCAGAAATTGGTTCCCTGTCTGTCTCAAGTTGCTCTGCTGGTAGCCTCCCCGTCCCATTCATGTGCTGGTCAGAGGAGGGGCATCTTTCGTTGTCATGAGACTCGGGCGTCTGTGGCAAGAGTTCCAAGGCACGTCACTCATTCAGCCAGACTGAGATGCTGCTTGTTGACATCCTTCTCCAGCGTTTCACTCCCTCGAGGGCTTTCACTCACCTTCCACATGACACATTCCAAACATGCGCAGAAACACAAACCTGCACCCACTGGGTCATTTTTGGATTCCTCTTCTTTGCATAAACCAGTACATTTCAAAATCTAAGTATTTTTAGTGTGTGTGTGTTTTATTTTTTCACATACACTGGTAGCTACTCCCAGTGTTGGTAAACACTGACAAAACAAGACACACACCACTGTGAGGACTAGCGTGCTATGAGGACCAATCCCCGTAGGGTTTGCATGTGTGCGAGTGCTAATTACAGCACCCTCTTAACACATTTGTGCAAACAGCCTCTCACTAGCAGGAAAACAACAGTCTTGTAAATGAATCGGAGAAACTATGAAAACAAGCCTTATTCTTGAAGACCTGCAGATTTATTTATTTATTTACTTGGGTGTATAGACCACCTGGCACATCTGCAATTGCCCCTGCTTACATTAATAACTGACAAGGTTAACGTCCATTTGCTTTACCTCAAGATCTGAAGCTTCCTCTCTGAGTCAATCGGCTGTCATTATAAGGAATTCCTATCTTTTTTTTTTCCCAAACGTGATTCAAGCATTTTGTGGTATGGTTTTGTTATATGAGGCATTCATCTATGTGGGTGCTGTACACGACTGCACCATGTAGAAGGCAGAACTACTTATTGTGGTAAAGGAATTTGCAACAGAATATAACAGAACACATTTGCTGACATATTTAGAAATGTGTGAATACTTTGTGAATAATATAAGGTATAAACTACCCCTGGTTTACTTTATAAGGATATTGCAAGATAAAGTCATTGACCTCCCAGTGACTTGCAATATACTGTTTACATATGGTAGGGATATTTTATTTATGATGTAGTTCTTGGTCATGCCCTCCATCTTCTTTCCCTCAGTGTTCTTTTAAAAATGTTTGGTACCTTTTTTAATGAAAAATGTGAAATCTTTAGTAGTAACAATCAGTTGTTTTTCACTTGTAGCAAAAATGTTATGTAGCTAAGTATCCAAACCGTGTATATGATGTCTGGTACCACCTAGATATATTCATGTTGTCGTATAGCAACTCAAGCAGTGCAGTAAGTAAACGTGTTTCAATAAGTGCATCCTTATCAGCTATTAAGAATTTCCAGGGGGAAAAGATCTGAAGAAAGAGAGAGGGTTATGTCAAGTCTCACTTTATTTAGGTGGCAGCGACATTTCTGTCCAGCGACCTGCCTTTCATATTCTCTACAGTATGTTGCTGGGGGCACTGTGACGTCTCAGCTGGAATCTAATACATTATTACAGCAGAGTAGATCTGTTGTTTTCTTATTGCAGTTGGCCACAATTAGACAGTAATAACTTATTACAGCTGAGTTGTGACATGATGCCTGCTGCCAGAGCCAACAGCCAAGGTGAAAGGCAGGTCAAAGAGCACCATTGCAGGTGCAGTTTAAACAAAGAAAAGGAGAACAGCATTTTTAGGTTGAGCTTGGGCAGCGCATGCGCTGCTCTGCGAGGCAAGCTGTATTCGAGAATAGACGTGAAGCCCTGCCCACTGTCTGCCCATATTAGTCATTGGCTTGTGTCAATGTTCTTCGTAAATGTTGACTTCTGATTCGTTAACAGGCTTGTTTGTCCCTCCTTAGTACCGCCTTGTCTTCGTTTGTAACCTCCCATGAGGACTTACCCTTTTACTTCTGTTGTTACACGGTATGTCTTATTTAGTCACTACTTTCTTTAATGAGTTTCTCATACTGCAGGCACAACATGCTTTCCTGCAACATTCAGCGCGCCATGCGCTCTTTCACTTTGCAAGCAGCCTGGGACAATGGCTGCTGTTTCTTTGAAATGAAATAGGTCTCGTATTTACAAGAGTTTGAGCTATTGGTATTTTAAATGACAATGTCTTTTATCTATGTGTTAATTATCAAAACAGATAAATGAAAGGCACTGTCATTTACAATGCCAATAGCTTAAACTCTCGCAAATGCGTGACCTATTGCTTTGCAAATGCTTGTTTAATTTGAGCAGCACCGCCGCCTCAGCTGGGATAACGGCAGAGTTATGCGGACCCGGTGACCGCTAGGTGTGCGGCTTCAAGGCAGAGCGTGAGTAAACATTGAATGAGTCTCGGCCAGAGAGCAATAGCGGGGAAGGAACCTTTTGAGTAAACATTGAATGAGTCTCTGCCAGAGAGCTACGGCGGGTCAGGAACCCTGTGAGTAAACATTGAATGAGTCTCAGCCAGAGAGCTACGGCAGGGAAGGAACCATGTGAGTAAACATTGAATGAGTCTCGGCCAGAGAGCTACAGCAGGGATGAACCTTGTGAGAAAACATTGAATGAGTCTCGGCCAGAGAGCTACAGCAGGGAAGGAACCTTGTGAGTAAACATGGAATGAGTCTCGGCCAGAGAGCTACAGCAGGGAAGGAACCTTGTGAATAAACATTGAATGAGTCTCGGCCAGAGAGCTACAGCAGGGACGGAACCTTGTGAGTAAACATTGAATGAGTCTCGGCCAGAGAGCTACAGCAGGGAAGGAACCTTGTGAGTAAACATTGAATGAGTCTCGGCCAGAGAGCTACAGCAGGGAAGGAACCTTGTGAGTAAACATTGAATGAGTCTCGGCCAGAGAGCTACAGCAGGGATGGAACCTTGTGAGTAAACATTGAATGAGTCTCGGCCAGAGAGCTACAACAGGGCAGAAACCTTGTGAGTAAACATTGAATGAGTCTCGGCCAGAGAGCTATGGCGGGGAAGGAACCTTGTGAGTAAACATTGAATGAGTCTCGGCCAGAGAGCAATAGCGGGGAAGGAACCCTGTGAGTAAACATTGAATGAGTCTCGGCCAGAGAGCTACAGCGGGGAAGGAATCCTGTGAGTAAGCATTGAATGAGTCTCAGCCAGAGAGCTACGTTGGGTCAGGTACCTTGTGAGTAAACATTGAATGAGCGCTACAGCCAGAGAGCTAAGGCAGGGAAGGAACCTTGTGAGTAAATGTTGAATGAGTCTCAGCCAGAGAGCTACGGCAGGGAAGGAACCTTGTGAGTAAACGTTGAATGAATCTCGGCCAGAGAGCTACGGCAGGGAAGGAACCTTGTGAGTAAACATTGAATGAGTCTCGGCCAGAGAGCTACGGCAGGGAAGGAACCTTCTGAGTAAACATTGAATGAGTCTCTGCCAGAGAGCTACAGCAGGGATGGAACCATGTGAGTAAACATTGAATGAGTCTTTTCCAGAGAGCTACAGCAGGGAAGGAACCTTGTGAGTAAACATTGAATGAGTCTCGGCCAGAGAGCAATAGCGGGGAAGGAACCTTGGGAGTAAACATTGAATGAGTCTCGGCCAGAGAGCTACGGCAGGGATGGAACCTTGTGAGTAAACATTGAATGAGTCTCGGCCAGAGAGCTACAGCAGGGAAGGAACCTTGTGAGTAAACATGGAATGAGTCTCAGCCAGAGAGCTACGGCTGGGCAGGAACCTTGTGAGTAAACATTGAATGAGTGTTGGCCAGAGAGCTACAGCAGGGATGGAACCTTGTGAGTAAACATTGAATGAGTGTTGGCCAGAGAGCTACGGCAGGGAAGGAACCTTGTGAGTAAACATTGAATGAGTCTCGACCAGAGAGCTACGGCGGGGCAGGAACCTTGTGAGTAAACATTGAATGAGTCTCGGCCTGAGAGCTACGGCGGGGAAGGAACCTTGTGAGTAAACATTGAATGAGTCCCGGCCAGAGAGCTGCGGTGGGGAAGGAACCTTGTGAGTAAACATTGAATGAGTCTCGGCCAGAGAGCTACAGCAGGGATGAACCTTGTGAGTAAACATTGAATGAGTCTCGGCCAGAGAGCTACAGCAGGGATGAACCTTGTGAGTAAACATTGAATGAGTCTCGGCCAGAGAGCTACAGCAGGAAGGAACCTTGTGAGTAAACATTGAATGAGTCTCGGCCAGAGAGCTACGGCAGGGATGAACCTTGTGAGTAAACATTGAATGAGTCTCGGCCAGAGAGCTACGGCAAGGATGAACCTTGTGAGTAAACATTTTTTTTTTTTTTTTTTTTAAATGTGTTTATTAGTTTTGTGAAAAACAGGTACAATCAATAAATGCACATTCGATGCAGAATAATAAAATCAAACAAACCCTCCTTTACCCCCCCACCCCTTACCCCCAGGCAGAATGTGGTCAGGGTCGAGAACATTCGGACAATGCATGCTCAATAAGAAACTATCATATAGAAACCAATAACAGTGATTGGAAATGAATTGGCATATTCATGTGGCCCACTTCTCCAGGTATGAGGAGCATTATAAAAGACACAAAATTACATGCCGGGACGGCACACGCCAGTGCGTGGGGCAGGCACCCCCAAGCAATGCGGTAGTCTACAGAGATAATAAGTAAAAAATAATTAGAGACTCACAACAGGTCCGGGTTGGACATTAAATATGCTGTAAGCGGGGCCCAGAAATCCTTGGGGCGAGATGCAACTGGCAGCTCCTCCTCGTAGATCAGGAGCTGGTCCCTGCAGTAGGTCAGATCACGTAGCCATTTTTTTACCGTAGGAGTAGTTTTAGCACCCCAACATTGCGCAACAGCACGTTTCGCTAATAAAAGAGAGACTGCAACTATTCGTCTATTGCAGGGTTTAAGACGCTTGACATACCCAAGTAAGCAGATTTCAGGAGTACATGTCACGGGCTCCAGCACAACATCAGTAAGCAGTCTTGCCACAGCCGTCCAAAAAGCAAATATACCCGCACACAGCCAGGCCACATGGAAGAAATCAGCATCCGCCGTTCCACAACGCACACAATTGGCAGTCTCCCGTAGACCATACCGATAAAGTTGTAAAGGGGTGTAATAAAGCTGGTGGAGGAATTTAAAATGAATAATACGGAGATTACAGTTGGCCGTTAGTCGACCAGTGAGTTGACAGCACGCCGTCCAGGCCTCCGCCGCAAGAGGAGAACCCAAAGATACCTGCCAATGTAGATAAGAGGGATGATCAACCTGCTCCCGTTCACGTAGGGAAGCATTATATAGTTTCGTGATTAACCCCTTGCGCCCCTCTCCGTACAGCATCGCCTGCAATGCCTGTAGAGTAGTGGGTTCCGTAGGGTAATCCGGATAAACCGCCCGAATCGCTTGTCGAACTCTAACAATTGTATAGTCAAACATAAAGCCACAGTCAATACCATTTCTAGCCTCCTGTATTGTTTTGAATTGACCATCCCTGTACAGATCACCCAACCGAGAGATACCAGCCTTAGCCAACTCCCGTAGGGCCAATGGTTCCCGTGCCGCAGAGATCTCGGGGTGAGATGCTAGGGGCAGCAGCGGTGCGTAAAGATAGGGTAACTGAGCTCGTTTTGCAAGCATTCGCCAAGCCCACGCAGTGCACAGTACAGGGCTTATTTCTTTGCGCGGGCCTCCTGAGCCCCCCGAGAGAGTTGCCGCCTGCAGTGGCTTGGGGAGAACAGCATCCGATTCAATAGCCACATGAGGCTGAAAACGCTGAGGAAAATGCCAATAATGCGCGAATTGCGCCTGTGCGCACAAATAGTATAAGCGAAGGTCAGGGGCTTCAAAACCACCACGATCAAAGGGCTGCACCAGGAGGTCCCATTTACAGCGAGGTTTCTTACCACCCCAGACAAAGGTCAGCAGGGAAGACTGAAGGGTACGAAACATTGCCACGTTTAATTTAATGGGGATATTAACAAAAAAGTATAGCAATTTAGGGAGAAAGGCCATTTTCACCACTGCTATCCTGTCTGCCAAAGAGAGGGGCAAGTGTGCCCATCTTTCGGCCAATTCCGTGATGCGCGTGACCGTGCGGCCGTAATTCTCAGAAATAACCACTTCTGGATCCCGGTGGAGCCAGACCCCAAGGTATTTCACAGGATCAGATGTCCAGGTTAGCGGAAACTCCATCTCCACTTCCCTCGTGTTCGCTGTAAGGGGAAACACCACTGATTTCGACCAGTTGATCCCCAGTCCCGAGAACCCCTCGAATTTAACATATTCCCGGAGAAGCGCAGGTAGATGCACCACTGGGTCGCGGACATAAAGCAGCATGTCGTCCGCATAAAGAGAGACCCCAAGCGGCCTCTGTCGAAACCGCAAGGCCACTGCCGCGTGCTTTTGTTGCAATTTGCATGCTAGGGGCTCCAGGGCGAGCGAGAACAACATAGGAGACAGGGGGCACCCCTGCCGTGTACCTCTCTGAATGGGGAACAACGAAGACACCCAGCCATTGACCCGAACTCGCGCCACGGGGGAGTCATACAAAACCCTAAGCCATTGTAAAAAGAACGGCGGGAAGCCCATCCTAGTCAATACCGTGAACATATAAGGCCATTGTAGGGAATCGAAAGCCTTTGCTGCATCGAGTAGCTCAGCAACTGCTTGAAAATCAGGGTCAAAGTAGTGTAGGGTTGAAAAAACAGTGCGCAAATTATGAGCCGTGGATCTCGCTGTGATGAACCCAGACTGATCTGGTAGAACCAAAAGAGGGACCAATGGTTGTATTCTAGTGGCGATCATTTTTGCCAGAATCTTTGCGTCAATATTAATAATTGATAGGGGCCGATATGACTCGCATAGAGTGGGGGCCTTGTCTGGTTTCAGCAATGTGACGAGCAAAGCTTCACGAAGGGAAGGAGGTAATTTCCCCGTCTCATAAGCTTCCGCATAGACTTCCAAAAGTCTGGGGGCAAGTACCGAGACATAAGCTTTATAAAATTCACTAGGCAAACCATCTATGCCTGCAGCCTTACATGTCGGAAGGGACATTATGGCCTCCTTAACCTCTTCTTCAGTGAACGGCTGCGTGAGATATTCACGATGCGAAGTAGATAGCCTACCCAGCGCGACATCCTCCAGATATGCGTCGTTCTCGATAGTTGACGGAGAAGCCCTCGTGGCATATAGTCGAGTGTAGAATTGCAATACTATATCGCAAATCTCAGTATGCAAGTTGTGAGCTACCCCGTCTTCTCCCATCAATTCTGTAATATGCTCCTGACTGCGCGGCTCAGTTAGTTTTTGGGCCAGAGACCGGCCTGGACGACCTCCCTCTCCATAGTAGCGGGCAACTCTTCGGCGGGAGCAATGAAGGAGCTCCTGATCCGCTGTAGCATTATACTCCGAAACAAGGTCGCGCACTGAAGCCAACATAGTTGTGGAAGGATCAGATTGATACTCGCGTTCTAGTTTAGAAATATCCGAAGCTAAGCGTTGGAGTCTCCGCCGAATATCTCGTAACACGCCGGATTGCGCCCCTATGCACGTCCCACGAATAGTCACCTTAAAGGCCTCCCACATCAGTCCCACACTATCCACTGATCCCTCGTTTTCCCTAAAAAAGTTTGTAATCGCCTCAGCGATAGTCAGGCGAAAGACAGGATCCATAAGTTCCGACGGCTGTAGTCGCCACGCAAAGGGCGGGCGTTCACAGGCAGGAATACGCAACTGGAGGAGCACAGGAGAGTGGTCAGACAAAGTGCGGGCTTCATGCGACACCCCCACCACCCATGGACAGACCCGCTCTGAGGCCAGCCACATGTCTATCCGGGACCAGGATCCATGCACTGAGGACACGAAGGTACCCTCCCGGTCAGTGGGATGGCAGCTGCGCCAAACATCGCACAAGGTGCCTGCGTCAAGCCCCGCAAAGCCTCCGCAGCTTGTTTAGGTCGCACCTCGCTACTACCCATTCTATCCATTGAAGCATCCAGACTAAGGTTGAAATCTCCCCCCCAAATAATAGCAACAGAAGGAAATGCAGAGATTCTACACCATACATCGGAATAGAAGGAGGGGTCGTCAATATTAGGGCCATACACATTCACCAGCAGCACATTTTCACTACCAAGTCGTCCATGTATAATCACCACTTGTCCACATTCATCCACGTCAGAGCGAATCATCGTAAAGGGAACTCCTTTTTTCACCAGGGTTAACACGCCCCTAGAGTAGGTAGAATAAGAGGACGCAGCTTTGGCGCCCGCCCAGCGCATCCCTACTTTCGTAGCGGAAGCCTTGGTTAAGTGAGTCTCCTGTAGTAGAGCTATTTGCACTCCCTTGCGATCTAAATAAGCAAATACTGCTCTTATTTTTTTTGGAGAATTAAGGCCACGTACGTTCCAGGAAAGAAGCTTAACTGTATGAATCATGGTTCTAGGCCTTCCATAACAGAGCACCTAAATAATAAGGCATTCAAAGCATATCCGAAGTACCATGTGGCACCACATTGGTAGAGAACCCACCCAGCTACATTACCATTCTGCCTGCCCTGTAACCACCCCACCAACCCCCTCCCACTTCAGCTTCCCCAACACGCCAAAGCCATCCCCAAAATATCCCACCCCTCCCCCAACATACCCAACAGCCACACAGTGCATTTGGGGTACTCCCAATTTCAGGGGCGCTGAGTGCTACTAGCCTCCCACGTAGTGAGAGGTGGCTGAGCAGGTCTAATATTGCGCCAATAATGGGCTGCCTCAATAGCATGTAGCAGAATGAAGCAGCGTATAGTACCCATCAGGTCTTTTAGACGCCTCATCCTAGAGTCCCATTATATGGCTCCACAGAGCCAGTGCAAGCACCTATTCAGAGTCTCAGGCAATTGTCATAGAGATACTCACATTTTGACAGAGCAGTAGCTGCATAGAGTTTAGTGCTCACATATTAACCAATCTAATAACCAGTGCCAGCTGTCTACAAGAAGCAGAGAACTCAACAGCATGAAGTTAGAAATTATTCCACATGACACACATCATTGCATAACACCCCAGAGAGAGTTCTAAGAAGTAGACATAGATATAGTTCGCAACAATGTGTAGTATTTTGCAGCTTGCAATCACTCCATCTCGTTAGTGGCACTACTGGCCTCATTCCTTCTCCGCTTTAACTGTTTAGCGTGCTCCAGGGCTGCTTTTGGAGAAGAGAAAATTTTACAATCCCCATCTGGGCCAATGCGCAAACGAGCCGGATAAAGCATCGCATATGGGACCTCTTCCGTCTGCAGGAATTCTTTTACGGCACCAAATTCACGCCTGGCCGCCTGGACAGCCACCGGGAAGAATGCCAGCGAGTTTCCCTGATGTACCACATTTCCCTTCTCTCTAGCCAGCCTCAAAATGGTATCCCGGTCCCTATTGTTCAAAAGCCTGGCTATCACAGGGCGGGGAGGAGCTCCGGGAGCCGGTCTGGCAGCCAGTGATCTATGGGCGCGCTCCACAACAAACAGGTTGGAGAAGTGCTCCGCGCCAAAAATTTCAGTTATGAGGCGTTCCATAAAGGTCTCCATTTTCCCTACATTTGTGGATTCGGGCAGTCCTGTGAGTCTGATGTTGTTGCGCCTAGACCGCGCTTCTAAATCCTCATTTTTGGCCTGGATGAGGGCTAATACCTTCTCCATATTAAGTGCCTTTTCTGAAACTTCGCCCAGGCCATCTTCCGTAGCAGACACTCTTTGCTCCACCTCCCCCATGCGCGCATTATGCTTTTCTAGTTGAAAAGACATGTGGTCCAGTCTATGATTAACTGCAGACATCGTGCCCTCTATTGATTGTAAGCTGCGCTGCATAGCCAGCAATGTAGCCTCCAGAGTGGGGGGGGGCGTCTGCCTGGGCATCGGCCTCCGAGTCTGACACTGCCTTCTGCATAGTTCTAGATGTCTTGCGTGCCTCGAAGGGGAGACGAGGCTGTGATTTGTCCGTACGTCCCATGGCCTCCCACGCTAGGTGCGCTGCGAGAGGAAAGAGGTTTTAAAGGAGAATAGCGTGAAGTTAGTAAGATGGTAAAGACCCAATCAAGGCCCCAATCTCCAGCCTATTGTCCCGACAACCAGACAGTGTTCACCACAATTCGCAATGTGCCAGCATTCAGCCAGCGGGTAACCACTCAACGCAGATATGTGACACGGAAGCAGCGCCCACCCAGGCCAGCCCCTGATCCACCAGTCTACCAGTATCCAGCTCCAGAGATCCCCCAGCCGCCAGCGCAGAGAGCACGGCTGTGTTGCCCCAGAGCCGCAGAGGGGCAGCTAGTACAGGACTCCACTATTAGTCAAATCTGAACACAGTTCAAAACCACAGCCCAGCTCTATTGAGGATATGCACGTGGTTCCCAGAAGCTCCTCGTGGATCAATGACAATGTCCGGCAGCTGCTCCGCAATATAGTCAGCAAGATCTCAAGGTATCAGCAGCGTTGTAGTGCTCCCCAGGAAGAATCCAGTAGAAACCAAAGCCACCAGTAGCAGCACTTACAATGCCGGCTCCAACGGCCTCCACACTCCAGACTCCACAGCCTCGCCGCAGACAGCCACGCGCTCACTGCCAGGAGCCTCTCGCTATTCAGTGCACTCTATAGTGCAGCCAGCTCTGATATCAGGCACCTCCTCGTGTGGCCTCGCTCTCAAGACCCCTCAATGTGAGCGCGATCTCTCCTGCCACTGCGCACCCCAGGAGCTAGCCACACCAGCCTGCCGCCCGCCCACAGGTGCCCGCTCCAGCTCGCAGAGCACAGCTCAGCAGGGGCCAGCCCCCGCCTCCGCAGTCACGGGCCCCAGCCAGGCCGCGCCGCACTTACCGGGCCAGCACCGTGAACAGCGCCGATACCTGGGGGCACGTAGTGCCTCAGCGCCAGGGGAGCCGTCCACCGCGGGGCCGCCACTCCACACCGACTCCAGAGATGGGCAGGAATCCGCTCAATGGCGCAGAAGGTCCCCGCACTGGAAATCGCCGATTTTGGAGCTTTGAAGCGTCCACGGTTTGCAGACAGACGCGATGCGTCGCTCTGATCCAGCGCTCCGGTGCCGCGTCCGTTAGCTGGGCCCGTCAGTCGATCATCTCGGCGGCCGCCATCTTGTTCTTGCGCATCCGGGACTCCGCCGTCCACAAACCAGTCTCTTCAGCGCTCCCCGCCGCGCCGAAGCTGTGCCAAATCATGCAGCGATAACTCACAAATAGGCAAGTGTAACTTGGGAGATTTGACGCAGGTATTTCAGGCAGATAATGGGCAGATGGTAGCTCAGCCGGGCAGAGCTACACTAGAGTGCGGCCATCTTGCCGTGCGCCCTCTAGCGCCCCTTGTGAGTAAACATTGAATGAGTCTCGGCCAGAGAGCTACGGCAGGGATGAACCTTGTGAGTAAACATTGAATGAGTCTCGGCCAGAGAGCTACGGCAGGGAAGGAACCTTGTGAGTAAACATTGAATGAGACTCTGTTGTATTCCTCTTAGGGTGTCCATAAACGGGCTTTCCAGTATCATGTCCTTATATAGGCACAATTCGCCCTGCCCTTATATAGGCATAAAATCCCAGCCCTTATTTAGGCATTAAACCGTGCACTCCAAATACAGGCATGGTCTCCGACAACCGTCTACCCTAACGTCACAACGAGTTCATGAAGAATAGACCCTTAGGCTTCGGGAGTTTCCCTAGCACAGGACTATTGATTTCTTCAAGGACTCATCTATTATGCATGAACCGTTATACCTTAGGGGTTCATTCATGACGTCCTCCGCTGTCCGATTCACGTCAATGCTAACATTCTGAGGTACCTCTCAGGTATAAATATACCTTCCCTAGCCCTTGTAAATCAGAGGAGACCTCGACTTCAGAGGAGCCCGTTTCCCGGCCTGACGCACTGAGAAGACGCTGTCATCCCTGCACGCAGAGAGTCCAGCTTCCAGTGATCTGACTTCCCTTGCGGGGTGTTGGAGTTCGAGTCTGGCAAAGAGATTCCTACCTCTCTCATTCTTCAGTATGGAGCTGACAAGAACCTAGAGGGACTCTTGGCATACTAGGCATACTAGACTTAACATACTCTTAGTATACCATAGTAAGGAATACTTCACCTACTTCATACCTCTCCCTACACATAGGTTAGGTTAGGTAAATTGGGGTAGAACTAGATTAGAAACGCATCGTATGAGTACTCGCATTTTTAGTCTGTGTTATTTATGTAAAGGCATATGTACTAAAAGATAATGCTATCGCAGTATTATTTATTTCTACTGCTCACTCTGTACATTATTTATCTCGCATACTGTCTTGTGATCGTAACAGCACATTTTACTTACACTAGAAACAAGACTGTTCAATAAATCTTTTATTGAAACGCCCGTCTATTCTTTCTGTGTAACTTTGAGGAAAACTAAGCATGCACGATTGAGCTGAGTGAAATAGTTATCTATTGTTTCCACGACTCTGGGACACGTTCTGATTCTAAAGGGAAACAAAGTGGTCATGTCTTGCGGCTGCCAGAAACTACTCCCTTCTTGTTATCCAAGGAGTTTCTAGTGGCCTCTGAGCTAGCTGGCACAAGTAATTAAGTTTAATATACTCGATAGGGACATACTGACCTTAGTCCTATGTCAAACCTATAGGATATATTATTCCAATGCGCAGAGCCTATTAGGGAAATAGGAGCTACACTAAATGGCGCCCAACGGTTTGGTAAGGCGGTAATTCAACGTTAGATACTGAGTAACTCAGCCGTGCTTTTCTCTCAAGAGACCCCTACCCATATACTCCAAAAGACGTCTGGAGTGGGCAGGGTTAAGTATCCACCACGGCTACATAGGGAAACACCCTATATATTAGCTGTTTGATTTGCTCAACGTTGAAGGATACAGTGTTCCAAAATATTGTGCACCTTATCTTTGTTTCCTTGAAACTTGTTCTACAATGAAACCGGAAACAGTGAAGCTGCGGCTGATCCAGCCCAAGCAGCAGTTTTTAACATTACAGGTTTAAATGAAACCGAGGAGGGTGTTATAGACATCCATCCAAACTTAAGAAGAGCCATCACTCTAAAACTTATAAAACATGGCCTACCACCAAGAGGAGGTAGAGCAGTTTTCGTGATAGAGGCACATGAATCCTTTCAGACAGAGGTATTCTATTCATGGGTAATATTTCCTGAATCAAATTCAGTAACACACATGTTTCACTTCTACAAAGAAGATGATCCACCAGAGGAATATATTCCTTTCGAGGATATTGAAATTCCACTAACATACCAGGAGCATCAGCTCTGGTTTAAAGGCGCCCTAAAACATCACAAAAACATTACTAGGCTCGGTCCACTAGGTAGACCAGGAGCAACATGGCCGATTCTAGCCGGCTACACACCTCATCCTGACATTGAAGAGATGTCAGACGAGGATTTACCTACTCAACTCACAGAGTTAATAAAAATCTACAGACAATTGGTCCAATATGTCATGCGACCTTTCACAGTCCAACCACCATTAACAATTCCAAATCAAACTCCTCACCAGGGGAATACACTAAAAATTACACCACAGACTCTATACGCAGTCATGGGTAAAATGCCCACAAAACGTGAGCAAATTCCATTCTGGATAGCTCAAAAAATTACTCAAATTGAAGCAGTATTTCCAAATACTAGCCTGTATGAGAATCACAGAATACTGACAATCAGTTTACCAATGGGGATCACACCACAACTGGAAGACTGCACCACTTGGGGCTCAGTCTTTGCTGCCATCTATACTAAAACACATGGCATTCCGTCAATTGCGGTAATACCAGATGTCTTGAAACAAATTCAAAACGAATACGGGGCAGAGCCTGCTCTAAATTTAGGTATGAAGTTACTGAAAAATTTCGACCAGGTCTCAACAATAATATTATCTAATATTAAAGGGGAGGCAGCAGCAGTGGCGATCCGCCAAAAATTAAGGGAATTTGATGTTACAGAACATCAAACAGAGCTACCCAGAATAATAGAACAATCTTATGCAGAATTAGGCAGAGATAGTTTGGGTGGAAGACCAGTGAAACCGAAACTATCTGAAAGTCCTGAGAAGGACTCAATTAAACAAACTCCTACATCTTCTAAAAAGAAGTGGGAGACTAATAAACAAAATTCAAATGAGAAAGGTTCTCAATCCCGAGGTAGGTCTCCTCAAAAGGAGCCCTCTGAAAGGAGGTATAACCTCAGGAATAGGGATAATTTGAGAAAACCTGACAGGTATCAAGATACTGATACACGTTCCTCTCGTCCCTTTCAGATCTCATCACAGACTTCGGAAAGAAGAGGACGAGCGGAACATAGAGAAGAACGCGTGAAATCGAAAGACGACAAACATGCTCCAAAAATAAAACAAAACCTCAATTCTCCAAAAGAAAGTAGCAGGTCTAAAGATCAGACATGCCGAGAATACTGAGATCACAACTCAAGAACGGAGAATGGGCTCAGACAATGCTGGACAGTGCAGCAGAAGTCACAATAGCTCGCCAGAACCTGAAGGAAATTCTGGAGATAGTGGACTTGAATGAGTACATTACAGTTGAGACTGTAGACACCAGGGTTAGTACTCCACAAAAGTTATATGAAATAACTCTCCGGATGGAGAGGGGACAAACCTAGACAGGTGAAAGCACTTTTTGGGAAAGACTATCAAAGGGCTATGACATACTTCTAACAGAAAAAGACTGGCCACCACAATTTGTCAGGGAGTGCCCACATGGCGAGGACATTATTATGCCTGCCTTCTCTAACCATATTCCAATTCATCTAAAATATACTTATGCCAGGAAATGGGCAGTAGCCCAGGCCCCAGCATTATATAAAAATCATGTAGGATGGGATGAGGACTCACCTCACCATAAAATACATCTGAAACATGATCCAACTGCACAAAGGCAGTATCCAATAAAGCAAGAAGCTAAAAACAGGTCAGGGAGATCTTAGATCAACTTGAATACCAAGGGGTGATTGAAACATGCACCTCCTCAATGAACAATCCTTTGTTTCCTGTCTCCAAACCAGACAACACCTATCGTCTAGTTTTGGATTACAGACACCTAAACACTTGTTCTAAAACTGTTGCAGTGCAAAATGCACATAGCACAGCATTAATGAATAACATTGTGCGTAAAAAATATAAAACAACATTAGACATCTCAAATGGTTTCTTTTGTCAAAACATAGCACCTGAAAGCAGGTACTTAACAGCATTCTCCATAATGGGGACCCAAAGTCACTTTTGTCGACTCCCACAAGGGTTCAAGAACAGCCCAGGTTTATTCTCAGCGAGGGTAACGGAGTTACTACAAATGTATGAAAATGAGGCATTGTCCTATGTCGATGACATCTATCTGACAGACGATGACCTGGACAAACACTTGAATAGGGTGAGCACCATTATACTGGACTTCGCCTCTGAGGGCTACAAATTCAACTTTAAAAAGTCCAGAATTGCCCATCTCAATGTCTTATTTCTAGGATACGAGCTTTCAAGTGAAGGCAAGAGCTTGGCAGCTAACTTTTTAGAAAAGTGTGCGCTGCTCCAACCTCCAAAAACGCTAAAAAACTTACAATCATCCTGGGTTTCCTAAACTTTGGAAGAACATACATTCTAAATTATGCAGAAAGGGTTAAACCTCTCTATGCATTAATCAAACCTGATTTTCTATCAGAAACTGGACACAGGAACACACAGAAATCTTGCGTTCACTCCAGGCTAACATGTTAGCAACAAATCACTTACAAACACGCGTAAGTCAACGCAATTTAGTGATCCGAATAATTTCGGGTCAATACGGATTCACCTACTTAACATTTAATGAGGGTGAAAAATTCTAACAGCAGTTCAAACCGCTGTAGCAAAAGAAAGAGCCTTAGCCCAAGGGAAACGCATTATTGTCGTAACCCCGGTACCAGCTTTAGAAGCGGTCACAAAAGCAAGCATTCCAAATGCTAAAGCATTACATCCAAGATGGATACAATGGGTTAATTCTCTTGCTGCAACAGATGTTGAATATGTTTTTGATCCTGATTTAAAAACACAAGCATTCCTGCAATATGAACAAGAATGTCCTCTGCCTACTGAAATTATGCCTCTAGATCAGTACGAATTCATAATTTACACTGACGGATCCGCACAGCCCGCAACAGGGAGTAAGCAAGCTTACAGTGCAGCGTGTGCAATCGTTAAAGGTCGCATGCGAAATGGCATCTTCAGACCTATAGTCACTAAAACACAATCTCTAGGGGATTGTACAGCTCAGCGAGCTGAACTACAAGCATTCAAACTGGCACTTGAAAGTACAGATCGAGAATTCCCCACACTGATAGTGTGCGATTCCTTTTACTGTGTTCAGTCGTATAATGAATATATACAAAACTGGCTTGAAAATGGTTTCAAAGATGCGAAAGGTGGCACAATAAAGCACAAAATGCTTTGGGAACAAGTAGTTCAGTTGAAAAACGAACTACCAAAGGCTCACGTGATCCACACACTGAGTCATCAACGTGATGGCGTTCACGTTGCAGGGAATTCATTGGCTGATGAAGCCGCAAAGGGGGCTGTGCAGACGGCTTCCGTAGCTGCGATCACTCGTTCGAAAACAAAAATAGACGGTGAGATAATGTTGGCTGTCAATGCTTCAAGCAAGGGCAGCAGTGCAGCGTTACCAAAAAGTTTCCACTCAAGTACTCTTATGTAATTGATGCGAACAACGTTCCTTTTGCTCGAATCCCTGGAGTGGGGGATAGGGTAATTCCAAACAAGGAACGCAGATTAGGACTAATCCTAGCAGCACACGAAGGGATAGCTTCTGCCCATGCAGGTGTTTCAGCGACAGTATCTTTACTCAAGCAAAGATATTGGTGGCCTGGCATTTGGAAACAAACTAAAAACTATGTTTTAGAATGTGATATTTGCCAACGGATGAAAGTCTCAACAGTGAAACGTCCTGCGCAGACACCCCTGTTAATTTCAGACAAACCATTAGCTTGTGTTTACCTGGACCACTGCGGTCGCTTGCAAAGGGACGGCAACTATAAATATATCATGGTTGCAGTGGATTCATGCTCTAGGTTCCTATGGTTATGGCCTCAGCGCTCAGCTGACGCTCGAACTGTTATAAAAGATTTGCGAGTCTTTATCGGCACATACGCAATAGGCACGCTACATTCTGACCAGGGTCCTGCGTTTAGCTCTCGGGCTTACAAAGAAGCCATGGCCAGTCTGGGCGTTGCATTGCGGTACTCCTCTCCATTCCATCCTGAGGGAAATTCGGTTGTGGAAAGGAAAAACCGGGACATAAAGCAGTCTATAACAGCTAGGGTATTAGGTTCGGGTGATGGGTGGGTCAAACACCTTAATGGGGTCCAACGCTCATTGAATAATCTGCCAAGAAGTTCTCTAGGGGGTCACTCCATATGAGGTCCTATTTGGGACAAGAATGTGGGTACCAGACCTTGAGCACGTAGGCACAGTGGTGGAAAATAAACCATTTGATATCAAAGATCGTTTGGCTGTTTTACAGGAACTCAATGAGTTAAGAACGAAACAAAGCAACGTATTCCTACAGCCAACCACCACTGGGGAAAAATCGGCGGTCCCAGCAAGGCCTGTCTGAATTCCAAAAGTTGGGGATCTAGTCAGAGAAAAGATTGCGGACAAGAAGGAATTTGGACCTTCTTACAGACAACCAGTACCTGTCCTAGCAGTTCAAGGAACAAGAACAGTACTTCTGCCGCCCCTTGCTGGAAGAAAGGAGAAAAGATTTGTGTCCATCGACCTGATCAAACCACAGTATGTGGCCAATACTAAATAGTAGGCCTCGTGGACTCCGACCTAGTAGCAGACGCACTCCTCTCGCTACTATCCAAGAGGTTCAGACTGAAAGACTGATAACAATCGAGAATACAGCTGTAACAGATGGAGGACTAAGCAACAACGCTATGGAACTCATCCCTCTTGAACACCAAGTAACAGTTCGTCCAAATACACCTGTCTACACCAATGTGGCAAGTGATGAACTGGTTCCAGTGATTTCTACAAATCCTGATGCAATTCCAACAATTGACAGAACTGCTTCTGGCTATTTCATTAACTTTGATACGTTCTCAGAAGATCCGAGTGAACCTGAAACGACGCCAGCATCATTAACATTCAAGCAGCAAGTACAAGACTTTCTTCACTTTCTGAAAAAAACTTATCTGGTTTCACCATGGATTGAACTCTGGATTATTTCTGGTATATTTGTTTTCCTGCTTTGGCTAGCTTTGGTTATGACTATGAGCGTGCTTATAAATGGCAGATACATCCATGTGAACACTGAAAGAAAAGATGTGAACTTACTTTTGAAACCACATAAATCTTCCCATCGTGAAGCAAGAGACTTGTCAACAGTGAACATCACAGCCGTTCCTATACAGGATGGTATAGTGTGGGACAAAACGGATTTTGATATCTTCGGCCCGACGGAACAATTGAACATTCCACATTTGTCATCAAGACAAGCTATTCTTGCCTGTAAATCTGGCTCACCTTTTGATCCCTGTCCTCCTAGAGTATTACATGCACTTGTGGACATTATTAATCCAACCATAAATCAAATAATTAACTCATCATTTGAATCCTCCAGTGTACCAGATAATTGGAAGATTGCGGCGGTAAAACCCCTCCAAAAAAAGAAAGTCGTGGACCCTACCACCCTCTCCAATCTCAGGCCAATCTCACTGTTACCATGGCTAAGTAAACTAGTGGAGAAGTTGGCCAATAAGCAACTAAATGATTTTCTGCAGAAGGAAAACATCCTACTTCCTAAACAATACGGGTTCAGACCTGGCCATTCAATGAAATCAGTGCTGCTTCACACAACGGAAATGTTAAAGCTGGCCCTAGACCAGGGCAAGGATGCAGTACTGATGCTGTTGGATTTATCGGCCGCGTTTGACACGGTCTCCCACGATATTCTGCGAGATAGACTTGCGACCAGTGGCGTTACTAATAAGGCGCTTGCCTGGTTCTCTTCTTTTTTAGAAAACAGACGCAACATAATTACCCTTGGCTGCCATAAGTCTGCAGAAAAACAGCTATTATCAGGGGTGCCACAGGGCTCTTCCTTAAGCCCAACATTATTCAATCTTTATATGACCCCACTGCTTGCCTTGATAGATTCCTTTGATGTCGAAGCCATTACATACGCAGACGACACACAGATCATCCTTACCCTTGACAAAAATTCCACTGCGGCGGAAGAAAAATTCTATCACTGCCTAACGGCAGTTATGAACTGGATGAAACTCAATCATCTGAAATGTAACAGCCAAAAACGGAAATCATGCTGTTCGGGAAAGCCAATCCCTTCACGCCCAGTCAATGGTGGCCTGCAAATATGGTTCCACCTCCAAATATTGCAGACACAGTACGGAACCTAGGGATTAAGTTTGATTCCACTCTATCTTTCCATAGTCAAGCTCTTTCTGTGGCAGGCATGTGCTTTCATACCATAAAAATCTTGAGAAAGTTCCTGGATCTACTCCCTATGAATGCTAGGAAGACAGTTGCTGTGGCACTGGTTCTATCGCGTTTGGACTACTGCAACAGCCTGTATGCAGGAGTAAGTAAGGCTGTTTAAAAAAAGTTACAGGTGGTCCAGAATGCAGCGGCCAGGTTGGTGCTTAGGCTACCCAGAGGATCCCCTTCAGTGGCAGCACTCCCACGACTGCATTGGTTACCAATCCACAAAAGGATCCTGTTTAAAGTTTTAATTATTACCTATAAAGCAATAAAAGCATTAGGGCCGACATATCTTAGGTCCAGAATACGCCCCTATACCACTCAACGCCTTTTGCGGTCATCTTCGGGTAACTTTCTAGCAGTCCCTAGATATCGTTTGAAAACAAAAGGAGGCAAAACCATAGCTGTTCTAGGGACTAGAGCCTGGAACATTTTGCCGCTCCAATTGAGACTGGCTCAATCAGAACGTCTCTTCAGGAAACTATTGAAAACATGGATTTTTGCTGTTCCTGACAACATCGTGTTCTCCCTTATATGATACTTGTTATTAATGCATCTCTTCATAATTAACCTCTCGATTTCTCCCTGCGATTTTCTTGATCACTTTCTGCTAGCGCCAAGAGGCTCCTTGGAGTGAACGTAGCGCTTTATAAATAACTTCATTCATTCATTCATTTGTTTAAAATTTCACTAAGTGATCTAATTTCGTCCAATACCTACTCTGATGATTGGGACTTTGAGACTGTTAATGACATAATGTTTGACCTAGAAAAATCTGCTGCATTTTCTAAAAGTGAATATTTAGAGGGTTCATCAGACTATGAACAGCTGTATTGTTATAACCATTATGGTCATCATTATTTGCATAAATCTGCATATCCTAGAAATGTGTTTATGTTTAACCAATGGGAGCATTGTCCTACACCACCACACGGTAGTTCAAAAACATTTGCTAACAAGTTTCCATATTTTTCAGGATACAATACATCTAATCCAGAAATGTTTTACTATAAAAATGTAAACAAGACAGGACTGAAAATTATGTTAACAAATACAAAACAGATTTATTCTGAATTATTTAATGCCCAACTGTCTAGACAGGGTTTCGACTTTTGGAAAGACACAATAGACACAAAAACTGTCTGGGGTACTAAAGATTGGCAAGTGCAGGGGACAGAAGCTTTATTTAGAGCCTGTATCATCCCTGAACAAATAATGTTTTTGAATGAAACCATCCAACAAACATCTTGTCTTGGACTAGCCAAGATCAAAGAGATGAACACACCTTCTGTACCAACATCTGTAAGTGATAACAATACACAGGCAGCGGTTACAGTTGACAAAATACTACAACTCAACAGATCTAATCCTGATTGGAGAAAATGGTTGATCTGGCCCACAGACACGAACAACTGTCAGGAAAGATTCCTGAATAAAACTCAGGGCTTTACTATTCAAAGGCCAGACCCAAGATACGTCCAAAGACAGCATCCGGGGATAGTAACAACATACAGTGTAGGTAAATTATGCCTGGATTGGCTGCAGAAATCTACACTACAGGATGTGAAACAACACTTATCCTTACTTAAAGAAGACGCAGACCTTAGGGAATTCTTGCTTGGACCTAGAAAACCGCGTCAAAAACGTTTCATATATGCCGGCATTTATGCTGCCTATAATGAAGCATGGAAAGTATCACAGATGGAGGCCGCAGAACGAATACGTGAACTTGATCGTATTAATTTAGAGAAAACTCTCTCTGTGGTCGACAATGGGTTAACAACTTTGTCCTCCAGAATATATTCATTGGACGGCATTGTATCCTCTGCTATCGACATACTGCAACAAGATTTGGCGATGTTACAACAAGGCCAATCTCAATTACGTTCTATTGTGTTATTAAGCTGGACGCTGCAATCTTTGCGTGCGGGCTATGCTTGCGTGCTGCCTTGGCGTTTTATCAACACGTCAATTCTGTTTGCAGAATACAATCTAACTGATAAACAGATCGAACTGGCACAAAGAGGAGCAAAGTATACAGTGCTGGGCATTGAAAAACTGGAAAAGTTACCATTCACAGTGGCAGAAAAACCAGCTACAGAATGGCTTATTCATGGCAAAATCACACTACCTGTGACTACTTTTCAGTTTCAGTATTGCCTCAAACAAATGCAAGCAGGCAGATATGAAAGGTTGGGTAAGGAATACATTAAGACATCTTGGAATTTACCATACACATATAGATGTTGGAGTGGGGATCGTGACGTGTTTCTGAGTGGTACACACTATAAAAATGCACTGAGCGGTACACTAATATGTCAGGACATTTCTTTACACGGGGCTTGTAATGGTTCTGTGGCAAATTTGTCGTGCCACCAGCAGGGTACACCAGCTGCTGTGATTAATCCAACGTTTGGACAACTTTCTAATGGGAGTTACCTCATGTTGAATGATCAGAGTTGCTGCGGCATGTTGCCAGGCATCCCATATCTAGTAACGGTCAACTCCAGGGTCACTTGCTGTATGCAAGTATTGTTTCCCCCAATAGACACAGTCAGGGAGTCGCCTTTGTGGCCTTTGCTGAACGTCTCTTTTATAAGATTTGATACTTTGAGCAGAATGAAAGCCATGCTTTTACAGCAAACAGTGCCTTTGACCTCGGCCAAAGAAACCTATGATCTACAAGTAGCAAGGACTTCGGCTGAGATACAGACTTTAATACGTACAAACTGCCCTATACATTTCGTAGAAATGATAGGACGTATCTTCAATATGTCTGATACAACCGGAATTGTACATGTATTTAAGAGCATCTGCTCCGGTCTGTTAGCACCTTTCCAGGCAATACTCAGAATCATCCCGAACTTTGCACATTCGGTGTTTGGTGGCATACCATTAATTCTAGCACTTGTTGCCGGAATTCTATTTCTCTTCCTGCTATTGCGCTATGGCCAGCCTATTCGCAGACATCACTCCGAGCGAAATGGAGAAAGCTCTCCTTGAACGAAAGTGCCGTGAGCGAATAGTACAGCTTTTGGGCATGACTCATCTACGGGAACTTAATACCACGTGGTTCCTGTCATTCAGACCAATCTGGCAAGATTGCATCTTACCTGTTCTACGATGCCTGCTATGCGGTGAAGAATGCGTGTTGGACACCTGTCTAACATTTCCATCAGCTACGCCAAAGGATGTCGATACTCTGCTGGTCCCGATAACGGCCCATGCTCTGTGTTGTCCCAGAGGCTACCTATCCTGATGTCAGCATTCATTGAGATCTCACAGACGCTTCTGGCTGCTGCTGAAGTACGAGAAAGATCTACAGGCACACAGGTAACAACGGACGCGAACATTGCTGAGGCAACCTATGCTGGAAGCGATGCTTCTCATCTCTGTGCAATTAATCTACTACACGAGGTGTTCCAACTGTCACCAACTACAGTGGATGATGTTTTGTCTATAGAAATAGATGATATCATGTTTACACCAGACCCGTAAACTGACTCTGATTCAGCATACAGTGTTCCAGAGATGCAGTAACAATTTGGCCTTCATTTTCAAAACAACTTGGAACTCTCCCAAAATTGAACATTTTTTTTCCCCATTTTTTCGAACGAAAATGGCACTACAATCTGCTTAAAGTAGAACTAACCTTATAATACAGACTTCAAGGTACTTCCACGGACACTTAGTCATCTTGTGTGTCTAAAACAGTTCATTAGTTTTCATGACATGAAATTACTTTGATTTTTGAACAACCTATCGATCATTTTCTGTCACATGTAAATATTACTGCTTATTTCATTCCAATTGCATTTATTTTCGAACTTTATGCCTGAAATGAAAAGCATTTGCTTCAAATGTACAGTACCTTTTGCATTTTTACTATGTTTTTTAATGCTTTTAAGAAATATTTTAAATATGCGGTACTCCATTTAATGTTTAGCATTTTAAATGTTTAGCATTTTAGTATTATCGTACACACGAAAGTGGAGTGGGTGTTGTATTCCTCTTAGGGTGTCCATAAACGGGCTTTCCAGTATCATGTCCTTATATAGGCACAATTCGCCCTGCCCTTATATAGGCATAAAATCCCAGCCCTTATTTAGGCATTAAACCGTGCACTCCAAATACAGGCATGGTCTCCGACATCCGTCCACCCTAACGTCACAACGAGTTCATGAAGAATAGACCCTTAGGCTTCGGGAGTTTCCCTAGCACAGGACTATTGATTTCTTCAAGGACTCATCTATTATGCATGAACCGTTATACCTTAGGGGTTCATTCATGACGTCTTCCGCTGTCCGATTCACGTCAATGCTAACATTCTGAGGTACCTCTCAGGTATAAATATACCTTCCCTAGCCCTTGTAAATCAGAGGAGACCTCGACTTCAGAGGAGCCCGTTTCCCGGCCTGATGCACTGAGAAGACGCTGTCATCCCTGCACGCGGAGAGTCCAGCTTCCAGTGATCTGACTTCCCTTGCGGGGTGTTGGAGTTCGAGTCTGGCAAAGAGATTCCTACCTCTCTCATTCTTCAGTATGGAGCTGACAAGAACCTAGAGGGACTCTTGGCATACTAGGCATACTAGACTTAACATACTCTTAGTATACCATAGTAAGGAATACTTCACCTACTTCATACCTCTCCCTACACCTAGGTTAGGTTAGGTACCTTGGGGTAGAACTAGATTAGAAACGCATCGTATGAGTACTCGCATTTTTAGTCTGTGTTATTTATGTAAAGGCATATGTACTAAAAGATAATGCTATCGCAGTATTATTTACTTCTACTGCTCACACAGTACATTATTTATCTCGCATACTGTCTTGTGATCGTAACAGCACATTTTACTTACACCAGAAACAAGACTGTTCAATAAATCTTTTATTGAAACGCCCGTCTATTCTTTCTGTGTAACTTTGAGGAAAACTAAGCATGCACGATTGAGCTGAGTGAAATAGTTATCTATTGTTTCCACGACTCTGGGACACGTTCTGATTCTAAAGGGAAACAAAGTGGTCATGTTTTGCGGCTGCCAGAAACTACTCCCTTCTTGTTATCCAAGGAGTTTCTAGTGGCCTCTGAGCTAGCTGGCACAAGTAATTAAGTTTAATATACTCGATAGGGACATACTGACCTTAGTCCTATGTCAAACCTATAGGATATATTATTCCAATGCGCAGAGCCTATTAGGGAAATAGGAGTAAACATTGAATAAGTCTCGGCCAGAGAGCTACAGCAGGGAAGGAACCTTGTGAGTAAACAATGAATGAGTCTCGGCCAGAGAGCTACAGCAAGGATGGAACCTTGTGAGTAAACATTGAATGAGTCTCGGCCAGAGAGCTACAGCAGGGAAGGAACCTTGTGAGTAAACATTGAATGAGTCTCAGCCAGAGAGCTACGGCTGGGCAGGAACCTTGTGAGTAAACATTGAATGAGTGTTGGCCAGAGAGCTACAGCAGGGATGGAACCTTGTGAGTAAACATTCAATGAGTCTCGGCCAGAGAGCTACGGCAGGGAAGGAACCTTGTGAGTAAACATTGAATGAGTCTCGGCCAGAGAGCAATAGCGGGGAAGGAACCCTGTGAGTAAACATTGAATGAGTCTCGGCCAGAGAGCTACAGCAGGGCAGAAACCTTGTGAGTAAACATTAAATGAGTCTCTGCCAGAGAGCTACGTCGGGGAAGGAACCTTCTGAGTAAACATTGAATGAGTCTCGGCCAGAGAGCTACAGCGGAGAAGGAACCCTGTGAGTCAACATTGAATGAGCGCTACAGCCAGAGAGCTAAGGCAGGGAAGGAACCTTGTGAGTAAACGTTGAATGTATCTCGGCCAGAGAGCTACGGCAGGGAAGGAACCTTGTGAGTAAACGTTGAATGTATCTCGGCCAGAGAGCTACGGCAGGGAAGGAACCTTGTGAGTAAACATTGAATGAATCTCAGCCAGAGAGCTACGGCAGGAAAGGAACCTTGTGAGTAAACGTTG
Source organism: Calotriton arnoldi (assembly GCA_963921515.1). Classification (NCBI taxonomy): domain Eukaryota; kingdom Metazoa; phylum Chordata; class Amphibia; order Caudata; family Salamandridae; genus Calotriton; species Calotriton arnoldi. The sequence continues at coordinate 442,613 of CAWUFW010012932.1, forward strand.
AATGAATCTCAGCCAGAGAGCTACGGCAGGGAAGGAACCTTGTGAGTAAACGTTGAATGAATCTCGGCCAGAGAGCTACGGCAGGGAAGGAACCTTGTGAGTAAACATTGAATGAGTCTCGGCCAGAGAGCTACGGCAGGGAAGGAACCTTCTGAGTAAACATTGAATGAGTCTCGGCCAGAGAGCTACAGCAGGGATGGAACCATGTGAGTTAACATTGAATGAGTCTTTTCCAGAGAGCTACAGCAGGGATGAACCTTGTGAGTAAACATTGAATGAGTCTCGGCCAGAGAGCAATAGCGGGGAAGGAACCCTGTGAGTAAGCATTGAATGAGTCTCAGCCAGAGAGCTACGGTGGGTCAGGAACCTTGTGAGTAAACATTGAATGAGTCTCAGCCAGAGAGCTACGGCAGGGAAGGAACCTTGTGAGTAAATGTTGAATGAATCTCGGCCAGAGAGCTATGGCAGGGAAGGAACCTTGTGAGTAAACGTTGAATGAATCTCGGCCAGAGAGCTATGGCAGGGAAGGAACCTTGTGAGTAAACGTTGAATGAATCTCAGCCAGAGAGCTACGGCAGGGAAGGAACCTTGTGAGTAAACATTGAATGAGTCTCGGCCAGAGAGCTACGGCAGGGAAGGAACCTTCTGAGTAAACATTGAATGAGTCTCGGCCAGAGAGCTGCAGCAGGGATGGAACCATGTGAGTTAACATTGAATGAGTCTTTTCCAGAGAGCTACAGCAGGATTGAACCTTGTGAGTAAACATTGAATGAGTCTCGGGCAGAGAGCTTCAGCAGGGAAGGAACCTTGTGAGTAAACATTGAATGAGTCTCGGCCAGAGAGCAATAGCGGGGAAGGAACCTTGTGAGTAAACATTGAATGAGTCTCGGCCTGAGAGCTACGGCGGGGAAGGAACTTTGTGAGTAAACATTGAATAAGTCCCGGCCAGAGAGCTACGGTGGGGAAGGAACCTTGTGAGTAAACATTGAATGAGTCTCGGCCAGAGAGCTACAGCAGGGATGAACCTTGTGAGTAAACATTGAATGAGTCTCGGCCAGAGAGCTACAGCAGGGATGAACCTTGTAAGTAAACATTGAATGAGTCTCAGCCAGAGAGCTACAGCAGGGATGAACCTTGTAAGTAAACATTGAATGAGTCTCGGCCAGAGAGCTACAGCAGGAAGGAACCTTGTGAGTAAACATTGAATGAGTCTCGGCCAGAGGGCTACGTCAGGGAAGGAACCTTGTGAGTAAACATTGAAAGAGTCTCGGCCAGAGAGCTACGGCAGGGATGAACTTTGTGAGTAAACATTGAATGAGTCTCGGCCAGAGAGCTACGGCAGGGATGAACCTTGTGAGTAAACATTGAATGAGTCTCGGCCAGAGGGCTACGTTAGGGAAGGAACCTTGTGAGTAAACATTGAATGAGTCTCGGCCATAGAGCTACAGCAGGGAAGGAAACATGGGGCATATTAGCAAGGGCTTTATCGCCGCTTTAGCGGCACTTTTTGCCGCTAAAGCGGCGATTTTTTTATCGCCCTATCAGCAAGCTGTCGCTAACAGGTGTTAGCGACAGCTTACTGGCGATAGCGGCCGGTTTTCCCATCGCCTTGCATGCCAGCGATAATTATCGCTAATGACATGCAAGGTAGGCGTTCCCAACTAAAAGCGACTGAAAACAGTCGCTAACACAACTTCCCCCTATTAGCAACGCAGGCGAAGCGATAACATTTTTTGCGCTAAGCGCGATTATCGCTAGAATTTAACACCTGCTAAAAACATGACTTACCTGTTTGTTGAATGGGAGGTGGATTGTCAGGCTAAGTCCACCATGGCGTTAATGCGTGAATATCGCTGGATTTCCAGCGATATTCACGCATTTTGCCGCTATCGCTGGATATTTTATCGCATTGGAGATAAACGTTGCTAATAGCATGTTATCTCCGCGATAATATCCAGCGATAGGCGGCGTTAAAAAAAACGCGCTAAGCACGGTTTGCGATAATTTTCGCCTGTTGTTGCTAATATGCCCCCTTGTGAGTAAACATTGAATGAGTCTCGGGCAGAGCGCTACAGCAGGGTTGAACCTTGTGAGTAAACATTGAATGAGTCTCGGCCAGAGAGCTACAGCAGGGCAGGAACCTTGTGAGTAAACATTAAATGAGTCTCGGCCAGAGAGCTACAGCAGGGCAGGAACCTTATGAGTAAACATTAAATGAGTCTCGGCCAGAGAGCTACAGCAGGGAAGGAACCATGTGAGTAAACATTGAATGAGTCTCGGTCAGAGAGCAACAGCAGGGAAGGAACCTTGTGAGTAAACATTGAATGAGTCTCGGCCAGAGAGCTATAGCAGGGAAGGAACCATGTGAGTAAACATTGAATGAGTCTCGGTCAGAGAGCAACAGCAGGGAAGGAACCTTGTGAGTAAACATTGAATGAGTCTCGGCCAGAGAGCTACAGCAGTGAAGGAACCTTGTGAGTAAACATTGAATGAGTCTCGGCCAGAGAGCTACAGCAGGGAAGGAACCTTGTGAGTAAACATTGAATGAGTCTCGGTCAGAGAGCAACAGCAGGGAAGGAACCTTGTGAGTAAACATTGAATGAGTCTCGGCCAGAGAGCTACAGCAGTGAAGGAACCTTGTGAGTAAACATTGAATGAGTCTCGGCCAGAGAGCTACAGCAGGGAAGGCACCTAGTGAGTAAACAATGAATGAGTCTCGGCCAGAGAGCCACAGCAGGGATGGAACCTTGTGAGTAAACATTGAATGAGTCTCGGCCAGAGAGCTACGGCGGGGAAGGAACCTTGTGAGAAAACATTGAATGAGTCTCGGCCAGAGAGCAATAGCGCGGGAAGGAACCCTGTGAGTAAACATTGAATGAGTCTCGGCCAGAGAGCTACAACAGGGCAGAAACCTTGTGAGTAAACATTAAATGAGTCTCTGCCAGAGAGCTACGTCGGGGAAGGAACCTTGTGAGTAAACATTGAATGAGCGCTACAGCCAGAGAGCTAAGGCAGGGAAGGAACCTTGTGAGTAAACGTTGAATGAATCTCGGCCAGAGAGCTACGGCAGGGAAGGAACCTTGTGAGTAAACATTGAATGAGTCTCGGCCAGAGAGCTACGGCAGGGACGGAACCTTCTGAGTAAACATTGAATGAGCGCTACAGCCAGAGAGCTAAGGCAGGGAAGGAACCTTGTGAGTAAACATTGAATGAGTCTCGGCCAGAGAGCTACAGCAGTGAAGGAACCTTGTGAGTAAACATTGAATGAGTCTCGGCCAGAGAGCTACAGCAGGGAAGGAACCTTGTGAGTAAACATTGAATGAGTCTCGGTCAGAGAGCAACAGCAGGGAAGGAACCTTGTGAGTAAACATTGAATGAGTCTCGGCCAGAGAGCTACAGCAGTGAAGGAACCTTGTGAGTAAACATTGAATGAGTCTCGGCCAGAGAGCTACAGCAGGGAAGGCACCTTGTGAGTAAACATTAAATGAGTCTCGGCCAGAGAGCTACAGCAGGGCAGGAACCTTATGAGTAAACATTAAATGAGTCTCAGCCAGAGAGCTACAGCAGGGAAGGAACCTTGTGAGTAAACATTGAATGAGTCTCGGCCAGAGAGCTATAGCAGGGAAGGAACCATGTGAGTAAACATTGAATGAGTCTCGGTCAGAGAGCAACAGCAGGGAAGGAACCTTGTGAGTAAACATTGAATGAGTCTCGGCCAGAGAGCTACAGCAGTGAAGGAACCTTGTGAGTAAACATTGAATGAGTCTCGGCCAGAGAGCTACAGCAGGGAAGGAACCTTGTGAGTAAACATTGAATGAGTCTCGGTCAGAGAGCAACAGCAGGGAAGGAACCTTGTGAGTAAACATTGAATGAGTCTCGGCCAGAGAGCTACAGCAGTGAAGGAACCTTGTGAGTAAACATTGAATGAGTCTCGGCCAGAGAGCTACAGCAGGGAAGGCACCTTGTGAGTAAACAATGAATGAGTCTCGGCCAGAGAGCCACAGCAGGGATGGAACCTTGTGAGTAAACATTGAATGAGTCTCGGCCAGAGAGCTACGGCGGGGAAGGAACCTTGTGAGAAAACATTGAATGAGTCTCGGCCAGAGAGCAATAGCGCGGGAAGGAACCCTGTGAGTAAACATTGAATGAGTCTCGGCCAGAGAGCTACAACAGGGCAGAAACCTTGTGAGTAAACATTAAATGAGTCTCTGCCAGAGAGCTACGTCGGGGAAGGAACCTTGTGAGTAAACATTGAATGAGCGCTACAGCCAGAGAGCTAAGGCAGGGAAGGAACCTTGTGAGTAAACGTTGAATGAATCTCGGCCAGAGAGCTACGGCAGGGAAGGAACCTTGTGAGTAAACATTGAATGAGTCTCGGCCAGAGAGCTACGGCAGGGACGGAACCTTCTGAGTAAACATTGAATGAGCGCTACAGCCAGAGAGCTAAGGCAGGGAAGGAACCTTGTGAGTAAACATTGAATGAGTCTCGGCCAGAGAGCTACAGCAGTGAAGGAACCTTGTGAGTAAACATTGAATGAGTCTCGGCCAGAGAGCTACAGCAGGGAAGGAACCTTGTGAGTAAACATTGAATGAGTCTCGGTCAGAGAGCAACAGCAGGGAAGGAACCTTGTGAGTAAACATTGAATGAGTCTCGGCCAGAGAGCTACAGCAGTGAAGGAACCTTGTGAGTAAACATTGAATGAGTCTCGGCCAGAGAGCTACAGCAGGGAAGGCACCTTGTGAGTAAACAATGAATGAGTCTCGGCCAGAGAGCCACAGCAGGGATGGAACCTTGTGAGTAAACATTGAATGAGTCTCGGCCAGAGAGCTACGGCAGGGATGAACCTTGTGAGTAAACATTGAATGAGTCTCGGCCAGAGGGCTACGTTAGGGAAGGAACCTTGTGAGTAAACATTGAATGAGTCTCGGCCATAGAGCTACAGCAGGGAAGGAAACATGGGGCATATTAGCAAGGGCTTTATCGCCGCTTTAGCGGCACTTTTTGCCGCTAAAGCGGCGATTTTTATCGCCCTATCAGCAAGCTGTCGCTAACAGGTGTTAGCGACAGCTTACTGGCGATAGCGGCCGGTTTTCCCGATCGCCTTGCATGCCAGCGATAATTATCGCTAATGACATGCAAGGTAGGCGTTCCCAACTAAAAGCGACTGAAAACAGTCGCTAACACAACTTCCCCTATTAGCAACGCAGGCGAAGCGATAAAAATTTCGCGCTAAGCGCGATTATCGCTAGAATTTAACACCTGCTAAAAACATGACTTACCTGTTTGTTGAATGGGAGGTGGATTGTCAGGCTAAGTCCACCATGGCGTCAAGCGTGAATATCGCTGGATTTCCAGCGATATTCACGCATTTTGCCGCTTATCGCTGGATATTTTATCGCATTGGAGATAAACGTTGCTAATAGCATGTTATCTCCGCGATAATATCCAGCGATAGGCGGCGCAAAAAAACGCGCTAAGCGCGGTTTGCGATAATTTTCGCCTGTTGTTGCTAATATGCCCCCTTGTGAGTAAACATTGAATGAGTCTCGGGCAGAGAGCTACAGCAGGGTTGAACCTTGTGAGTAAACATTGAATGAGTCATGGCCAGAGAGCTACAGCAGGGCAGGAACCTTGTGAGTAAACATTAAATGAGTCTCGGCCAGAGAGCTACAGCAGGGCAGGAACCTTGTGAGTAAACATTAAATGAGTCTCGGCCAGAGAGCTACAGCAGGGAAGGAACCTTGTGAGTAAACATTGAATGAGTCTCGGCCAGAGAGCTATAGCAGGGAAGGAACCATGTGAGTAAACATTGAATGAGTCTCGGTCAGAGAGCAACAGCAGGGAAGGAACCTTGTGAGTAAACATTGAATGAGTCTCGGCCAGAGAGCTACAGCAGTAAAGGAACCTAGTGAGTAAACATTGAATGAGTCTCGGCCAGAGAGCAATAGCGCGGGAAGGAACCCTGTGAGTAAACATTGAATGAGTCTCGGCCAGAGAGCTACAACAGGGCAGAAACCTTGTGAGTAAACATTAAATGAGTCTCTGCCAGAGAGCTACGTCGGGGAAGGAACCTTGTGAGTAAACATTGAATGAGCGCTACAGCCAGAGAGCTAAGGCAGGGAAGGAACCTTGTGAGTAAACGTTGAATGAATCTCGGCCAGAGAGCTACGGCAGGGAAGGAACCTTGTGAGTAAACATTGAATGAGTCTCGGCCAGAGAGCTACGGCAGGGACGGAACCTTCTGAGTAAACATTGAATGAGTCTCGGCCAGAGAGCTACAGCAGGGATGGAACCATGTGAGTTAACATTGAATGAGTCTTTTCCAGAGAGCTACAGCAGGGATGAACCTTGTGAGTAAACATTGAATGAGTCTTTTCCAGAGAGCTACAGCAGGGAAGGAACCTTGTTAGTAAACATTGAATGAGTCTCGGCCAGGGAGCAATAGGGGGGAAGGAACCTTGTGAGTAAACATTGAATGAGTCTCGGCCAGAGAGCTACGGCAGGGATGAACTTTGTGAGTAAACATTGAATGAGTCTCGGCCAGAGAGCTACGGCAGGGATGAACCTTGTGAGTAAACATTGAATGAGTCTCGGCAAGAGAGCTACGGCAGGGAAGGAACCTTGTGAGTAAACATTTAATGAGTCTCGGCCAGAGAGCTACAGCAGGGAAGGAACCTTGTGAGTAAACGTTGAATGTATCTCGGCCAGAGAGCTACGGCAGGGAAGGAACCTTGTGAGTAAACATTGAATGAGCGCTACAGCCAGAGAGCTAAGGCAGGGAAGGAACCTTGTGAGTAAACGTTGAATGTATCTCGGCCAGAGAGCTACGGCAGGGAAGGAACCTTGTGAGTAAACGTTGAATGAATCTCAGCCAGAGAGCTATGGCAGGGAAGGAACCTTGTGAGTAAACATTGAATGAGCGCTACAGCCAGAGAGCTAAGGCAGGGAAGGAACCTTGTGAGTAAACGTTGAATGTATCTCGGCCAGAGAGCTACGGCAGGGAAGGAACCTTGTGAGTAAACATTGAATGAGCGCTACAGCCAGAGAGCTACGTCGGGGAAGGAACCTTGTGAGTAAACATTGAATGAGTCTCGGCCAGAGAGCAACATTGGGGAAGGAACCTTGTGAGTAAACACTGTATGAGTCTCGGCCAGAGAGCTACAGCGGGGAAGGAACCCTGTGAGTAAACATTGAATGAGTCTTGGCCAGAGAGCTACAGCAGTGAAGGAACCTTGTGAGTAAACATTGAATGAGTCTCGGCCAGAGAGCTACAGCAGGGAAGGAACCTTGTGAGTAAACATTGAATGAGTCTCGGCCAGAGAGCCACAGCAGGGATGGAACCTTGTGAGTAAACATTGAATGAGTCTCGGCCAGAGAGCTACGGCGGGGAAGGAACCTTGTGAGTAAACATTGAATGAGTCTCGGCCAGAGAGCAATAGCGCGGGAAGGAACCCTGTGAGTAAACATTGAATGAGTCTCGGCCAGAGAGCTACAACAGGGCAGAAACCTTGTGAGTAAACATTAAATGAGTCTCTGCCAGAGAGCTACGGCAGGGACGGAACCTTCTGAGTAAACATTGAATGAGTCTCGGCCAGAGAGCTACAGCAGGGATGGAACCATGTGAGTTAACATTGAATGAGTCTTTTCCAGAGAGCTACAGCAGGGATGAACCTTGTGAGTAAACATTGAATGAGTCTTTTCCAGAGAGCTACGGCAGGGAAGGAACCTTGTGAGTAAACATTGAATGAGTCTCGGCCAGAGAGCTACGGCAGGGACGGAACCTTCTGAGTAAACATTGAATGAGTCTCGGCCAGAGAGCTACAGCAGGGATGGAACCATGTGAGTTAACATTGAATGAGTCTTTTCCAGAGAGCTACAGCAGGGATGAACCTTGTGAGTAAACATTGAATGAGTCTTTTCCAGAGAGCTACAGCAGGGAAGGAACCTTGTGAGTAAACATTGAATGAGTCTCGGCCAGGGAGCAATAGGGGGAAGGAACCTTGTGAGTAAACATTGAATGAGTCTCGGCCAGAGAGCTACGGCAGGGATGAACTTTGTGAGTAAACATTGAATGAGTCTCGGCCAGAGAGCTACGGCAGGGATGAACCTTGTGAGTAAACATTGAATGAGTCTCGGCAAGAGAGCTACGGCAGGGAAGGAACCTTGTGAGTAAACATTTAATGAGTCTCGGCCAGAGAGCTACAGCAGGGAAGGAACCTTGTGAGTAAACGTTGAATGTATCTCGGCCAGAGAGCTACGGCAGGGAAGGAACCTTGTGAGTAAACATTGAATGAGCGCTACAGCCAGAGAGCTAAGGCAGGGAAGGAACCTTGTGAGTAAACGTTGAATGTATCTCGGCCAGAGAGCTACGGCAGGGAAGGAACCTTGTGAGTAAACGTTGAATGAATCTCAGCCAGAGAGCTATGGCAGGGAAGGAACCTTGTGAGTAAACATTGAATGAGCGCTACAGCCAGAGAGCTAAGGCAGGGAAGGAACCTTGTGAGTAAACGTTGAATGTATCTCGGCCAGAGAGCTACGGCAGGGAAGGAACCTTGTGAGTAAACATTGAATGAGAGCTACAGCCAGAGAGCTACGTCGGGGAAGGAACCTTGTGAGTAAACATTGAATGAGTCTCGGCCAGAGAGCAACATTGGGGAAGGAACCTTGTGAGTAAACACTGTATGAGTCTCGGCCAGAGAGCTACAGCGGGGAAGGAACCCTGTGAGTAAGCATTGATTGAGTCTCAGCCAGAGAACTATGGCGGGTCAGGAACCTTGTGAGTAAACATTGAATGAGCGCTACAGCCAGAGAGCTAAGGCAGGGAAGGAACCTTGTGAGTAAACGTTGAATGAGTCTCAGCCAGAGAGCTACGGCAGGGAAGGAACCTTGTGAGTAAACGTTGAATGAATCTCAGCCAGAGAGCTAAGGCAGGGAAGGAACCTTGTGAGTAAACTTTGAATGAATCTCGGCCAGAGAGCTACGGCAGGGAAGGAAACTTGTGAGTAAACATTGAATGAGTCTCGGCCAGAGAGCTACGGCAGGGAAGGAACTTTCTGAGTAAACATTGAATGAGTCTCGGCCAGAGAGCTACAGCAGGGATGGAACCATGTGAGTTAACATTGAATGAGTCTTTTCCAGAGAGCTACAGCAGGGATGAACCTTGTGAGTAAACATTGAATGAGTCTCGGCCAGAGAGCTACAGCAGGGAAGGAACCTTGTGAGTAAACATTGAATGAGTCTCGGCCAGGGAGCAATAGGGGGGAAGGAACCTTGTGAGTAAACATTGAATGAGTCTCGGCCAGAGAGCTACAGCAGGGATGAACCTTGTGAGTAAACATTGAATGAGTCTCGGCCAGAGAGCTATAGCAGGGAAGGAACCTTGTGAGTAAACATTGAATGAGTGTTGGCCAGAGAGCTACAGCAGGGATGGAACCTTGTGAGTAAACATTGAATGAGTGTTGGCCAGAGAGCTATAGCAGGGAAGGAACCTTGTGAGTAAACATTGAATGAGTGTTGGCCAGAGAGCTACAGCAGGGAAGGAACCTTGTGAGTAAACATTGAATGAGTCTCGGCCAGAGAGCTACGGCAGGGATGAACTTTGTGAGTAAACATTGAATGAGTCTCGGCCAGAGAGCTACGGCAGGGATGAACCTTGTGAGTAAACATTGAATGAGTCTCGGCCAGAGAGCTACGGCAGGGAAGGAACCTTGTGAGTAAACATTTAATGAGTCTCGGCCAGAGAGCTACAGCAGGGAAGGAACCTTGTGAGTAAACGTTGAATGTATCTCGGCCAGAGAGCTACGGCAGGGAAGGAACCTTGTGAGTAAACATTGAATGAGCGCTACAGCCAGAGAGCTAAGGCAGGGAAGGAACCTTGTGAGTAAACGTTGAATGTATCTCGGCCAGAGAGCTACGGCAGGGATGAACGTTGTGAGTAAACGTTGAATGAATCTCAGCCAGAGAGCTACGGCAGGGAAGAAACCTTGTGAGTAAACGTTGAATGAATCTCAGCCAGAGAGCTACGGCAGGGAAGGAACCTTGTGAGTAAACATTGAATGAGTCTCAGCCAGAGAGCTACGACAGGGAAGGAACCTTATGAGCAAACATTGAATGAGTCTCGGCCAGAGAGCTACAGCAGGGATGGAACCATGTGAGTTAACATTGAATGAGTCTTTTCCAGAGAGCTACAGCAGGGATGAACTTTGTGAGTAAACATTGAATGAGTCTCTGCCAGAGAGCTACAGCAGGGATGAACCTTGTGAGTAAACATTGAATGAGTCTTCCAAAGAGCTACAGCAGGGATGAACCTTGTGAGTAACATTGAATGAGTCTTTTCCAGAGAGCTACAGCAGGGATGAACCTTGTAAGTAAACATTGAATGAGTCTCGGCCAGAGAGCTACAGCAGGAAGGAACCTTGTGAGTAAACATTGAATGAGTCTCGGCCAGAGAGCTACAGCAGGCAAGCAACCTTGTGAGTAAACATTGAATGAGTCTCGGCCAGAGAGCTACAGCAGGCAAGGAACCTTGTGAGTAAACATTGAATGAGTCTCGGCCAGAGAGCTACGGCAGGGATGAACTTTGTGAGTAAACATTGAATGAGTCTCGGCCAGAGAGCTACGGCAGGGATGAACCTTGTGAGTAAACATTGAATGAGTCTCGGCCAGAGAGCTACGGCAGGGAAGGAACCTTTTGAGTAAACATTGAATGAGTCTCGGCCAGAGAGCTACAGCAGGGATGAACCTTGTGAGTAAACATTGAATGAGTCTCGGCCAGAGAGCTACAGCAGGTAAGGAACCGTGTGAGTAAACATTGAATGAGTCTTGGCCAGAGAGCTACAGCAGGGATGAACCTTTTGAGTAAACATTGAATGAGTCTCGGCCAGAGAGCTACAGCAGGGAAGGAACCTTGTGAGTAAATAATGAATGAGTCTCGGCCAGAGAGCCACAGCAGGGATGGAACCTTGTGAGTAAGCATTGAATGAGTCTCGGCCAGAGAGCTACAGCAGGGAAGGAACCTTGTGAGTAAACATTGAATGAGTCTCAGCCAGAGAGCTACGGTGGGGTAGGAACCTTGTGAGTAAACATTGAATGAGTGTTGGCCAGAGAGCTACAGCAGGGATGGAACCTTGTGAGTAAACATTGAATGAGTGTTGGCCAGAGAGCTACGGCAATGAAGGAACCTTGTGAGTAAACATTGAATGAGTCTCGACCAGAGAGCTATGGTGGGGCAGGAACCTTAGGAGTAAACATTGAATGAGTATCGGCCAGAGAGCTACAGCAGGGATGGAACCTTGTGAGTAAACATTGAATGAGTCCAGGGCCGGACTGGTACTTTGAGATTATTTGAGATATTATTAAAGATAATAATTAATATTATATATATATATATATATATATATATATATATATATATATATATATATATATATATATATATATATATATATATATCCAATATTCGACCTCTTCACTGGGAAGCAATCGGAAGGACACAGCGGGGGCATCAAGAAGACTCTTTATTGCAGGAAATGTGGCATGACGCGTTTCGACAGTAATTGTCTTTATCAAATGCCTTCACTATATATATATATATATTAATAGATAATATAATATATTATTATAGACTATTAAAGAGACCTTTGCAAGATTTTGAGCTATTGGCATTGTAAATGATAATGCCTTTTATTTATCTGTTTTGAAAACTTGCAATAATAAAAGGCATTGTCATTTACAACACCAATAGCTCAAAGTTTTGAAAATGCGAGACCTATTGCATTGCAAATGCTTGTTTTCAAATACCACTGTGTTGTCCAATAAAAACATCCAAGCTCGAAGTATGTATGTGAACATGTACTCTATATTTTCTATAGCAGGGAAAATGGGTGTCTCAATAACGTTATTTAGAGCAACTGTGCTTATTGATGTAGTCGCACATTACAGGAGTACAGAGGGCAACATCCCATATTACCACAGTACAGGACCCAGTTTACTGCCCCCAAGTGCAGCAGCCAGTGCTTACTGGTTTAAACTGCACGTTCCCATGCCCTAACACCCCCCTAGCCCATGGCACCTGAATTGTGACTGCGGTTTACCTTGAACAACTGTAACCTCTTAAATCCTGGTTTAACTTATTTTGAATCAGATGGACATAGAGTGTCCTGTGCTGTGACCATTGTTGAGAGATGCGCGGTATCCTTCCGCCGTTTAACCCTTTCCCTCATAAATTATGCCTCCACCCCCCCCCACTCATCAGTGGCTGCAAAGAACATTTTCCACTCGGTGCATACAGGAATCACATTCTCAAAACACGTGTGAGCCTGGCCTGCCTTTGCCTTGTAATTACTCCTCTGAATGAAGAGAGGGACATTCATTGTATATAAAACAGGCAGATGACTCTAGGCAATCAGAAATCAAACTTTATGGCAGTCCTGTGAGTACTGCACATGAGTGTTGTGCTGATCTCTTTGGGGACCATCGAGTGTAGGGCTCCATAATCCCCTTTACCGCATGTTCCCACATATATAACAGCTAAAAGGTGAGTTATAGCTCTGTTCAACACCCCCACCACACACAGATTGGATCTACATAAAACCTGAAATACCTGCACTAGGGTGTCACTTGCTAACTGCATGCCACATTTTATGCAAATTCATCAAATTATGCTTAAGTTAAAAACATCTGAATATTTTATCCCCCCCCTTCAAGTTTTCTGAATAAAGTTCTACATTATTGCCATGTTTGCTGTTTATCCCTTTAGCGGTCTATTCCTCTTTCAGCAACATTTCCTATGGTAGCTGTAACATAAACTGATACCTCATCCCCTGACCGACCCGTTCCCTTCCTTTCCTTTGCCTTCTTTATAAAATCTATGTGTGCAATAAAGAATTGAACATTTGGGGAGTATTTTTGAGACGTAAAATAGTTCCTCATCCATTACAATGCAAAACTTCAGAGGAAACCGAGTAATATTCCTGGGTGAAGCCAAAACACTTTAAACATTTAAAGAAGCATTAACTGTCATACAAACAGCTCCTTGTGTCACGCTCAATGCCTTGTTCCAAACTAAGGGGCTGATTAGGATGGCAGTCCGACTTTCATCTGACCGCCACCCTTTCGCAAATGGGACCGCCCAACAGGCTGTCGGCAGTCTCGTCAGAGGCATTAGGATGCGACCGCCACCACGTCGGTCGCAATGCCTATTGTTTTGCATTGCGGCGGGTGCGGCTGGCTGCAGCACATGCTGGCTGCAGCACACGCTGGCTGCAGCTCACGCTGCAGTGCAAAGAGGGAACACTTAACAATTCCCTGCACTTCGTGGCAGGCACCTGGTGCAGGGATATGCCATAGGTGCCCCCCAAAACCCACAGCTGAGGGCCAGCGGGGGGGCCCACTACGGGCCCCCAATGTCCCTTTCCATCTGTCATGGCAGGTTAACTGCCATGAAAAGTCAGGCGGAAAGGGACATTGTTATCCCTGCGGCGGTGCCTGGCAGGCACAGCCACCTTTGTAGGGAATACAACCCCCTCCGCCGCACCGGCGTGCTCAAGGAGCCTGTCGGATGATTGGTAGTCTGTTTTTCCAACCGCCAACCATCCAAAAGCTATTGTAATATGGAGGGCGCCACCACCGACGGGTCTCACCGTCATTGTAATCAGCCGCTAAGTGTGTTTTAATCAACGCCACTGAAGTTACCATGTAAAACTTTGTAAAGGGGGCTTTGCGCACCTGTGTAAACTTCTAGGGGGTCAAAGTACCATTCCTCAGATGAGATCCCTGAAGCACCTATTTCTTTAAAGTATCTTCAACAAAATTTCTCAACTCCATGGAGTACTTATTTCTCAGGCAACAGTGCTAAACCCTCTGTGGAGCTTTGTGAATAAAACTGGATGCAAATTAAAGTAATCTGTAAGCTGGAGCATATATTACGACCTTGGCAACAACCCTCCGCTCCCTCTAAACAGCATTGGGTGGAAATTTCTAAAGAACAGACACCCTTGTGTACTAAAGAATGGTAGCAACTAGTACATACGAGTCACAAAGTCTGCAAGAGATAGATGTCAAAGGCTTGCATGTCAAACTGACCATTACGAACTGGATCAGTTAACTACCATGAAAGGCAGAACTAGGACTGTCACAAGAATATTTAAAAAAAGAAATCTGGTTTCTAACGGCATTATGAGTGCATCAAGTAACTACTAGGCAACCCTATGAAAAAAACTAAAAACAATTCTCGAAACTAAACTGTCAACGTAGGGAGCATTCCATTCTGTGCACCCCACATGGTAGCACCACTGGTCGACCTCCAGTAACATCAGTTAGAATAAAAGGTTTTGTTAGGCAGCATTGGCAGGTGGTAGATTCAGCACAGTAACAACGCGAAGCAGCAAGATAGGAAGGAGTCCACCTAGCAAACCTTACTTTCAACCCCACTTCTCATATGAGGACGTCAACAAGGGAGTCAGGACAAGACAGAAGCAGCTACAAAAACAAGTTGTGTCACCAAACGCAGCCACACCCTTCAACCTCCGAAAGACGTTTCGATTGAATTGGCGATTTGGTGCACGATATATAATTGTGTGCTCTATTCTGTGTCGCAACACTGTGGTGCAGGGGTCTCAAAAGTTCTCTTGACAAGCTACAAGTTCACTTATTCAACCTCTCACTTATATGCAAGCATTCACAATGCCATTTCCCTCCCAAATACAGACATATGAATTACTCAGCATATGAGCCCAGAGAGAATGGAGCAAGGTGTAAGCAAGTACACTTAAAGCGCCTTGTGTCCTATTTGCGAAAGGGTGGCGCTCAAATAGCCGCTCCTTTTAGCTACAAAAAATAGAAGGAAATGATCAAGGTGAATGAGAATGGCATACACAAAGAATGCTGTAGGAGCTTAACCACAGCCAAAGAAGTGCACTAGCATCCACAATGAAGCAACCACCCTAAGGGCTACCTACATCTGAAGCCGAGAACTGCCAACGGGCCTGATACCCACGGCTTTGCACTCAAGTGACCAGCAACCACCCAATTTTAGACATGGATCTGGTAACTGCTGCGACTGAACACGTGGCGACTGCGGATTTGGCAGCTTCATCTGCCAAACCGTTACCAACAGCATGTGCGCCCACACGCTGGTGGCCAAGAGTGTGTACAACCTGTGTGAGAGGCAGACGTTGTTGTAAATCTGCCACTCGAACCCAAAGCGTTTTATGCTTGATTGTGCTGCCTTTTGCATCTCTATAGTCATTTTGTTACCAAAAGAATAGATTGTTATTATAAGACTGAACACAGTAGTAAGAATCACATACAATAAGAGTAGTCACATCTGGATTTGCAAACTCAAGTGCTAGCACCAATGCACGCAGCTCGGCCAATTGTGCAGTACTGTCACCCAGTGCTTGAGTGTGCACCACAGTTGATTTGAACGCTCCGCTCACAAAAGAACCTGCAGCAATGGCACACGCCGCTGAATAAGCATGCTTGGAACCCGTGGCCGGCTGTGCCGAACCATCGGTATAGATTATACATTCGTAATCCTCAAGCGGTAGCAAAGACAGAGGAGGAGGATGAACGAATTCATACTGCAAAAACTCCTGTGTTAGTAGCGAAGAATCAAAGATAAAGGTGACATCCGGAGATGTCAAAGATGTTGCCCATTGTATCCAACGGGGGTGCAAAGCTTTAGAGTTAGGAACACTTGCTTTCGTCACTGCCTCAAGGGCAGGATAGGGTGTTACCACCAAAATACGTTTTACCTGTGCCAGTGCGCGTTCCTTTAGAATCGCCATTTGCACCGCAGTCAAAACTTTCTCCACAGAGGAAAACCGCATTTCTGCAGAGGTGTATAGATGTGACTTGTATGCAATCGGTACTGTGTCACCTTCGTTAAAGGTTAAGTACGTGAAACCCACTGCCCCTGGGATGATTCTAATCACCAGGTTTGTGTGGTTGTCACGAGTCAACAAGAATTTAGATTCAAGTAGATCAGACTGCAAGGACTGCAGTATTGAGTTATGCTCAGGAAGCCAGCAAGACTTCGAAAAGTTAGGTTGTATCAAAGCATAAAGAGGCTTGATACGCTGTGCATATTCGGGAATGTAAGTACGCCCGAAGTTCAGAAAACCCAGCAAAGACTGAAGCTTCTTCAGATTGGTTGGAGGGCACAAAAGTGCGCATTTCTCCAAGAAATGGGGGGCTAAGCCCTTACCTTCATTGTTGAGCTCATAGCCCAAAAACAAAACGGTAAATTCAGCAATATGAGATTTGGCAAAGTTAAACTTGTAACCTAAAACCGCAAATTCGAGAATAATGCGGTCCACTCGTGAAAGATGCTGGAATAATTCGTCGTCTGTCAGGTAGATATTGTCGACGTACGAACATGCATCTGGGTCTATGCCGTCCAACAAAGAGACGACAAGTGCAGCGAATACACCTGGACTGTTTTGTAGCCCATAGGTAAACGCCGGAATTCGAATAATTTGCCACCGGATGTAAAAGCGCTCCATTGGCTACTCTCCGAGGCCAAGTTGTGCGTGTAGAATCCATTGGATAGGTCAAGTGTAGTTTTATATTTCTTACGAACAAGACTGTCTACTAGCGCAGAACTATGTGTATTTTGCACCGCAAAGGTTCGACAATGAGAGTTCAAATGCCGGTAATCTAAAACTAAGCGGTACGATCCATCGGGTTTAGAAACCGCGAAAAGGGGATTATTCATTGGTTATATGCATGTTTCAATGACTCCCTGATATTCTAACTGATTCAGAATTTCGGAAACGGGGCCTTTTGCATCCCGTTTAATGGGATATTGGGGTTGTGGCTGTGGCAGCGACCGCAAAGGTATTTCATGGGGTGGTGATTCTTCATCCCAGCCCACATGGTTGCGGTATAACCCTGGAGCCAGGGACACAGCCCATTCGGCTGCTAGAGCCCCAGCTTCATCCTTAGGGACATGTCGAGAGAAGCTCGGAATGATTACATCCTCCCTTCTATGAGCAGCAAGCACGAATGGGGGCGGCCAATCCGTCTCTGCTAACAAAATGTCATATGAAGAGGTCAGATTTTCCCAAAAAATCCCTTTAATAACACGCTGTATATCACCTTCAATTTGAATGACAATATTAAATAGTCTGTCAGGTGGTGCCACTCGGGTGTCTGCTGTCTCGACAGTAACAAATGTTTCAGTTGCTGTCGCCTCCACATGAGGACGTAGTGCCTCTCGCACTATGGTAACTTCCTCTGCGCTGTCTAGGAGCGTCACTGCCCAAGTCCAATTCAGGAGTCTCGTTCTCACCGTCTGTGGCATATTTTGCTGTTACAGCGGCAACTTTTTTCTTCTGAAATTGTGGGCGAGGACGTTGAAATTCTTCTGATTTCCCTCTGACCTGTTGTCGAGGTTGGTCTCGCCCTGTGGAGCCTCTCGGCCCCTTCCTCTATCCTGGCGATCTCCTCCACCAGCCTGCGAAGGCGTCGGTTCCTGTAAAGAACGAGGAGAACGCGAATCAGGGACGTGGAATCTCTCTGGAGACTTAATTCTCGCCCTATCACGCAAATCATATGTGCGTTCAGAAGAAACAGAAACCGGGATGCGCCTCGCGACCCCGACTTCGTCTGTTGCTTACCTTGTTTTTTCACCCTCCAGCTCTTTTTAGTAAAAACTGGTTTCTCATCTTTCTCAGACTGAGTTTTCGGTTGTTGTTGCGATTGAGTTTGCGTTTTAGCAAAAGGCTTAATTCCCAGGCTATTTCGGCCAATTGTTTTGTAAGCCTGGGCAATAATTTTTGGTAACTCGCGCGGCCTAACCGGGATTTTTACTTATACTGGCTTGGAGACACTGCTTCCGTATTACTCTCTTCATCGAGCACGGAATTGCGCCGCTTACTGCCCGAACACGGAGCACTTTTATCAAGTAAGATTTAGGATTGAAGTCAGCGGTTCACGTGGATACCGGGCTGCGGCTGTCTCTTTTGTTATCTTTACATTTTGCCTTGTTCCCGCTCGGTTTAGTCACTATACATTAGTTATTTGTCTCCTTTGTTATATTAACCTCTACCTGTTTTCAAGCGCTTGCTTTATTATATTTTGAGGCATTGCGAGTTTTGCTCTTATGTGAGCGTTTCATGGTATTACTTATTAGGCGCTTGGCTTAGGATAGGCTTTGCCGTCTTCAATAGCTCATTTTTTTTTTTTTTTTGTACGACCAACTTTTATTTTATGTTTGCTCCGCCACTCTAGTACGTTAGGTACACACTCCATTTAGCGCATCATAGCCCCCGCCCATGTTCTCTTGTGAGTCACCTTTTTCGCATTCTTATAGCTCACCGTATGAGATGTGAGAGGTTAGGGTGTCATTTCAGAAATCCTGTTATGTAATGTTTTTCAGCCGTTCTAGTCTGTTCGTTCACTGAACAGTTTACTTTTTATTTATATACCCTCATAACTACCACGGAACGGCATAACGGAGGCAATTGTTTTTCCTCCTACTTTCTTGGACCATCCATTTGTACATACACTTGGAGGTTAGTGAGTTCCACTGCGTTTCACCGATCATACTTTTGCAATTGATTAGAATCTCTAGTCATATGGATCTGTTTTCCCTTATCACCAGGCTCCATACCTCCTAATTTCTCTGTCCTGCGACGGACTTGATGCACTTTGGACGCGCACTGTACCTTGCGGCGCACTTATTCATACTCGCCTTGGTAAGCGCCTTTACATTAATCTGGCATTTTAATGAAGCCCTTTCTTCGCTCACTTTTTCTTTTCCAGCACAGTGTCTTGGGAGCTTTTGTGGTCTTCTGTTCTTCTTACTGTATAATGGCATTTGCCATACAATGATTCACTTTTATCACTTGTCAACACGGGTGTACTGACTGTTCACCCTTTTCTCAATGATAGTCTCCTCCCGCACTATACCTCATATGTCACACACCATAGCATACTCGGTTTTCACTCAATCTTGCACTTTTTATAAAAAAGTCACCAACTAGTTTGCAATTTTAAGAACTGCAGGCTATATTTTTGGTTTTATTTTAAAAAAAATTCTTAATTAAAAATTATTTTAAATAATTTTGTATACATTGTATGATATTACAGCCCTGAAGAAGCCCATGTTTGGGCGAAACGCGTTGGCTGTCTTGAATACCATTTATGAATAAAAACAAGCAAAGATTACAAGCTACGACGTGGAATTGATATTTAACTTATTTATTGTATATACCTTTGAAGTGTTATTTTGCATATATTGCCTCTCATACCCTTGTGAATAATATTGTGATTTGTGGTCATGTGGCAGCTGGCCATCTGAGGTGGGCAATATCCGACTACTCTTTGTGACTTGTCTTGACGGTGCAATCGTCTGCAACCCAGCTGCTTGCTTCATTTATCAATAGACTTTTTCAGGGTTGATTGCACGCTTGACGCACATTTACGTTCTTAAAACATTTAATAACGAAGATGAGTTTTGATGACGATAGGGAGGAGCTAGCGAAAGACCTCTTCAAGCAGAATAGTGAAATCAAGTTAGTAGTATCGAATGTTGGCAACCAAAAGGAAGGGTTGAAATTGAAATTCCAAAAACTTGAAAGACTTAAAAAAACGAGCTATCGAAGTGGTGGGACGGGGTCACTCTTAAAAGGTACCTGGAGAATAAGAAAGTACCCAGAGGCCTTAGGATCCTGACATTCCCCAGCATCGATGATTTAGATCCAGACCTGCTCTCAGAATGGGAAGATAATTTGCACAATTCCTCATTTAACATGATGAGGATACTCATAGCTCATGCAGATAGGAGGTGTGCTAAGCTCCGGACTGAAATAAAAGCTCTGGAGGATGAGATTAAACAACTTAACCTAGTTGAGGCGACTACCAAAAATTATGCCATACTCAAAGAACAGATTACAGCGCATCAATCAGCAGTGAAGAGTAGGAAACTTCACAAGATAGTACGAGATGATCGTGATTATGAGAATGGGCGTATCTTCACGTTCGCTACAAGGTTTGACAATATACAAGTCCCTAATGTAAATTTCTCCGCCACACCAAGCACAGGGAGTGTACGTATTCGTAGAAATTGTAGCGAAGATGACAATTTTGAAGCCCATACCGCACTTACCATGGACAGACTGCACAGGAGGGGTTACGTACCAAGCGTCTTGCACTCAGCTAGGAATCGGGCCAGGAACCTTAAGAGAAAAGACATACTTAAGAGTAGCAGCAAGGGCAGCAGAATGGGTAAGGAGAGACTCTCATTCATTACGACACACTCTAGACTCAACCATGAGGTGTTCAAGATCCTTACCAAACATTGGCCACTGCTTAAGGGGGTACCTGGAGTGAATAACATCATCACTCAGAAACCATCCATGACTTTCAGGAAAAGCAGAACAATTAGGGACTCTCTGTGTCCTAGCTACACAATACCTAGAACACCTCAACAACAGAGTTGGCTGCGCAAACCTCTGGGGTTCTATACTTGCAGTACCTGCAACATTTGTAATTTAGGTGTAATAAAATCACCACCTTTAGTTACAACACTGGCACACATCATAAGATACGGCATTTCATTAATTGTCTGACTAGCTTTGTGATATACATATTGATCTGAGGTTGTAGTAAAATTTATGTGGGCAGCACAGCAAGACAACTCAAAACTCGCATACAGGAACACCGTAGAGCGGTTGCGAATGGGGACACCTCATATGCCCTAGTCTCACATGAATGTAGAGATGGGGTAGATAGATCCAAATTTCGCTTTCATGGTATTGATATGGTGTTGCCCAACAAACGGGGTGGAAACAGAGAACTGACCTTAGACAACTTGAAGCTAGGTGGATTTGTACTCTGCGATCTGCAACTCTGGGCCTCAACATTGACAATGAAATGCATTATTTTCTGTAGTCACTTTACTAATTTTGCAGCTTCCAACAATGATAATAAAATCTGAGGACTCACCACTGTATGTATCTCTATTCACTATTACGGCAAATGAGTATATTTTATGCTTTTCCATCTATCTCTTACCACATATACGAATGTGATTGTTTCCATAATATTCTTGAACCTACATATGTGTATCATGGTTTCCCCGCTCTATACTATAACAACTTATTTTAGAGCTGATTGGAATTTTAACTTACACTTTTTTAACGATCAGTATTATGGCTGTACTTGGACTGTATATTAATAGTAGCAGCATTGGCAATGATAGAACCTGAAACATGTTACCAGTGATTACGCAGTTCATCTCTTTTATTTAAAATAATGTTCACCACCATGGCACATAGAACGGATAAAAGTCACTGATGCCACCTCTATCTGTGTCTTTCCCCCTATCTGCTCCCCTATTAGCACGTATGGACTATCAAGGATCTTCTCATTTTTGCCATTATGGCACATACTTTTGGTCGAGTAGCGTGAATTTAACTTTTTTTTCGCGCGTCTAAATCCTGGTCCACTAATTCTTTTTCCACCACTTTTGGTAAATATCAGAGTATCGCCTCTCATGCTCCCATAATTTTCGTTGTGATGCAGTGGTCCCACATGGCCTCTTTTTACTCATAGATTTAGAAACGCATTATGCTTACATACATCATTCTACTGTTATCAGGTTGCCCAGTTACGATGGTAACGAGGGTCACTAGCAACATGGCGGGCTCAGTTCGTTGGTGTACGTTCTAGTCTCTCTTCCCTTTTTTTGGCCCCTTACCCGGAAGTACCTAACCGGGATTTTTACTTATACTGGCTTGGAGACACTGCTTCCGTATTACTCTCTTCATCGAGTACGGAATTGCGCCGCTTACTGCCCGAACACGGAGCACTTTTATCAAGTAAGATTTAGGATTGAAGTCAGCGGTTCACGTGGATACCGGGCTGCGGCTGTCTCTTTTGTTATCTTTACATTTTGCCTTGTTCCCGCTCGGTTTAGTCACTATACATTAGTTATTTGTCTCCTTTGTTATATTAACCTCTACCTGTTGTCAAGCGCTTGCTTTATTATATTTTGAGGCATTGCGAGTTTTGCTCTTATGTGAGCGTTTCATGGTATTACTTAGTAGGCGCTTGGCTTAGGATAGGCTTTGCCGTCTTCAATAGCTCATTTTTTTTTTTTTTTTTTGTACGACCAACTTTTATTTTATGTTTGCTCCGCCACTCTAGTACGTTAGGTACACACTCCATTTAGCGCATCAAAGCCCCCGCCCATGTTCTCTTGTGAGTCACCTTTTTCGCATTCTTATAGCTCACCGTATGAGATGTGAGAGGTTAGGGTGTCATTTCAGAAATCCTGTTATGTAATGTTTTTCAGCCGTTCTAGTCTGTTCGTTCACTGAACAGTTTACTTTTTATTTAGATACCCTCATAACTACCATGGAACGGCATAACGGAGGCAATTGTTTTTCCTCTTACTTTCTTGGACCATCCATTTGTACATACACTTGGAGGTTAGTGAGTTCCACTGCGTTTCACCGATCATACTTTTGCAATTGATTAGAATCTCTAGTCATATGGATCTGTTTTCCCTTATCACCAGGCTCCATACCTCCTAATTTCTCTGTCCTGCGACGGACTTGATGCACTTTGGACGCGCACTGTACCTTGCGGCGCACTTATTCATACTCGCCTTGGTAAGCGCCTTTTACATTAATCTGGCATTTTAATGAAGCCCTTTCTTCGCTCACTTTTTCTTTTCCAGCACAGTGTCTTGGGAGCTTTTGTGGTCTTCTGTTCTTCTTACTGTATAATGGCATTTGCCATACAATGATTCACTTTTATCACTTGTCAACACGGGTGTACTGACTGTTCACCCTTTTCTCAATGATAGTCTCCTCCCGCACTATACCTCATATGTCACACACCATACTAGTTTGCAATTTTAAGAACTGCAGGCTATATTTTTGGTTTTATTTTAAAAAATGTTCTTAATTAAAAATTCTTTTAAATAATTTTGTATACATTGTATGATATTACAGCCCTGAAGAAGCCCATGTTTGGGCGAAACGCGTTGGCTGTCTTGAATACCATTTATGAATAAAAACAAGCAAAGATTACAAGCTACGACGTGGAATTGATATTTAACTTATTTATTGTATATACCTTTGAAGTGTTATTTTGCATATATTGCCTCTCATACCCTTGTGAAAAACTCGCGCGGCCTGTCCAATTCTGGGACCAAAGCCAAAGCATTAGCTACTTGAAAGTTAACTGCATCGCCCTTGACATTCGCAAGGATCAACTCAGCTACTACGTCAAACACTCCCACCAGTCTCATCCCTAATTCCACAGCCGCTTCAGGGCCATGTTCATCCTGTACTCGTTTAATAACAGCGGGGAGAACCGTCATGGAAGGAGTGCCGAAACACTTCGCATATACTGCAGCGAATACCCTACCCCAGTTGTTGCATGCAGTCAACTCCGGTACTAAGTCTTTTGGCAAACTAATCGTCAAAATCCTGTGTTTATCCACAGGAGTAGTATTTGGAAAAACTGCCTCCAGCTGGTCAAATTTCTCTGCAAGCCAATAAGATAAATCGTCCTTATTTTGTGGGCGCTTGCCCATCACCGAATTAACCATGACAGGACTTATAGTAACACCGCCTGCTCCAGCTGGATGGGCTGCAACTCCAGGCGGGGCTGCCTGGATGTTGCCTGTAACATATTGTACTAAAGCTCTGTGCACTCGTGATTAAAGACGAATGCATATGACGCAGTTCAGCGACTGCCACTGTCATATAACGCGGATGTGGAGTATACCCGGCCAAGACAGGCCAAGTGGCCCCATCAATTGATAAGGGGCCTAAACGAACCGCGGTAACCGGTTGGGGGAGGACGCCATCAAACCAAACACGGTGTTGCCACGCCGTGAGAGGTACTTCAAGATTCCTATACGGTCTATAGTTATTTGGAACAACGGTGGCTTCATATTCATGGAACAAATTATCAGCCCCGTCGACCGCAGGAAAAGTGACCCAAGAGTAAAACACCTCAAAGTGGTAAGCTGGATCTGCTTGTACCACAAAGATCAGATCGACACCTGCGTCTGGCACACCATACACTGTTAAGTGAGCTCGGAGTGCAGCGCGACTATATGCCGCAATTTGTACAGCCATTATAAGGCTAAAAGTTTTCGACAACCGAATATGTGAGGCAGCACAATAGAGGGTATTTTTTAAGAAACCTTTTACTAACTTCAAGCTTGAAAGAACCTATAAAAAGTCAATATAGGAGGTATCACCGTCACACGCGCTTCCGGAAGCGTTTGTGAAGGGAGTTGTGGACAAGCACAAGTACTACTCAAGCGTCTCGCAGATAAGCAGCCCACTCGTTGGTAGCACCATGTTGTAGGGATTCTGCACATACACAGAGCTATGCACAGGATAATAGGACCTCGGAATATAGTGGTGAGCCTTATACCTTAGCACCTAACACCCCAATCCGACTAGCTTTAGCGTCTCCTTAGCAACAATGCTGCTAATTATTAGACAACCCAGAACACGGTATCTCTCTCTCAGGACTCGCAGAAGCAAGGACACCCTTTCATTACTCACTCATACTTGTCCACAACGTGCGTAATAAGAGACACTGTATAGTTTAAAATGTTTATTTTAACTAACGTGCTCTAAGGTACAGTACACGTGTCAGTACTAACAGCATAATGCATAAGAATAAAACAATAAGCATAGTTACAATTCGATAGAATATAAACGGGGAAAGCATTTCATAAAGCTGCCAATATATATAGCTAAATGAGTACACCACCCTCCCCGTGCTAGTATCTAGTTTATTAGAAAAATAGAAGACCTCTGGGCTTTGGCTGGCAGACCCCCATACCTCAATATCTAGATGCAATGGGTTACATCATCAGACAAGCACAGCTCTTCTCTCTGGAAAGGTTTTTCTCCAAGTCCCCCCAACAGTGAAAATCACAATATTAAAGGCACCCGAATTCCTTCAGTGCAGTGGCATTCAGTGTTATGTCTAATTACGAGGGGCTGACCAGATCAGCAAGAACAAGGCACATTGTTTTCCGACCTTGTACACAATGTGCAGACGCAACCCATAAGCAACAAGAAAGAATGTGAAAGGCAGATAGTCCCAAAATAGCAGAGGCTGGGGGGCACAGAGTAGCGTGCCCAAGGAGGCATCATGGCAGCCAGGCCTAAGCTAACTTAATAATGCAAATCACGAATCTACAAACCACACGACAGGTGCTCCCGTGGGTGTTGGCCCTAGAACCCCCTAAGTCTAAAGGGGTTTGCTCAAAGTCCTCTCCTAAGTGTCCTTAAACTTTAAAATAGCAACCGCGACTTTCGCATAGCATTGTACGGGGCTCGCGGCTGTGTTCTCACACTGCACACGTCCCCCGTGGGTCTCCTGGGTCACTACCTTGGGTGGTTCCTTGGGGTCCCAGCGATTCTACGTGCTCTAGGCACTGTGTCTAGTCAAGTCGTGGTTCTTATACCACTTTCTTAATATATGGTTTGGTCCCCCCCTGGGGCCCATTGTATATTGTGCTATATTACTGTCGTTTTAGTGCTTTAACTTTGTGTATCTTGCACTTTAATCTCCTAAAGAGATTAGTAGTGAGTGTTTAGTAATAAATACATATATTTTATATATACCTTGTGTGGTTCTCCTTTCATTTAGTTATTCAAGAGGTTATAATCTGGTAAACCAAGCTGCTTTACACTCCTTCAAGACTTAGCCTGAAGGCTGCTCTCCATAGCTACCACTAGGATAGCTTTCAATAAAGGTTGTCTTTAAACCTATCATCAATAAGGGTCGTTTGGACTGGTGCAAGGTGCCCACTATAACTAGTGGACAGCATATACCAGGCCAACTTCTCACATTGGTGTGCAGCAGTTGGATTCAAGCTTGCTATTGCTTTACCAGATAATCTCTTTGAGTGACTAACTGAAAACCACTATAGGTACATAGGTACATATAAATCAAGTCTAGAATACAGTAAGTTCTACTGAACTTAGAGTTGTGTGTCAAGGGCTTAGCACACCCTTTCTACAACTCAAGAGAGTTTAGTAGCCCCACTAGAGTAGGTAGGTGCACACACCACACCACACTAGTTATGTCTTCAAGGCCAGAAGCCAGTGGGCCTCTGACAACTAAGTATGACCATGTGTCATACCAAGAATTGAGGACTATGTGTGCCTCTAGGAAATTGAAGACAGGGAAAAGCCCAACTACACAACATCTCATAAAGTTGTTGCTTGCAGATGATCTCAGAAAGACCTCAGGGTCTGATGAGGTAGGCAGAGTGGGTGGGGCAGCAGAAGAGGAAAGGCCAGGTAGTGAACACTACTATGACCCAGACTCTGATGCTGGCCAGGAGGATCAAAATGATTC
The DNA here is from genome assembly GCA_963921515.1 of Calotriton arnoldi. Classification (NCBI taxonomy): domain Eukaryota; kingdom Metazoa; phylum Chordata; class Amphibia; order Caudata; family Salamandridae; genus Calotriton; species Calotriton arnoldi. The sequence continues at coordinate 468,969 of CAWUFW010012932.1, forward strand.
TAACCTGGACAATCCAATCTTTCCTGAAGGTGAGGAAGAAGGGCCCAGAGGGCCCCTCTTCACTCCACCTGGAAGGGTTAACAGTTTACCAAGAAGGTATATATCTCCTTCTCAGGAATCTAATCATTCTGGTATATCTGTAGGAACCTATATTTCTCAAAGGACCTCTGCTTCTAGGAAGAGAGAGACTTCCTATGAGAAAAAGTGCCAACTGCTTGAGTTTGAGAAAGCTAAGCTTAGGATCAAGAGAGAGCAACTGGCCTTAGATAGGGAATCCCTGGAGCTCCAGAGAGCTTCACAAAGGTTGGGGCTAGACTAGAGCCCCATGGTGGCAGCAACAATATCCCTAGTGGTAGAGAAAGGACTCATGACCATAGGAACCTGAGCAAGATTGTCCCTCCAATATCAGAGTGGGGATGACATCCACAAATGGATAACTGCACTTGAGAGGGCCTGTAAGGTACAGAGGGTCCCTCAGGAGCAGTGGGCAGCAATCTTGTGGCTCTCCTTTGCAGACAAAGGTAGAGACAAGCTCCTCACTGTCAGAGAAGAGGATGCTGCTAACTACAAGGTCTTGAAGAGTGCACTGATTGATGGGTTTGGCTTAACCACGGAACAGTACAGGTTAAAGTTCAGAGATACCCAAAAGGCACAGACTCAAGACTGGGTTGAATTTGTAGATTGTGCTACTAAGGCTCTGGAAGGTTGGATACATGGCAGCAAGGTGCATGACTTTTTAGTATTGTACAATTTGATTATGAGGGAGCAGATCCTTAATAATTGTCAAAACCAGCTTTTACACCAGTACCTGGTGGACTCTGATCTGACCTCTCCCCAAGAATTGGGAAAGAAGGCAGACAAATGGGTCAGAACCAGAGTAAAGCCAAAGAATCAGGGTGGTGACCAGAAGAAAGATTCTTCCAAGACCCATGAGAAAGGTGGGGATAAATCAAAAGACAAGTCCCCTACAGGGCCCCAAAAGTCCTCTTCTGGGGGTGGGTCCCAAACTCCTTCCTCCCCTGAAAAGAAACCATATTGCCATGTTTGTAAAAAGCCTGGCCACTGGAAAATTGATCCCAGTTGCCCTAGGATTGGCAATAAAGAAAATGTTCCTCCTAGCAATACTACCACTCCTCCTGGTACTACAAGTAGTAATCCCCCCGTTGGTAGTAGTGCACCCAAAAAGTTAGGTGCTTTTTCATGGGGAACAGAGGTGGACCATCATTTAGAAAGGTCCCCCTCATAGGCCTCCTCAGTCTGTGATGGTGGTATGGGATTTGCCACTTTTACTATGAGTCCCAATACTTTGGGCAAGTACAGACAGGAGCCCCTAATCAATGGTCAGAAAGCTATGGCATTCAGGGACACAGGGGCTAGTGTCACCATGGTGACAGGGAAGCTAGTCCCCCTCATCAGCTTTTACCTGAGTTTAAGTACCAGGTGACCAACATTGATGTTATCAGAACAGATCACCCCATGGCCATAGTCAATCTCAGCTGGGGAGGGGTCACTGGCCCAAAGAGAGTGGCAGTGTCCCCAAACTTGCCTGTGGATTGCCTAATGGGCAATGATCTGGAGATTTCAGCCTGGGCTGAAGTTGAATACCAGGCCCATTTAAGAATGTTAGGCCTCCCTGAGAGAGTTAGTGGGGCTGTGAGGGCCACAGCCCAACCCCAGGGAAATTTTGGAGTGATGGAGCCTGAAAGAATGGCGCACTCTCTTCCTCAAGAGAGCACAAGGGTTGAAGATAAGTCTTCTTCCCCCAGACTATAGGTAAGGGTCAGCTTCCTCAGGGAACTGATCCTACCCCTGGTGAAGGAACTGCCCCAGAGGTAGTCAGGCCTGGCCTGGCCACCCCCCTGATGGCAGGGGACCCTTCCAAGGTGGTACCCAGTCTGGAGCAGGTAACCTGCCCCTCTCTACCCTACCTTAGCCAGCCCAGGGCTGCAGAGGTCAGGGAGGTCAGCGGACCCCACAGGGCCCCCTGTCCAGAGGAACCCCCCCATCAGCAGATTAGGGGCACCCAGTCTAGTAGCCCTAGCCAGGTGAAAATTCCTCAACACACTGAGGGATCCCTCTTACCCTTGTGTAGGGACCTCCCCCAGATTGACTCTGTTGGGCAAAAGCAAACCTGGGACCAAAAGGTACCAAACCTGCCATGTCCCTCCAGTGTTCCAACCAAAGGGACCCAACCACCAGCTGTAGGCAGCCAAAGGTTGACCCTTAGGGCCGGATACAACTCAGTCATGGAAAGAAAGGCCTCCATGGTGACCAGTGATCTGAGGAAGCTGAGACCAACTTTATTAGGGCCTCACTTCTCTACTAAGACACCCCACCAGCCTTTTACTTTGCCAAAACACACTACAGGTAGTAATTCCCAATGGTGGAGATCATCCCATGCCCTTGGGGTTAGGGATTGCTTAGTGGACCATAAGATAGGGGATAACCATGCTAGTGCAGGTTCTTCCTTATATGGCCACTTAGTCAATAAAGGCTCAACTGGACAAGGTTAGCCTTATCTCCTTTCGTTTGGGGGGGGGGTTATGTAGGAAGGTGGAATCTGACTGCCTGGTTGCCCCCACTTTTTTCCTGGTGTTTTGCTGGTTTTCGACTTAGTTGACTGGGATCCTGCTATTCAGGACCCCAGTCTATCTGCTTTCCCCTTTTAAATTGATGTATGTACTTTAGGTACACTCCAGATTGGATTCTGGGGTACCCTTGTGAGTCCCTAGTATATGGTATACTATGTACCCAGGGCATAGGTACCCCAGAGGCCTACCAGGGGCTGCAGCATGTATTATGCCACCCCTGGGAAGCCTTTTAGTATGACACAACAGGTCTGCTACAGCAGCCTGTGTAAGGTGATGTATGCACCCCTTACTGAGATATAGGTTCCCTATGTCTCTCCATATCACTTCACATATATACCTCAGTCACCCTTATGGCAGGTCTTAACAATCCTGAAGCGATACCAAAGGGGATGATGGACGGAGCGTTAGAGTAAATCAAACACTCACCCCCAGTCAACTGATCTGGGTTTAATCCATCATCATACTTTAGCTCACTCCACCACCCCAGTTCAGACAGGGCCATATGCAATCAGTCTGACCCTAGCCTCATGGGAACAGTCCAGCCCGAACTGCCAAGCCATGTCTTCCTGGACCGGAAACAAGCATCCTGGGACCGGCTTCGGGTTCAAAACCCTCATCAGCCAGGCTATCTTGAATCCAGTTGCAAAGTGAGCAAGGGACCCACGTCTGGGCATACCTGCCAACTTAGGGCAAACAGCGATGCCAAAGGGGATGATGGACGGAGCGCTAGAGCAAATCAAACACTCACCCTCAGTCAACTGATCTGGGTTTAATCCATCATCATTCTTTAGCTCACTCCACCACCCCAGTTCAGACATGGCCATATGCAAATCAGTCTGACCCTGTGCTCATGGGAACAGTACAGCCCGAACTGCCAAGCCATGTCTTCCTGACCGGAAACAAGCATCCTGGGACCGGCTTCGGGTTCAAAACCCTCATCAGCCAGGCTATCTTGAATCCAGTGGCAAAGTGAGCAAGGACCCACGTCTGGGTATACCCTGCCAACTTAGGGCAAACAAAGCGATACCAAAGGGGATGATGGACGGAGCGCTAGAGCAAATCAAACACTCACTCCCAGTCAACTGATCTGGGTTTAATCCATCATCATTCTTTAGCTCACTCCACAACCCAGTTCAGACACGGCCATATGCAAATCAGTCTGACCCTGTGCCTCATGGGAACAGTCCAGCTCGAACTGCCAAGCCATGTCTTCCTGGACCGGAAACAAGCATCCTCGGACCGGCTTCGGGTTCAAAACCCTCATCAGCCAGTCTATCTTGAATCCAGCGGCAAAGTGAGCAAGGGACCCACGTCTGAGCATATCCTGCCAACTTAGGGTGAACAAGCGATACTAAAGGGGATGATGGACGGAGCGCTAGAGCAAATGAAACACTCACCCCCAGTCAACTGATCTGGGTTTAATCCATCATCATTCTTTAGCTCACTCCACCACCCCAGTTCAGACATTGCCATATGCAAATCAGTCTGACCCTGTTCCTCATGGGAACAGTCCAGCCCGAACTGCCAAGCCATGTCTTCCTGGATCGGAAACAAGCATCCTGGGACCGGCTCGGGTTCAAAACCCTCATCAGCTAGGCTATCTTGAATCCAGTGGCAAAGTGAGCAAGGGACCCACGTCTGGGTATACCCTGCCAACTTAGGGCAAACAAAGCGATACCAAAGGGGATGATGGATGGAGCGTTAGAGCAAATCAAACACTCACCCCCAGTCAACTGATCTGGGTTTATTCCATCATCATTCTTTAGCTCACTCCACCACCCCAGTGAGCTAAAGAATGATGATGGATTAAACCCAGATCAGTTGACTGGGGGTGAGTGCTTGCAATGTTCAACACTCCGTCCATCATCCCCTTTGGTTTTGCTATGTTCGCCCTAAGTTGGCAGGGTATGCCCAGACATGGGTCCCTTGCTCACTTTGCCACTGGATTCAAGATAGCCTGGCTGATGACGGCTGTAAGCCAGAAACCGGTCCAAGGATGCTTGTTTCCGGTCCAGGGAAGACATGGCTTGGCAGTTCGGGCTGTACTGTTCCCATGAGGCACAGGGTCAGACTGATTTGCATATGGCCATGTCTGAACTGGGGTGGCGGAGTGAGCTAAAGAATGATGATGGATTAAACCCAGATCAGTTGACTGGGGGTGAGTGCTTGCAATGTTCAACACTCCGTCCATCATCCCCTTTGGTTTTGCTATGTTCGCCCTAAGTTGGCAGGGTATGCCCAGACGTGGGTCCCTTGCTCACTTTGCCACTGGATTCAAGATAGCCTGGCTGATGACGGCTGTAAGCCAGAAACCGGTCCCAGGATGCTTGTTTCCGGTCCAGGGAAGACATGGCTTGGCAGTTCGGGCTGTACTGTTCCCATGAGGCACAGGGTCAGACTGATTTGCATATGGCCATGTCTGAACTGGGGTGGCGGAGTGAGCTAAAGAATGATGATGGATTAAACCCAGAACAGTTGACTGGGGGTGAGTGCTTACAATGTTCAACACTCCGTCCATCATCCCCTTTGGTTTTGCTATGTTCGCCCTAAGTTGGCAGGGTATGCCCAGACGTGGGTGCCTTGCTCACTTTGCCACTGGATTCAAGATAGCCTGGCTGATGACCGCTGTAAGCCAGAAACCGGTCCCAGGATGCTTGTTTCCGGTCCAGGGAAGACATGGCTTGGCAGTTTGGGCTGTACTGTTCCCATGAGGCACAGGGTCAGACTGATTTGCATATGGCCATGTCTGAACTGGGGTGTCGGAGTGAGCTAAAGAATGATGATGGATTAAACCCAGATCAGTTGACTGGGGGTGAGTGCTTGCAATGTTCAACACTCCGTCCATCAACCCCTTTGGTTTTGCTATGTTCGCCCTAAGTTGGCAGGGTATGCCCAGACGTGGGTCCCTTGCTCACTTTGCCACTGGATTCAAGATAGCCTGGCTGATGACGGCTGTAAGCCAGAAACCGGTCCCAGGATGCTTGTTTCCGGTCCAGGGAAGACATGGCTTGGCAGTTCGGGCTGTACTGTTCCCATGAGGCACACGGTCAGACTGATTTGCATATGGCCATGTCTGAACTGGGGTGGCGGAATAAGCTAAAGAATGATGATGGATTAAACCCAGATCAGTTGAATGGGGGTGAGTGCTTGCAATGTTCAACACTCCGTCCATCATCCCCTTTGGTTTTGCTATGTTCGCCCTAAGTTGGCAGGGTATGCCCAGACGTGGGTCCCTTGCTCACTTTGCCACTGGATTCAAGATAGCCTGGCTGATGACGGCTGTAAGCCAGAAACTGGTCCCAGGATGCTTGTTTCCGGTCCAGGGAAGACATGGCTTGGCAGTTCGGGCTGTACTGTTCCCATGAGGCACAGGGTCAGACTGATTTGCATATGGCCATGTCTGAACTGGGGTGGCGGAGTGAGCTAAAGAATGATGATGGATTAAACCCAGATCAGTTGACTGGGAGTGAGTGCTTGCAATGTTCAACACTCCGTCCATCATCCCCTTTGGTTTTGCTATGTTCGCCCTAAGTTGGCAGGGTATTCCCAGACGTGGGACCCTTGCTCACTTTGCCACTGGATTCAAGATAGCCTGGCTGATGACGGCTGTAAGCGAGAAACAGGTCCCAGGATGCTTGTTTCTGGTCCAGGGAAGACATGGCTTGGTAGTTCGGGCTGTACTGTTCCCATGAGCAACAGGGTCAGACTGATTTGCATATGGCCATGTCTGAACAGGGGTGGCGGAGTGAGCTAAAGAATGATGATGGATTAAACCCAGATCAGTTGACTGGGGGTGAGTGATTGCAATGTTCAACACTCCGTCCTTCATCCCCTTTGGTTTTGCTATGTTCGCCCTAAGTTGGCAGGGTATGCCCAGACGTGGGTCCCTTGCTCACTTTGCCACTGGATTCAAGATAGCCTGGCTGATGACGGCTGTAAGCCAGAAACCGGTCCCAGGATGCTTGTTTCCGGTCCAGGGAAGACATGGCTTGGCACTTCGGGCTGTACTGTTCCCATGAGGCACAGGGTCAGACTGATTTGCATATGGCCATGTCTGAACTGGGGTGGCGGAGTGAGCTAAAGAATGATGATGGATTAAACCCAGATCAGTTGACTGGGGGTGAGTGCTTGCAATGTTCAACACTCCGTCCATCATCCCCTTTGGTTTTGCTATGTTCGCCCTAAGTTGGCAGGGTATTCCCAGACGTGAGACCCTTGCTCACTTTGCCACTGGATTCAAGATAGCCTGGCTGATGACGGCTGTAAGCCAGAAACCGGTCCCAGGATGCTTGTTTCCGGTCCAGAGAAGACATGGCTTGGTAGTTCGGGCTGTACTGTTCCCATGAGGCACAGGGTCAGACTGATTTGCATATGGCCATGTCTGAACTGGGGTGGCGGAGTGAGCTAAAGAATGATGATGGATTAAACCCAGATCAGTTGACTGGGGGTGAGTGCTTGCAATGTTCAACACTCCGTCCATCATTCCCTTTGGTTTTGCTATGTTCACCCTAAGTTGGCAGGGTATGCCCAGACGTGGGTCCCTTGCTCACTTTGCCACTGGATTCAAGATAGCCTGGCTGATGACGGCTGTAAGCCAGAAACCGGTCCCAGGATGCTTGTTTCCGGTCCAGGGAAGACATGGCTTGGCAGTTCGGGCTGTACTGTTCCCATGAGGCACAGAGTCAGACTGATTTGCATATGGCCATGTCTGAACTGGGGTGGCGGAGTGAGCTAAAGAATGATGATGGATTAAACTCAGATCAGTTGACTGGGGGTGAGTGCTTGCAATGTTCAACACTCCGTCCATTATCCCCTTTGGTTTTGCTATGTTCACCCTAAGTTGGCAGGGTATGCCCAGACGTGGGTCCCTTGCTCACTTTGCCACTGGATTCAAGATAGCTTGGCTGATGACGGCTGTAAGCCAGAAACCGGTCCCAGGATGCTTGTTTCCGGTCCAGGGAAGACATGGCTTGGCAGTTCGGGCTGTACTGTTCCCATGAGGCACAGGGTCAGACTGATTTGCATATGGCCATGTCTGAACTGGGGTGGCGGAGTGAGCTAAAGAATGATGATGGATTAAACCCAGATCAGTTGACTGGGGGTGAGTGCTTGCAATGTTCAACACTCCGTCCATCATCCCCTTTGGTTTTGCTATGTTCGCCCTAAGTTGGCAGGGTATGCCCAGACGTGGGTCCCTTGCTCACTTTGCCACTGGATTCAAAATAGCCTGGCTGATGACGGCTGTAAGCCAGAAACCGGTCCCAGGATGCTTGTTTCCGGTCCAGGGAAGACATGGCTTGGCAGTTCGGGCTGTACTGTTCCCATGAGGCACAGGGTCAGACTGATTTGCATATGGCCATGTCTGAACTGGGGTGGCGGAGTGAGCTAAAGAATGATGATGGATTAAACCCAGATCAGTTGACTGGGGGTGAGTGCTTGCAATGTTCAACACTCCGTCCATCATCCCCTTTGGCTTTGCTATGTTCGCCCTAAATTGGCAGGGTATGCCCAGACGTGGGTCCCTTGCTCACTTTGCCACTGGATTCAAGATAGCCTGGCTGATGACGGCTGTAAGCCAGAAACCGGTCCCAGGATGCTTGTTTCCGGTCCAGGGAAGACATGGCTTGGTAGTTCGGGCTGTACTGTTCCCATGAGGCACAGGGTCAGACTGATTTGCATATGGCCATGTCTGAACAGGGGTGGCGGAGTGAGCTAAAGAATGATGATGGATTAAACCCAGATCAGTTGACTGGGGGTGAGTGCTTGCAATGTTCAACACTCCGTCCATCATCCCCTTTGGTTTTGCTATGTTCGCCCTAAGTTGGCAGGGTATGCCCAGACGTGGGTCCCTTGCTCACTTTGCCACTGGATTCAAGATAGCCTGGCTGATGACGGCTGTAAGCCAGAAACCGGTCCCAGGATGCTTGTTTCCGGTCCAGGGAAGACATGGCTTGGCAGTTCGGGCTGTACTGTTCCCATGAGGCACAGGGTCAGACTGATTTGCATATGGCCATGTCTGAACTGGGGTGGCGGAGTGAGCTAAAGAATGATGATGGATTAAACCCAGATCAGTTGACTGGGGGTGAGTGCTTGCAATGTTCAACACTCCGTCCATCATCCCCTTTGGTTTTGCTATGTTCGCCCTAAGTTGGCAGGGTATGCCCAGACGTGGGTCCCTTGCTCACTTTGCCACTGGATTCAAGATAGCCTGGCTGATGACGGCTGTAAGCCAGAAACCGGTCCCAGGATGCTTGTTTCCGGTCCAGGGAAGACATGGCTTGGCAGTTCGGGCTGTACTGTTCCCATGAGGCACAGGGTCAGACTGATTTGCATATGGCCATGTCTGAACTGGGGTGGCGGAGTGAGCTAAAGAATGATGATGGATTAAACCCAGATCAGTTGACTGGGGGTGAGTGCTTGCAATGTTCAACACTCCGTCCATCATCCCCTTTGGTTTTGCTATGTTCGCCCTAAGTTGGCAGGGTATGCCCAGACGTGGGTCCCTTGCTCACTTTGCCACTGGATTCAAGATAGCCTGGCTGATGACGGCTGTAAGCCAGAAACCGGTCCCAGGATGCTTGTTTCCGGTCCAGGGAAGACATGGCTTGGCAGTTCGGGCTGTACTGTTCCCATGAGGCACAGGGTCAGACTGATTTGCATATGGCCATGTCTGAACTGGGGTGGCGGAGTGAGCTAAAGAATGATGATGGATTAAACCCAGATCAGTTGACTGGGGGTGAGTGCTTGCAATGTTCAACACTCCGTCCATCATCCCCTTTGGTTTTGCTATGTTCGCCCTAAGTTGGCAGGGTATGCCCAGACGTGGGTCCCTTGCTCACTTTGCCACTGGATTCAAGATAGCCTGGCTGATGACGGCTGTAAGCCAGAAACCGGTCCCAGGATGCTTGTTTCCGGTCCAGGGAAGACATGGCTTGGTAGTTCGGGCTGTACTGTTCCCATGAGGCACAGGGTCAGACTGATTTGCATATGGCCATGTCTGAACTGGGGTGGCGGAGTGAGCTAAAGAATGATGATGGATTAAACCCAGATCAGTTGACTGGGGGTGAGTGCTTGCAATGTTCAACACTCCGTCCATCATCCCCTTTGGTTTTGCTATGTTCGCCCTAAGTTGGCAGGGTATGCCCAGACGTGGGTCCCTTGCTCACTTTGCCACTGGATTCAAGATAGCCTGGCTGATGACGGCTGTAAGCCAGAAACCGGTCCCAGGATGCTTGTTTCCGGTCCAGGGAAGACATGGCTTGGCAGTTCGGGCTGTACTGTTCCCATGAGGCACAGGGTCAGACTGATTTGCATATGGCCATGTCTGAACTGGGGTGGCGGAGTGAGGCTAAAGAATGATGATGGATTAAACCCAGATCAGTTGACTGGGGGTGAGTGCTTGCAATGTTCAACACTCCGTCCATCATCCCCTTTGGTTTTGCTATGTTCGCCCTAAGTTGGCAGGGTATGCCCAGACGTGGGTCCCTTGCTCACTTTGCCACTGGATTCAAGATAGCCTGGCTGATGACGGCTGTAAGCCAGAAACCGGTCCCAGGATGCTTTGTTTCCGGTCCAGGGAAGACATGGCTTGGCAGTTCGGGCTGTACTGTTCCCATGAGGCACAGGGTCAGACTGATTTGCATATGGCCATGTCTGAACTGGGGTGGCGGAGTGAGCTAAAGAATGATGATGGATTAAACCCAGATCAGTTGACTGGGAGTGAGTGCTTGCAATGTTCAACACTCCGTCCATCATCCCCTTTGGTTTTGCTATCTTCGCCCTAAGTTGGCAGGGTATGCCCAGACGTGGGTCCCTTGCTCACTTTGCCACTGGATTCAAGATAGCCTGGCTGATGACGGCTGTAAGCCAGAAACCGGTCCCAGGATGCTTGTTTCCGGTCCAGGGAAGACATGGCTTGGTAGTTCGGGCTGTACTGTTCCCATGAGGCACAGGGTCAGACTGATTTGCATATGGCCATGTCTGAACTGGGCGTGGCGGAGTGAGCTAAAGAATGATGATGGATTAAACCCAGATCAGTTGACTGGGGGTGAGTGCTTGCAATGTTCAACACTCCGTCCATCATCCCCTTTGGTTTTGCTATGTTCGCCCTAAGTTGGCAGGGTATGCCCAGACGTGGGTCCCTTGCTCACTTTGCCACTGGATTCAAGATAGCCTGGCTGATGACGGCTGTAAGCCAGAAACCGGTCCCAGGATGCTTGTTTCCGGTCCAGGGAAGACATGGCTTGGCAGTTCGGGCTGTACTGTTCCCATGAGGCACAGGGTCAGACTGATTTGCATATGGCCATGTCTGAACTGGGGTGGCGGAGTGAGCTAAAGAATGATGATGGATTAAACCCAGATCAGTTGACTGGGGGTGAGTGCTTGCAATGTTCAACACTCCGTCCATCATCCCCTTTGGTTTTGCTATGTTCGCTCTAAGTTGGCAGGGTATGCCCAGACGTGGGTCCCTTGCTCACTTTGCCACTGGATTCAAGATAGCCTGGCTGATGACGGCTGTAAGCCAGAAACCGGTCCCAGGATGCTTGTTTCCGGTCCAGGGAAGACATGGCTTGGCAGTTCGGGCTGTACTGTTCCCATGAGGCACAGGGTCAGACTGATTTGCATATGGCCATGTCTGAACTGGGGTGGCGGAGTGAGCTAAAGAATGATGATGGATTAAACCCAGATCAGTTGACTGGGGGTGAGTGCATGCAATGTTCAACACTCCGTCCATCATCCCCTTTGGTTTTGCTATGTTCGCCCTAAGTTGGCAGGGTATGCCCAGACGTGGGTCCCTTGCTCACTTTGCCACTGGATTCAAGATAGCCTGGCTGATGACGGCTGTAAGCCAGAAACCGGTCCCAGGATGCTTGTTTCCGGTCCAGGGAAGACATGGCTTGGCAGTTCGGGCTGTACTGTTCCCATGAGGCACAGGGTCAGACTGATTTGCATATGGCCATGTCTGAACTGGGGTGGCGGAGTGAGCTAAAGAATGATGATGGATTAAACCCAGATCAGTTGACTGGGGGTGAGTGCTTGCAATGTTCAACACTCCGTCCATCATCCCCTTTGGTTTTGCTATGTTCGCCCTAAGTTGGCAGGGTACTGCCCAGACGTGGGACCCTTGCTCACTTTGCCACTGGATTCAAGATAGCCTGGCTGATGACGGCTGTAAGCCAGAAACCGGTCCCAGGATGCTTGTTTCCGGTCCAGGGAAGACATGGCTTGGTAGTTCGGGCTGTACTGTTCCCATGAGGCACAGGGTCAGACTGATTTGCATATGGCCATGTCTGAACTGGGGTGGCGGAGTGAGCTAAAGAATGATGATGGATTAAACCCAGATCAGTTGACTGGGGGTGAGTGCTTGCAATGTTCAACACTCCGTCCATCATCCCCTTTGGTTTTGCTATGTTCGCCCTAAGTTGGCAGGGTATGCCCAGACGTGGGTCCCTTGCTCACTTTGCCACTGGATTCAAGATAGCCTGGCTGATGACGGCTGTAAGCCAGAAACCGGTCCCAGGATGCTTGTTTCCGGTCCAGGGAAGACATGGCTTGGCAGTTCGGGCTGTACTGTTCCCATGAGGCACAGAGTCAGACTGATTTGCATATGGCCATGTCTGAACTGGGGTGGCGGAGTGAGCTAAAGAATGATGATGGATTAAACCCAGATCAGTTGACTGGGGGTGAGTGCTTGCAATGTTCAACACTCCGTCCATCATCCCCTTTGGTTTTGCTATGTTCGCCCTAAGTTGGCAGGGTATGCCCAGACGTGGGTCCCTTGCTCACTTTGCCACTGGATTCAAGATAGCCTGGCTGATGACGGCTGTAAGCCAGAAACCGGTCCCAGGATGCTTGTTTCCGGTCCAGGGAAGACATGGCTTGGCAGTTCGGGCTGTACTGTTCCCATGAGGCACAGGGTCAGACTGATTTGCATATGGCCATGTCTGAACTGGGGTGGCGGAGTGAGCTAAAGAATGATGATGGATTAAACCCAGATCAGTTGACTGGGGGTGAGTGCTTGCAATGTTCAACACTCCGTCCATCATCCCCTTTGGTTTTGCTATGTTCGCCCTAAGTTGGCAGGGTATGCCCAGACGTGGGTCCCTTGCTCACTTTGCCACTGGATTCAAGATAGCCTGGCTGATGACGGCTGTAAGCCAGAAACCGGTCCCAGGCTGCTTGTTTCCGGTCCAGGGAAGACATGGCTTGGCAGTTCGGGCTGTACTGTTCCCATGAGGCACAGGGTCAGACTGATTTGCATATGGCCATGTCTGAACTGGGGTGGCGGAGTGAGCTAAAGAATGATGATGGATTAAACCCAGATCAGTTGACTGGGGGTGAGTGCTTGCAATGTTCAACACTCCGTCCATCATCCCCTTTGGTTTTGCTATGTTCGCCCTAAGTTGGCAGGGTATGCCCAGACGTGGGTCCCTTGCTCACTTTGCCACTGGATTCAAGATAGCCTGGCTGATGACGGCTGTAAGCCAGAAACCGGTCCCAGGATGCTTGTTTCCGGTCCAGGGAAGACATGGCTTGGCAGTTCGGGCTGTACTGTTCCCATGAGGCACAGGGTCAGACTGATTTGCATATGGCCATGTCTGAACTGGGGTGGCGGAGTGAGCTAAAGAATGATGATGGATTAAACCCAGATCAGTTGACTGGGGGTGAGTGCTTGCAATGTTCAACACTCCGTCCATCATCCCCTTTGGTTTTGCTATGTTCGCCCTAAGTTGGCAGGGTATGCCCAGACGTGGGTCCCTTGCTCACTTTGCCACTGGATTCAAGATAGCCTGGCTGATGACGGCTGTAAGCCAGAAACCGGTCCCAGGATGCTTGTTTCCGGTCCAGGGAAGACATGGCTTGGTAGTTCGGGCTGTACTGTTCCCATGAGGCACAGGGTCAGACTGATTTGCATATGGCCATGTCTGAACTGGGGTGGCGGAGTGAGCTAAAGAATGATGATGGATTAAACCCAGATCAGTTGACTGGGGGTGAGTGCTTGCAATGTTCAACACTCCGTCCATCATCCCCTTTGGTTTTGCTATGTTCGCCCTAAGTTGGCAGGGTATGCCCAGACGTGGGTCCCTTGCTCACTTTGCCACTGGATTCAAGATAGCCTGGCTGATGACGGCTGTAAGCCAGAAACCGGTCCCAGGATGCTTGTTTCCGGTCCAGGGAAGACATGGCTTGGCAGTTCGGGCTGTACTGTTCCCATGAGGCACAGGGTCAGACTGATTTGCATATGGCCATGTCTGAACTGGGGTGGCGGAGTGAGCTAAAGAATGATGATGGATTAAACCCAGATCAGTTGACTGGGGGTGAGTGCTTACAATGTTCAACACTCCGTCCATCATCCCCTTTGGTTTTGCTATGTTCGCCCTAAGTTGGCAGGGTATGCCCAGACGTGGGTCCCTTGCTCACTTTGCCACTGGATTCAAGATAGCCTGGCTGATGACGGCTGTAAGCCAGAAACCGGTCCCAGGATGCTTTGTTTCCGGTCCAGGGAAGACATGGCTTGGCAGTTCGGGCTGTACTGTTCCCATGAGGCACAGGGTCAGACTGATTTGCATATGGCCATGTCTGAACTGGGGTGGCGGAGTGAGCTAAAGAATGATGATGGATTAAACCCAGATCAGTTGACTGGGAGTGAGTGCTTGCAATGTTCAACACTCCGTCCATCATCCCCTTTGGTTTTGCTATGTTCGCCCTAAGTTGGCAGGGTATGCCCAGACGTGGGTCCCTTGCTCACTTTGCCACTGGATTCAAGATAGCCTGGCTGATGACGGCTGTAAGCCAGAAACCGGTCCCAGGATGCTTGTTTCCGGTCCAGGGAAGACATGGCTTGGTAGTTCGGGCTGTACTGTTCCCATGAGGCACAGGGTCAGACTGATTTGCATATGGCCATGTCTGAACTGGGGTGGCGGAGTGAGCTAAAGAATGATGATGGATTAAACCCAGATCAGTTGACTGGGGGTGAGTGCTTGCAATGTTCAACACTCCGTCCATCATCCCCTTTGGTTTTGCTATGTTCGCCCTAAGTTGGCAGGGTATGCCCAGACGTGGGTCCCTTGCTCACTTTGCCACTGGATTCAAGATAGCCTGGCTGATGACGGCTGTAAGCCAGAAACCGGTCCCAGGATGCTTGTTTCCGGTCCAGGGAAGACATGGCTTGGCAGTTCGGGCTGTACTGTTCCCATGAGGCACAGGGTCAGACTGATTTGCATATGGCCATGTCTGAACTGGGGTGGCGGAGTGAGCTAAAGAATGATGATGGATTAAACCCAGATCAGTTGACTGGGGGTGAGTGCTTGCAATGTTCAACACTCCGTCCATCATCCCCTTTGGTTTTGCTATGTTCGCTCTAAGTTGGCAGGGTATGCCCAGACGTGGGTCCCTTGCTCACTTTGCCACTGGATTCAAGATAGCCTGGCTGATGACGGCTGTAAGCCAGAAACCGGTCCCAGGATGCTTGTTTCCGGTCCAGGGAAGACATGGCTTGGCAGTTCGGGCTGTACTGTTCCCATGAGGCACAGGGTCAGACTGATTTGCATATGGCCATGTGTGAACTGGGGTGGCGGAGTGAGCTAAAGAATGATGATGGATTAAACCCAGATCAGTTGACTGGGGGTGAGTGCATGCAATGTTCAACACTCCGTCCATCATCCCCTTTGGTTTTGCTATGTTCGCCCTAAGTTGGCAGGGTATGCCCAGACGTGGGTCCCTTGCTCACTTTGCCACTGGATTCAAGATAGCCTGATTGATGACGGCTGTAAGCCAGAAACCGGTCCCAGGATGCTTGTTTCCGGTCCAGGGAAGACATGGCTTGGCAGTTCGGGCTGTACTGTTCCCATGAGGTACAGGGTCAGACTGATTTGCATATGGCCATATCTGAACTGGGGTGGCGGAGTGAGCTAAAGAATGATGATGGATTAAACCCAGATCAGTTGACTGGGGGTGAGTGCTTGCAATGTTCAACACTCCGTCCATCATCCCCTTTGGTTTTGCTATGTTCGCCCTAAGTTGGCAGGGTATGCCCAGACGTGGGTCCCTTGCTCACTTTGCCACTGGATTCAAGATAGCCTGGCTGATGACGGCTGTAAGCCAGAAACCGGTCCCAGGATGCTTGTTTCCGGTACAGGGAAGACATGGCTTGGTAGTTCGGGCTGTACTGTTCCCATGAGGCACAGGGTCAGACTGATTTGCATGTGGCCATGTCTGAACTGGGGTGGCGGAGTGAGCTAAAGAATGATGATGGATTAAACCCAGATCAGTTGACTGGGAGTGAGTGCTTGCAATGTTCAACACTCCATCCATCATCCCCTTTGGTTTTGCTATGTTCGCCCTAAGTTGGCAGGGTATTCCCAGACGTGGGACCCTTGCTCACTTTGCCACTGGATTCAAGATAGCCTGGCTGATGACGGCTGTAAGCCAGAAACCGGTCCCAGGATGCTTGTTTCCGGTCCAGGGAAGACATGGCTTGGTAGTTCGGGCTGTACTGTTCCCATGAGGCACAGGGTCAGACTGATTTGCATATGGCCATGTCTGAACTCGGGTGGCGGAGTGAGCTAAAGAATGATGATGGATTAAACCCAGATCAGTTGACTGGGGGTGAGTGTTTGCAATGTTCAACACTCCGTCCATCATCCCCTTTGGTTTTGCTATGTTCGCCCTAAGTTGGCAGGGTATGCCCAGACGTGGGTCCCTTGCTCACTTTGCCACTGGATTCAAGATAGCCTGGCTGATGACGGCTGTAAGCCAGAAACCGGTCCCAGGATGCTTGTTTCCGGTCCAGGGAAGACATGGCTTGGCAGTTCGGGCTGTACTGTTCCCATGAGGCACAGGGTCAGACTGATTTGCATATGGCCATGTCTGAACTGGGGTGGCGGAGTGAGCTAAAGAATGATGATGGATTAAACCCAGATCAGTTGACTGGGGGTGAGTGCTTGCAATGTTCAACACTCCGTCCATCATCCCCTTTGGTTTTGCTATGTTCGCCCTAAGTTGGCAGGGTATGCCCAGACGTGGGTCCCTTGCTCACTTTGCCACTGGATTCAAGATAGCCTGGCTGATGACGGCTGTAAGCCAGAAACCGGTCCCAGGATGCTTGTTTCCGGTCCAGGGAAGACATGGCTTGGCAGTTCGGGCTGTACTGTTCCCATGAGGCACAGGGTCAGACTGATTTGCATATGGCCATGTCTGAACTGGGGTGGCGGAGTGAGCTAAAGAATGATGATGGATTAAACCCAGATCAGTTGACTGGGAGTGAGTGCTTGCAACGTTCAACACTCCGTCCATCATCCCCTTTGGTTTTGCTATGTTCGCCCTAAGTTGACAGGGTTTGCCCAGACGTGTGTCCCTTGCTCACTTTGCCACTGGATTCAAGATAGCCTGGCTGATGACGGCTGTAAGCCAGAAACCGGTCCCAGGATGCTTGTTTCCGGTCCAGGGAAGACATGGCTTGGTAGTTCGGGCTGTACTGTTCCCATGAGGCACAGGGTCAGACTGATTTGCATATGGCCATGTCTGAACTGGGGTGGCGGAGTGAGCTAAAGAATGATGATGGATTAAACCCAGATCAGTTGACTGGGGGTGAGTGCTTGCAATGTTCAACACTCCGTCCATCATCCCCTTTGGTTTTGCTATGTTCGCCCTAAGTTGGCAGGGTATGCCCAGACGTGGGTCCCTTGCTCACTTTGCCACTGGATTCAAGATAGCCTGGCTGATGACAGCTGTAAGCCAGAAACCGGTCCCAGGATGCTTGTTTCCGGTCCAGGGAAGACATGGCTTGGTAGTTCGGGCTGTACTGTTCCCATGAGGCACAGGGTCAGACTGATTTGCATATGGCCATGTCTGAACTGGGGTGGCGGAGTGAGCTAAAGAATGATGATGGATTAAACCCAGATCAGTTGACTGGGGGTGAGTGCTTGCAATGTTCAACACTCCGTCCATCATTCCCTTTGGTTTTGCTATGTTCACCCTAAGTTGGCAGGGTATGCCCAGACGTGGGTCCCTTGCTCACTTTGCCACTGGATTCAAGATAGCGTGGCTGATGACGGCTGTAAGCCAGAAACCGGTCCCAGGATGCTTGTTTCCGGTCCAGGGAAGACATGGCTTGGCAGTTCGGGCTGTACTGTTCCCATTAGGCACAGGGTCAGACTGATTTGCATATGGCCATGTCTGAACTGGGGTGGCGGAGTGAACTAAAGAATGATGATGGATTAAACCCAGATCAGTTGACTGGGGGTGAGTGCTTGCAATTTTCAACACTCCGTCCATCATCCCCTTTGGTTTTGCTATGTTCGCCCTAAGTTGGCAGGGTATGCCCAGACGTGGGTCCCTTGCTCACTTTGCCACTGGATTCAAGATAGCGTGGCTGATGACGGCTGTAAGCCAGAAACCGGTCCCAGGATGCTTGTTTCCGGTCCTGGGAAGACATGGCTTTGCAGTTCGGGCTGTACTGTTCCCATGAGGCACAGGGTCAGACTGATTTGCATATGGCCATGTCTGAACTGGGGTGACGGAGTGAGCTAAAGAATGATGATGGATTAAACCCAGATCAGTTGACTGGGGGTGAGTGCTTGCAATGTTCAACACTCCGTCCATCATCCCCTTTGGTTTTGCTATGTTCGCCCTAAGTTGGCAGGGTATGCCCAGACGTGGGTCCCTTGCTCACTTTGCCACTGGATTCAAGATAGCCTGGCTGATGACGGCTGTAAGCCAGAAACCGGTCCCAGGATGCTTGTTTCCGGTCCAGGGAAGACATGGCTTGGCAGTTCGGGCTGTATTGTTCCCATGAGGCACAGGGTCAGACTGATTTGCATATGGCCATGTCTGAACTGGGGTGGCGGAGTGAGCTAAAGAATGATGATGGATTAAACCCAGATCAGTTGACTGGGGGTGAGTGCTTGCAATGTTCAACACTCTGTCCATCATCCCCTTTGGTTTTGCTATGTTCGCCCTAAGTTGGCAGGGTATGCCCAGACGTGGGTCCCTTGCTCACTTTGCCACTGGATTCAAGATAGCCTGGCTGATGACGGCTGTAAGCCAGAAACCGGTCCCAGGATGCTTGTTTCCGGTCCAGGGAAGACATGGCTTGGCAGTTTGGGCTGTACTGTTCCCATGATGCACAGGGTCAGACTGATTTGCATATGGCCATGTCTGAACTGGGGTGGCGGAGTGAGCTAAAGATTGATGATGGATTAAACCCAGATCAGTTGACTGGGGGTGAGTGCTTGCAATGTTCAACACTCCGTCCATCATCCCCTTTGGTTTTGCTATGTTCGCCCTAAGTTGGCAGGGTATGCCCAGACGTGGGTCCCTTGCTCACTTTGCCACTGGATTCAAGATAGCCTGGCTGATGACGGCTGTAAGCCAGAAACCGGTCCCAGGATGCTTGTTTCCGGTCCAGGGAAGACATGGCTTGGCAGTTCGGGCTGTACTGTTTCCATGAGGCACAGGGTCAGACTGATTTGCATATGGCCATGTCTGAACTGGGGTGGCGGAGTGAGCTAAAGAATGATGATGGATTAAACCCAGATCAGTTGACTGGGAGTGAGTGCTTGCAATGTTCAACACTCCGTCCATCATCCCCTTTGGTTTTGCTATGTTCGCCCTAAGTTGGCAGGGTATGCCCAGACGTGGGTCCCTTGCTCACTTTGCCACTGGATTCAAGATAGCCTGGCTGATGACGGCTGTAAGCCAGAAACCGGTCCCAGGATGCTTGTTTCCGGTCCAGGGAAGACATGGCTTGGTAGTTCGGGCTGTACTGTTCCCATGAGGCACAGGGTCAGACTGATTTGCATATGGCCATGTCTGAACAGGGGTGGCGGAGTGAGCTAAAGAATGATGATGGATTAAACCCAGATCAGTTGACTGGGGGTGAGTGCTTGCAATGTTCAACACTCCGTCCATCATCCCCTTTGGTTTTGCTATGTTCGCCCTAAGTTGGCAGGGTATGCCCAGACGTGGGTCCCTTGCTCACTTTGCCACTGGATTCAAGATAGCCTGGCTGATGACGGCTGTAAGCCAGAAACCGGTCCCAGGATGCTTGTTTCCGGTCCAGGGAAGACATGGCTTGGCAGTTCGGGCTGTACTGTTTCCATGAGGCACAGGGTCAGACTGATTTGCATATGGCCATGTCTGAACTGGGGTGGCGGAGTGAGCTAAAGAATGATGATGGATTAAACCCAGATCAGTTGACTGGGAGTGAGTGCTTGCAATGTTCAACACTCCGTCCATCATCCCCTTTGGTTTTGCTATGTTCGCCCTAAGTTGGCAGGGTATGCCCAGACGTGGGTCCCTTGCTCACTTTGCCACTGGATTCAAGATAGCCTGGCTGATGACGGCTGTAAGCCAGAAACCGGTCCCAGGATGCTTGTTTCCGGTCCAGGGAAGACATGGCTTGGTAGTTCGGGCTGTACTGTTCCCATGAGGTACAGGGTCAGACTGATTTGCATATGGCCATGTCTGAACTGGGGTGGCGGAGTGAGCTAAAGAATGATGATGGATTAAACCCAGATCAGTTGACTGGGGGTGAGTGCTTGCAATGTTCAACACTCCGTCCATCATCCCCTTTGGTTTTGCTATGTTCGCCCTAAGTTGGCAGGGTATGCCCAGACGTGGGTCCCTTGCTCACTTTGCCACTGGATTCAAGATAGCCTGGCTGATGACGGCTGTAAGCCAGAAACCGGTCCCAGGATGCTTGTTTCCGGTCCAGGGAAGACATGGCTTGGCAGTTCGGGCTGTACTGTTCCCATGAGGCACAGGGTCAGACTGATTTGCATATGGCCATGTCTGAACTGGGGTGGCGGAGTGAGCTAAAGAATGATGATGGATTAAACCCAGATCAGTTGACTGGGGGTGAGTGCTTGCAATGTTCAACACTCCGTCCATCATCCCCTTTGGTTTTGCTATGTTCGCCCTAAGTTGGCAGGGTATGCCCAGACGTGGGTCCCTTGCTCACTTTGCCACTGGATTCAAGATAGCCTGGCTGATGACGGCTGTAAGCCAGAAACCGGTCCCAGGATGCTTGTTTCTGGTCCAGGGAAGACATGGCTTGGCAGTTCGGGCTGTACTGTTCCCATGAGGCACAGGGTCAGACTGATTTGCATATGGCCATGTCTGAACTGGGGTGGCGGAGTGAGCTAAAGAATGATGATGGATTAAACCCAGATCAGTTGACTGGGGGTGAGTGCTTGCAATGTTCAACACTCCGTCCATCATCCCCTTTGGTTTTGCTATGTTCGCCCTAAGTTGGCAGGGTATGCCCAGACGTGGGTCCCTTGCTCACTTTGCCACTGGATTCAAGATAGCCTGGCTGATGACGGCTGTAAGCCAGAAACCGGTCCCAGGATGCTTGTTTCCGGTCCAGGGAAGACATGGCTTGGTAGTTCGGGCTGTACTGTTCCCATGAGGCACAGGGTCAGACTGATTTGCATATGGCCATGTCTGAACTGGGGTGGCGGAGTGAGCTAAAGAATGATGATGGATTAAACCCAGATCAGTTGACTGGGGGTGAGTGCTTGCAATGTTCAACACTCCGTCCATCATCCCCTTTGGTTTTGCTATGTTCGCCCTAAGTTGGCAGGGTATGCCCAGACGTGGGTCCCTTGCTCACTTTGCCACTGGATTCAAGATAGCCTGGCTGATGACGGCTGTAAGCCAGAAACCGGTCCCAGGATGCTTGTTTCCGGTCCAGGGAAGACATGGCTTGGCAGTTCGGGCTGTACTGTTCCCATGAGGCACAGGGTCAGACTGATTTGCATATGGCCATGTCTGAACTGGGGTGGCGGAGTGAGCTAAAGAATGATGATGGATTAAACCCAGATCAGTTGACTGGGGGTGAGTGCTTGCAATGTTCAACTCTCCGTCCATCATCCCCTTTGGTTTTGCTATGTTCGCCCTAAGTTGGCAGAGTATTCCCAGAAGTGGGACCCTTGCTCACTTTGCCACTGGATTCAAGATAGCCTGGCTGATGACGGCTGTAAGCCAGAAACCGGTCCCAGGATGCTTGTTTCCGGTCCAGGGAAGACATGGCTTGGTAGTTCGGGCTGTACTGTTCCCATGAGGCACAGGGTCAGACTGATTTGCATATGGCCATGTCTGAACTGGTGTGGCGGAGTGAGCTAAAGAATGATGATGGATTAAACCCAGATCAGTTGACTGGGGGTGAGTGCTTGCAATGTTCAACACTCCGTCCATCATCTCCTTTGGTTTTGCTATGTTCGCCCTAAGTTGGCAGGGTATGCCCAGACGGGGGTCCCTTGCTCACTTTGCCACTGGATTCAAGATAGCCTGGCTGATGACGGCTGTAAGCCAGAAACCGGTCCCAGGATGCTTGTTTCCGGTCCAGGGAAGACATGGCTTGGCAGTTCGGGCTGTACTGTTCCCATGAGGCACAGGGTCAGACTGATTTGCATATGGCCATGTCTGAACTGGGGTGGCGGAGTGAGCTAAAGAATGATGATGGATTAAACCCAGATCAGTTGACTGGGGGTGAGTGCTTGCAATGTTCAACACTCCGTCCATCATCCACTTTGGTTTTGCTATGTTCACCCTAAGTTGGCAGGGTATGCCCAGACGTGGGTCCCTTGCTCACTTTGCCACTGGATTCAAGATAGCAAGGCTGATGACGGCTGTAAGCCAGAAACCGGTCCCAGGATGCTTTTTTCCGGTCCAGGGAAGACACGGCTTGGCAGTTCGGGCTGTACTGTTCCCATGAGGCACAGGGTCAGACTGATTTGCATATGGCCATGTCTGAACTGGGGTGGCGGAGTGAGCTAAAGAATGATGATGGATTAAACCCAGATCAGTTGACTGGGGGTGAGTGCTTGCAATGTTCAACACTCCGTCCATCATCCCCTTTGGTTTTGCTATGCTCGCCCTAAGTTGGCAGGGTATGCCCAGACGTGGGTCCCTTGCTCACTTTGCCACTGGATTCAAGATAGCCTGGCTCATGACGGCTGTAAGCCAGAAACCGGTCCCAGGATGCTTGTTTCCGGTCCAGGGAAGACGTGGCTTGGCAGTTCGGGCTGTACTGTTCCCATGAGGCACAGGGTTAGACTGATTTGCATATGGCCATGTCTGAACTGGGGTGGCGGAGTGAGCTAAAGAATGATGATGGATTAAACCCAGATCAGTTGACTGGGGGTGAGTGCTTGCAATGTTCAACACTCCGTCCATCATCCCCTTTGGTTTTGCTATGTTCGCCCTAAGTTGGCAGTGTATGCCCAGACGTGGGTCCCTTGCTCACTTTGCCACTGGATTCAAGATAGCCTGGCTGATGACGGCTGTAAGCCAGAAACCGGTCCCAGGATGCTTGTTTCCGGTCCAGGGAAGACATGACTTGGCAGTTCGGGCTGTACTGTTCCCATGAGGCACAGGGTCAGACTGATTTGCATATGGCCATGTCTGAACTGGGGTGGCGGAGTGAGCTAAAGAATGATGATGGATTAAACCCAGATCAGTTGACTGGGGGTGAGTGCTTGCAATGTTCAACACTCCGTCCATCATCCCCTTTGGTTTTGCTATGTTCGCCCTAAGTTGGCAGGGTATGCCCAGACGTGGGTCCCTTGCTCACTTTGCCACTGGATTCAAGATAGCCTGGCTGATGACGGCTGTAAGCCAGAAACCGGTCCCAGGATGCTTGTTTCCGGTCCAGGGAAGACATGGCTTGGCAGTTCGGGCTGTACTGTTCCCATGAGGCACAGGGTCAGACTGATTTGCATATGGCCATGTCTGAACTGGGGTGGCGGAGTGAGCTAAAGAATGATGATGGATTAAACCCAGATCAGTTGACTGGGGGTGAGTGCTTGCAATGTTCAACACTCCGTCCATCATCCCCTTTGGTTTTGCTATGTTCGCCCTAAGTTGGCAGGGTATGCCCAGACGTGGGTCCCTTGCTCACTTTGCCACTGGATTCAAGATAGCCTGGCTGATGACGGCTGTAAGCCAGAAACCGGACCCATGATGCTTGTTTCCGGTCCAGGGAAGACATGGCTTGGTAGTTCGGGCTGTACTGTTCCCATGAGGCACAGGGTCAGACTGATTTGCATATGGCCATGTCTGAACTGGGGTGGCGGAGTGAGCTAAAGAATGATGATGGATTAAACCCAGATCAGTTGACTGGGGGTGAGTGCTTGCAATGTTCAACACTCCGTCCATCATCCCCTTTGGTTTTGCTATGTTCGCCCTAAGTTGGCAGGGTATGCCCAGACGTGGGTCCCTTGCTCACTTTGCCACTGGATTCAAGATAGCCTGGCTGAGTGACGGCTGTAAGCCAGAAACCGGTCCCAGGATGCTTGTTTCCGGTCCAGGGAAGACATGGCTTGGCAGTTCGGGCTGTACTGTTCCCATGAGGCACAGGGTCAGACTGATTTGCATATGGCCATGTCTGAACTGGGGTGGCGGAGTGAGCTAAAGAATGATGATGGATTAAACCCAGATCAGTTGACTGGGGGTGAGTGCTTGCAATGTTCAACACTCCGTCCATCATCCCCTTTGGTTTTGCTATGTTCGCCCTAAGTTGGCAGGGTATGCCCAGACGTGGGTCCCTTGCTCACTTTGCCACTGGATTCAAGATAGCCTGGCTGATGACGGCTGTAAGCCAGAAACCGGTCCCAGGATGCTTGTTTCCGGTCCAGGGAAGACATGGCTTGGCAGTTCGGGCAGTACTGTTCCCATGAGGCACAGGGTCAGACTGATTTGCATATGGCCATGTCTGAACTGGGGTGGCGGAGTGAGCTAAAGAATGATGATGGATTAAACCCAGATCAGTTGACTGGGGGTGAGTGCTTGCAATGTTCAACACTCCGTCCATCATCCCCTTTGGTTTTGCTATGTTCGCCCTAAGTTGGCAGGGTATGCCCAGACGTGGGTCCCTTGCTCACTTTGCCACTGGATTCAAGATAGCCTGGCTGATGACGGCTGTAAGCCAGAAACCGGTCCCAGGATGCTTGTTTCCGGTCCAGGGAAGACATGGCTTGGCAGTTCGGGCTGTACTGTTCCCATGAGGCACAGGGTCAGACTGATTTGCATATGGCCATGTCTGAACTGGGGTGGCGGAGTGAGCTAAAGAATGATGATGGATTAAACCCAGATCAGTTGACTGGGGGTGAGTGCTTGCAATGTTCAACACTCCGTCCATCATCCCCTTTGGTTTTGCTATGTTCGCCCTAAGTTGGCAGGGTATGCCCAGACGTGGGTCCCTTGCTCACTTTGCCACTGGATTCAAGATAGCCTGGCTGATGACGGCTGTAAGCCAGAAACCGGTCCCAGGATGCTTGTTTCCGGTCCAGGGAAGACATGGCTTGGCAGTTCGGGCTGTACTGTTCCCATGAGGCACAGGGTCAGACTGATTTGCATATGGCCATGTCTGAACTGGGGTGGCGGAGTGAGCTAAAGAATGATGATGGATTAAACCCAGATCAGTTGACTGGGGGTGAGTGCTTGCAATGTTCAACACTCCGTCCATCATCCCCTTTGGTTTTGCTATGTTCGCTTAAGTTGGCAGGGTATGCCCAGACGTGGGTCCCTTGCTCACTTTGCCACTGGATTCAAGATAGCCTGGCTGATGACGGCTGTAAGCCAGAAACCGGTCCCAGGATGCTTGTTTCCGGTCCAGGGAAGACATGGCTTGGCAGTTCGGGCTGTACTGTTCCCATGAGGCACAGGGTCAGACTGATTTGCATATGGCCATGTCTGAACTGGGGTGGCGTAGTGAGCTAAAGAATGATGATGGATTAAACCCAGATCAGTTGACTGGGGGTGAGTCCTTGCAATGTTCAACACTCCGTCCATCATCCCCTTTGGTTTTGCTATGTTCGCCCTAAGTTGGCAGGGTATGCCCAGACGTGGGACCCTTGCTCACTTTGCCACTGGATTCAAGATAGCCTGGCTGATGACGGCTGTAAGCCAGAAACCGGTCCCAGGATGCTTGTTTCCGGTCCAGGGAAGACATGGCTTGGTAGTTCGGGCTGTACTGTTCCCATGAGGCACAGGGTCAGACTGATTTGCATATGGCCATGTCTGAACTGGGGTGGCGGAGTGAGCTAAAGAATGATGATGGATTAAACCCAGATCAGTTGACTGGGGGTGAGTGCTTGCAATGTTCAACACTCCGTCCATCATCCCCTTTGGTTTTGCTATGTTCGCCCTAAGTTGGCAGGGTATGCCCAGACGTGGGTCCCTTGCTCACTTTGCCACTGGATTCAAGATAGCCTGGCTGATGACGGCTGTAAGCCAGAAACCGGTCCCAGGATGCTTGTTTCCGGTCCAGGGAAGACATGGCTTGGCAGTTCGGGCTGTACTGTTCCCATGAGGCACAGGGTCAGACTGATTTGCATATGGCCATGTCTGAACTGGGGTGGCGGAGTGAGCTAAAGAATGATGATGGATTAAACCCAGATCAGTTGACTGGGGGTGAGTGCTTGCAATGTTCAACACTCCGTCCATCATCCCCTTTGGTTTTGCTATGTTCGCCCTAAGTTGGCAGGGTATGCCCAGACGTGGGTCCCTTGCTCACTTTGCCACTGGATTCAAGATAGCCTGGCTGATGACGGCTGTAAGCCAGAAACCGGTCCCAGGATGCTTGTTTCCGGTCCAGGGAAGACATGGCTTGGTAGTTCGGGCTGTACTGTTCCCATGAGGCACAGGGTCAGACTGATTTGCATATGGCCATGTCTGAACTGGGGTGGCGGAGTGAGCTAAAGAATGATGATGGATTAAACCCAGATCAGTTGACTGGGGGTGAGTGCTTGCAATGTTCAACACTCCGTCCATCATCCCCTTTGGTTTTGCTATGTTCGCCCTAAGTTGGCAGGGTATGCCCAGACGTGGGTCCCTTGCTCACTTTGCCACTGGATTCAAGATAGCCTGGCTGATGACGGCTGTAAGCCAGAAACCGGTCCCAGGATGCTTGTTTCCGGTCCAGGGAAGACATGGCTTGGCAGTTCGGGCTGTACTGTTCCCATGAGGCACAGGGTCAGACTGATTTGCATATGGCCATGTCTGAACTGGGGTGGCGGAGTGAGCTAAAGAATGATGATGGATTAAACCCAGATCAGTTGACTGGGGGTGAGTGCTTGCAATGTTCAACACTCCGTCCATCATCCCCTTTGGTTTTGCTATGTTCGCTCTAAGTTGGCAGGGTATGCCCAGACGTGGGTCCCTTGCTCACTTTGCCACTGGATTCAAGATAGCCTGGCTGATGACGGCTGTAAGCCAGAAACCGGTCCCAGGATGCTTGTTTCCGGTCCAGGGAAGACATGGCTTGGCAGTTCGGGCTGTACTGTTCCCATGAGGCACAGGGTCAGACTGATTTGCATATGGCCATGTCTGAACTGGGGTGGCGGAGTGAGCTAAAGAATGATGATGGATTAAACCCAGATCAGTTGACTGGGGGTGAGTGCTTGCAATGTTCAACACTCCGTCCATCATCCCCTTTGGTTTTGCTATGTTCGCCCTAAGTTGGCAGGGTATGCCCAGACGTGGGACCCTTGCTCACTTTGCCACTGGATTCAAGATAGCCTGGCTGATGACGGCTGTAAGCCAGAAACCGGTCCCAGGATGCTTGTTTCCGGTCCAGGGAAGACATGGCTTGGTAGTTCGGGCTGTACTGTTCCCATGAGGCACAGGGTCAGACTGATTTGCATATGGCCATGTCTGAACTGGGGTGGCGGAGTGAGCTAAAGAATGATGATGGATTAAACCCAGATCAGTTGACTGGGGGTGAGTGCTTGCAATGTTCAACACTCCGTCCATCATCCCCTTTGGTTTTGCTATGTTCGCCCTAAGTTGGCAGGGTATGCCCAGACGTGGGTCCCTTGCTCACTTTGCCACTGGATTCAAGATAGCCTGGCTGATGACGGCTGTAAGCCAGAAACCGGTCCCAGGATGCTTGTTTCCGGTCCAGGGAAGACATGGCTTGGCAGTTCGGGCTGTACTGTTCCCATGAGGCACAGGGTCAGACTGATTTGCATATGGCCATGTCTGAACTGGGGTGGCGGAGTGAGCTAAAGAATGATGATGGATTAAACCCAGATCAGTTGACTGGGGGTGAGTGCTTGCAATGTTCAACACTCCGTCCATCATCCCCTTTGGTTTTGCTATGTTCGCCCTAAGTTGGCAGGGTATGCCCAGACGTGGGTCCCTTGCTCACTTTGCCACTGGATTCAAGATAGCCTGGCTGATGACGGCTGTAAGCCAGAAACCGGTCCCAGGATGCTTGTTTCCGGTCCAGGGAAGACATGGCTTGGCAGTTCGGGCTGTACTGTTCCCATGAGGCACAGGGTCAGACTGATTTGCATATGGCCATGTCTGAACTGGGGTGGCGGAGTGAGCTAAAGAATGATGATGGATTAAACCCAGATCAGTTGACTGGGGGTGAGTGCTTGCAATGTTCAACACTCCGTCCATCATCCCCTTTGGTTTTGCTATGTTCGCCCTAAGTTGGCAGGGTATGCCCAGACGTGGGTCCCTTGCTCACTTTGCCACTGGATTCAAGATAGCCTGGCTGATGACGGCTGTAAGCCAGAAACCGGTCCCAGGATGCTTGTTTCCGGTCCAGGGAAGACATGGCTTGGCAGTTCGGGCTGTACTGTTCCCATGAGGCACAGGGTCAGACTGATTTGCATATGGCCATGTCTGAACTGGGGTGGCGGAGTGAGCTAAAGAATGATGATGGATTAAACCCAGATCAGTTGACTGGGGGTGAGTGCTTGCAATGTTCAACACTCCGTCCATCATCCCCTTTGGTTTTGCTATGTTCGCCCTAAGTTGGCAGGGTATGCCCAGACGTGGGTCCCTTGCTCACTTTGCCACTGGATTCAAGATAGCCTGGCTGATGACGGCTGTAAGCCAGAAACCGGTCCCAGGATGCTTGTTTCCGGTCCAGGGAAGACATGGCTTGGCAGTTCGGGCTGTACTGTTCCCATGAGGCACAGGGTCAGACTGATTTGCATATGGCCATGTCTGAACTGGGGTGGCGGAGTGAGCTAAAGAATGATGATGGATTAAACCCAGATCAGTTGACTGGGGGTGAGTGCTTGCAATGTTCAACACTCCGTCCATCATCCCCTTTGGTTTTGCTATGTTCGCCCTAAGTTGGCAGGGTATGCCCAGACGTGGGTCCCTTGCTCACTTTGCCACTGGATTCAAGATAGCCTGGCTGATGACGGCTGTAAGCCAGAAACCGGTCCCAGGATGCTTGTTTCCGGTCCAGGGAAGACATGGCTTGGCAGTTCGGGCTGTACTGTTCCCATGAGGCACAGGGTCAGACTGATTTGCATATGGCCATGTCTGAACTGGGGTGGCGGAGTGAGCTAAAGAATGATGATGGATTAAACCCAGATCAGTTGACTGGGGGTGAGTGCTTGCAATGTTCAACACTCCGTCCATCATCCCCTTTGGTTTTGCTATGTTCGCTTAAGTTGGCAGGGTATGCCCAGACGTGGGTCCCTTGCTCACTTTGCCACTGGATTCAAGATAGCCTGGCTGATGACGGCTGTAAGCCAGAAACCGGTCCCAGGATGCTTGTTTCCGGTCCAGGGAAGACATGGCTTGGCAGTTCGGGCTGTACTGTTCCCATGAGGCACAGGGTCAGACTGATTTGCATATGGCCATGTCTGAACTGGGGTGGCGTAGTGAGCTAAAGAATGATGATGGATTAAACCCAGATCAGTTGACTGGGGGTGAGTGCTTGCAATGTTCAACACTCCGTCCATCATCCCCTTTGGTTTTGCTATGTTCGCCCTAAGTTGGCAGGGTATGCCCAGACGTGGGACCCTTGCTCACTTTGCCACTGGATTCAAGATAGCCTGGCTGATGACGGCTGTAAGCCAGAAACCGGTCCCAGGATGCTTGTTTCCGGTCCAGGGAAGACATGGCTTGGTAGTTCGGGCTGTACTGTTCCCATGAGGCACAGGGTCAGACTGATTTGCATATGGCCATGTCTGAACTGGGGTGGCGGAGTGAGCTAAAGAATGATGATGGATTAAACCCAGATCAGTTGACTGGGGGTGAGTGCTTGCAATGTTCAACACTCCGTCCATCATCCCCTTTGGTTTTGCTATGTTCGCCCTAAGTTGGCAGGGTATGCCCAGACGTGGGTCCCTTGCTCACTTTGCCACTGGATTCAAGATAGCCTGGCTGATGACGGCTGCAAGCCAGAAACCGGTCCCAGGATGCTTGTTTCCGGTCCAGGGAAGACATGGCTTGGCAGTTCGGGCAGTACTGTTCCCATGAGGCACAGGGTCAGACTGATTTGCATATGGCCATGTCTGAACTGGGGTGGCGGAGTGAGCTAAAGAATGATGATGGATTAAACCCAGATCAATTGACTGGGGGTGAGTGCTTGCAATGTTCAACACTCCGTCCATCATCCCCTTTGGTTTTGCTATGTTCGCCCTAAGTTGGCAGGGTATGCCCAGACGTGGGTCCCTTGCTCACTTTGCCACTGGATTCAAGATAGCCTGGCTGATGACGGCTGTAAGCCAGAAACCGGTCCCAGGATGCTTGTTTCCGGTCCAGGGAAGACATGGCTTGGCAGTTCGGGCTGTACTGTTCCCATGAGGCACAGGGTCAGACTGATTTGCATATGGCCATGTCTGAACTGGGGTGGCGGAGTGAGCTAAAGAATGATGATGGATTAAACCCAGATCAGTTGACTGGGGGTGAGTGCTTGCAATGTTCAACACTCCGTCCATCATCCCCTTTGGTTTTGCTATGTTCGCCCTAAGTTGGCAGGGTATGCCCAGACGTGGGTCCCTTGCTCACTTTGCCACTGGATTCAAGATAGCCTGGCTGATGACGGCTGTAAGCCAGAAACCGGTCCCAGGATGCTTGTTTCTGGTCCAGGGAAGACATGGCTTGGCAGTTCGGGCTGTACTGTTCCCATGAGGCACAGGGTCAGACTGATTTGCATATGGCCATGTCTGAACTGGGGTGGCGGAGTGAGCTAAAGAATGATGATGGATTAAACCCAGATCAGTTGACTGGGGGTGAGTGCTTGCAATGTTCAACACTCCGTCCATCATCCCCTTTGGTTTTGCTATGTTCGCCCTAAGTTGGCAGGGTATGCCCAGACGTGGGACCCTTGCTCACTTTGCCACTGGATTCAAGATAGCCTGGCTGATGACGGCTGTAAGCCAGAAACCGGTCCCAGGATGCTTGTTTCCGGTCCAGGGAAGACATGGCTTGGTAGTTCGGGCTGTACTGTTCCCATGAGGCACAGGGTCAGACTGATTTGCATATGGCCATGTCTGAACTGGGGTGGCGGAGTGAGCTAAAGAATGATGATGGATTAAACCCAGATCAGTTGACTGGGGGTGAGTGCTTGCAATGTTCAACACTCCGTCCATCATCCCCTTTGGTTTTGCTATGTTCGCCCTAAGTTGGCAGGGTATGCCCAGACGTGGGTCCCTTGCTCACTTTGCCACTGGATTCAAGATAGCCTGGCTGATGACGGCTGTAAGCCAGAAACCGGTCCCAGGATGCTTGTTTCCGGTCCAGGGAAGACATGGCTTGGCAGTTCGGGCTGTACTGTTCCCATGAGGCACAGGGTCAGACTGATTTGCATATGGCCATGTCTGAACTGGGGTGGCGGAGTGAGCTAAAGAATGATGATGGATTAAACCCAGATCAGTTGACTGGGGGTGAGTGCTTGCAATGTTCAACACTCCGTCCATCATCCCCTTTGGTTTTGCTATGTTCGCTCTAAGTTGGCAGGGTATGCCCAGACGTGGGTCCCTTGCTCACTTTGCCACTGGATTCAAGATAGCCTGGCTGATGACGGCTGTAAGCCAGAAACCGGTCCCAGGATGCTTGTTTCCGGTCCAGGGAAGACATGGCTTGGCAGTTCGGGCTGTACTGTTCCCATGAGGCACAGGGTCAGACTGATTTGCATATGGCCATGTCTGAACTGGGGTGGCGGAGTGAGCTAAAGAATGATGATGGATTAAACCCAGATCAGTTGACTGGGGGTGAGTGCTTGCAATGTTCAACACTCCGTCCATCATCCCCTTTGGTTTTGCTATGTTCGCCCTAAGTTGGCAGGGTATGCCCAGACGTGGGACCCTTGCTCACTTTGCCACTGGATTCAAGATAGCCTGGCTGATGACGGCTGTAAGCCAGAAACCGGTCCCAGGATGCTTGTTTCCGGTCCAGGGAAGACATGGCTTGGTAGTTCGGGCTGTACTGTTCCCATGAGGCACAGGGTCAGACTGATTTGCATATGGCCATGTCTGAACTGGGGTGGCGGAGTGAGCTAAAGAATGATGATGGATTAAACCCAGATCAGTTGACTGGGGGTGAGTGCTTGCAATGTTCAACACTCCGTCCATCATCCCCTTTGGTTTTGCTATGTTCGCCCTAAGTTGGCAGGGTATGCCCAGACGTGGGTCCCTTGCTCACTTTGCCACTGGATTCAAGATAGCCTGGCTGATGACGGCTGTAAGCCAGAAACCGGTCCCAGGATGCTTGTTTCCGGTCCAGGGAAGACATGGCTTGGCAGTTCGGGCTGTACTGTTCCCATGAGGCACAGGGTCAGACTGATTTGCATATGGCCATGTCTGAACTGGGGTGGCGGAGTGAGCTAAAGAATGATGATGGATTAAACCCAGATCAGTTGACTGGGGGTGAGTGCTTGCAATGTTCAACACTCCGTCCATCATCCCCTTTGGTTTTGCTATGTTCGCCCTAAGTTGGCAGGGTATGCCCAGACGTGGGTCCCTTGCTCACTTTGCCACTGGATTCAAGATAGCCTGGCTGATGACGGCTGTAAGCCAGAAACCGGTCCCAGGATGCTTGTTTCCGGTCCAGGGAAGACATGGCTTGGTAGTTCGGGCTGTACTGTTCCCATGAGGCACAGGGTCAGACTGATTTGCATATGGCCATGTCTGAACTGGGGTGGCGGAGTGAGCTAAAGAATGATGATGGATTAAACCCAGATCAGTTGACTGGGGGTGAGTGCTTGCAATGTTCAACACTCCGTCCATCATCCCCTTTGGTTTTGCTATGTTCGCCCTAAGTTGGCAGGGTATGCCCAGACGTGGGTCCCTTGCTCACTTTGCCACTGGATTCAAGATAGCCTGGCTGATGACGGCTGTAAGCCAGAAACCGGTCCCAGGATGCTTGTTTCCGGTCCAGGGAAGACATGGCTTGGCAGTTCGGGCTGTACTGTTCCCATGAGGCACAGGGTCAGACTGATTTGCATATGGCCATGTCTGAACTGGGGTGGCGGAGTGAGCTAAAGAATGATGATGGATTAAACCCAGATCAGTTGACTGGGGGTGAGTGCTTGCAATGTTCAACACTCCGTCCATCATCCCCTTTGGTTTTGCTATGTTCGCCCTAAGTTGGCAGGGTATGCCCAGACGTGGGTCCCTTGCTCACTTTGCCACTGGATTCAAGATAGCCTGGCTGATGACGGCTGTAAGCCAGAAACCGGTCCCAGGATGCTTGTTTCCGGTCCAGGGAAGACATGGCTTGGCAGTTCGGGCAGTACTGTTCCCATGAGGCACAGGGTCAGACTGATTTGCATATGGCCATGTCTGAACTGGGGTGGCGGAGTGAGCTAAAGAATGATGATGGATTAAACCCAGATCAATTGACTGGGGGTGAGTGCTTGCAATGTTCAACACTCCGTCCATCATCCCCTTTGGTTTTGCTATGTTCGCCCTAAGTTGGCAGGGTATGCCCAGACGTGGGTCCCTTGCTCACTTTGCCACTGGATTCAAGATAGCCTGGCTGATGACGGCTGTAAGCCAGAAACCGGTCCCAGGATGCTTGTTTCCGGTCCAGGGAAGACATGGCTTGGCAGTTCGGGCTGTACTGTTCCCATGAGGCACAGGGTCAGACTGATTTGCATATGGCCATGTCTGAACTGGGGTGGCGGAGTGAGCTAAAGAATGATGATGGATTAAACCCAGATCAGTTGACTGGGGGTGAGTGCTTGCAATGTTCAACACTCCGTCCATCATCCCCTTTGGTTTTGCTATGTTCGCCCTAAGTTGGCAGGGTATGCC
This sequence comes from Calotriton arnoldi, assembly GCA_963921515.1. NCBI lineage: Eukaryota > Metazoa > Chordata > Amphibia > Caudata > Salamandridae > Calotriton > Calotriton arnoldi. The sequence continues at coordinate 502,579 of CAWUFW010012932.1, forward strand.
CAGACGTGGGTCCCTTGCTCACTTTGCCACTGGATTCAAGATAGCCTGGCTGATGACGGCTGTAAGCCAGAAACCGGTCCCAGGATGCTTGTTTCCGGTCCAGGGAAGACATGGCTTGGCAGTTCGGGCTGTACTGTTCCCATGAGGCACAGGGTCAGACTGATTTGCATATGGCCATGTCTGAACTGGGGTGGCGGAGTGAGCTAAAGAATGATGATGGATTAAACCCAGATCAGTTGACTGGGGGTGAGTGCTTGCAATGTTCAACACTCCGTCCATCATCCCCTTTGGTTTTGCTATGTTCGCCCTAAGTTGGCAGGGTATGCCCAGACGTGGGTCCCTTGCTCACTTTGCCACTGGATTCAAGATAGCCTGGCTGATGACGGCTGTAAGCCAGAAACCGGTCCCAGGATGCTTGTTTCCGGTCCAGGGAAGACATGGCTTGGCAGTTCGGGCTGTACTGTTCCCATGAGGCACAGGGTCAGACTGATTTGCATATGGCCATGTCTGAACTGGGGTGGCGGAGTGAGCTAAAGAATGATGATGGATTAAACCCAGATCAGTTGACTGGGGGTGAGTGCTTGCAACGTTCAACACTCCGTCCATCATCCCCTTTGGTTTTGCTATGTTCGCCCTAAGTTGGCAGGGTATGCCCAGACGTGGGACCCTTGCTCACTTTGCCACTGGATTCAAGATAGCCTGGCTGATGACGGCTGTAAGCCAGAAACCGGTCCCAGGATGCTTGTTTCCTGTCCAGGGAAGACATGGCTTGGTAGTTCGGGCTGTACTGTTCCCATGAGGCACAGGGTCAGACTGATTTGCATATGGCCATGTCTGAACTGGGGTGGCGGAGTGAGCTAAAGAATGATGATGGATTAAACCCAGATCAGTTGACTGGGGGTGAGTGCTTGCAATGTTCAACACTCCGTCCATCATCCCCTTTGGTTTTGCTATGTTCGCCCTAAGTTGGCAGGGTATGCCCAGACGTGGGTCCCTTGCTCACTTTGACACTGGATTCAAGATAGCCTGGCTGATGACGGCTGCAAGCCAGAAACCGGTCCCAGGATGCTTGTTTCCGGTCCAGGGAAGACATGGCTTGGCAGTTCGGGCAGTACTGTTCCCATGAGGCACAGGGTCAGACTGATTTGCATATGGCCATGTCTGAACTGGGGTGGCGGAGTGAGCTAAAGAATGATGATGGATTAAACCCAGATCAATTGACTGGGGGTGAGTGCTTGCAATGTTCAACACTCCGTCCATCATCCCCTTTGGTTTTGCTATGTTCGCCCTAAGTTGGCAGGGTATGCCCAGACGTGGGACCCTTGCTCACTTTGCCCCTGGATTCAAGATAGCCTGGCTGATGACGGCTGTAAGCCAGAAACCGGTCCCAGGATGCTTGTTTCCGGTCCAGGGAAGACATGGCTTGGTAGTTCGGGCTGTACTGTTCCCATGAGGCACAGGGTCAGACTGATTTGCATATGGCCATTTCTGAACTGGGGTGGCGGAGTGAGCTAAAGAATGATGATGGATTAAACCCAGATCAGTTGACTGGGGGTGAGTGCTTGCAATGTTCAACACTCCGTCCATCATCCCCTTTGGTTTTGCTATGTTCGCCCTAAGTTGGCAGGGTATGCCCAGACGTGGGTCCCTTGCTCACTTTGCCACTGGATTCAAGATAGCCTGGCTGATGACGGCTGTAAGCCAGAAACCGGTCCCAGGATGCTTGTTTCCGGTCCAGGGAAGACATGGCTTGGCAGTTCGGGCTGTACTGTTCCCATGAGGTACAGGGTCAGACTGATTTGCATATGGCCATGTCTGAACTGGGGTGGCGGAGTGAGCTAAAGAATGATGATGGATTAAACCCAGATCAGTTGACTGGGGGTGAGTGCTTGCAATGTTCAACACTCCGTCCATCATCCCCTTTGGTTTTGCTATATTTGCCCTAAGTTGGCAGGGTATGCCCAGACGTGGGTCCCTTGCTCACTTTGCCACTGGATTCAAGATAGCCTGGCTGATGACGGCTGTAAGCCAGAAACCGGTCCCAGGATGCTTGTTTCTGGTCCAGGGAAGACATGGTTTGGCAGTTCGGGCTGTACTGTTCCCATGAGGCACAGGGTCAGACTGATTTGCATCTGGCCATGTCTGAACTGGGGTGGCGGAGTGAGCTAAAGAATGATGATGGATTAAACCCAGATCAGTTGACTGGGGGTGAGTGCTTGCAATGTTCAACACTCCGTCCATCATCCCCTTTGGTTTTGCTATGTTCGCCCTAAGTTGGTAGGGTATGCCCAGACGTGGGTCCCTTGCTCACTTTGCCACTGGATTCAAGATAGCCTGGCTGATGACGGCTGTAAGCCAGAAACCGGTCCCAGGATGCTTGTTTCCATTCCAGGGAAGACATGGCTTGGCAGTTCGGGCTGTACTGTTCCCATGAGGCACAGGGTCAGACTGATTTGCATATGGCCATGTCTGAACTGGGGTGGCGGAGTGAGCTAAAGAATGATGATGGATTAAACCCAGATCAGTTGACTGGGGGTGAGTGCTTGCAATGTTCAACACTCCGTCCATCATCCCCTTTGGTTTTGCTATGTTCGCCCTAAGTTGGCAGATTATGCCCAGACGTGGGTCCCTTGCTCACTTTGCCACTGGATTCAAGATAGCCTGGCTGATGATGGCTGTAAGCCAGAAACCGGTCCCAGGATGCTTGTTTCCGGTCCAGGGAAGACATGGCTTGGTAGTTCGGGCTGTACTGTTCCCATGAGGCACAGGGTCAGACTGATTTGCATATGGCCATGTCTGAACTGGGGTGGCGGAGTGAGCTAAAGAATGATGATGGATTAAACCCAGATCAGTTGACTGGGGGTGAGTGCTTGCAATGTTCAACACTCCGTCCATCATCCCCTTTGGTTTGGCTATGTTCGCCCTAAGTTGGCAGGGTATGCCCAGACGTGGGTCCCTTGCTCACTTTGCCACTGGATTCAAGATAGCCTGGCTGATGACAGCTGTAAGCCAGAAACCGGTCCCAGGATGCTTGTTTCCGGTCCAGGGAAGACATGGCTTGGCAGTTCGGGCTGTACTGTTCCCATGAGGCACAGGGTCAGACTGATTTGCATATGGCCATGTTTGAACTGGGGTGGCGGAGTGAGCTAAAGAATGATGGTGGATTAAACCCGTGAGTGCTTGCAATGTTCAACACTCCGTCCATCATCCCCTTTGGTTTTGCTATGTTCGCCCTAAGTTGGCAGGGTATGCCCAGACGTGGGTCCCTTGCTCACTTTGCCACTGGATTCAAGATAGCCTGGCTGATAACGGCTGTAAGCCAGAAACCGGTCCCAGGATGCTTGTTTCCGGTCCAGGGAAGACATGGCTTGGCAGTTCGGGCAGTACTGTTCCCATGAGGCACAGGGTCAGACTGATTTGCATATGGCCATGTCTGAACTGGGGTGGCGGAGTGAGCTAAAGAATGATGATGGATTAAACCCAGATCAATTGACTGGGGGTGAGTGCTTGCAATGTTCAACACTCCGTCCATCATCCCCTTTGGTTTTGCTATGTTCGCCCTAAGTTGGCAGGGTATGCCCAGACGTGGGTCCCTTGCTCACTTTGCCACTGGATTCAAGATAGCCTGGCTGATGACGGCTGTAAGCCAGAAACCGGTCCCAGGATGCTTGTTTCCGGTCCAGGGAAGACATGGCTTGGCAGTTCGGGCTGTACTGTTCCCATGAGGCACAGGGTCAGACTGATTTGCATATGGCCATGTCTGAACTGGGGTGGCGGAGTGAGCTAAAGAATGATGATGGATTAAACCCAGATCAGTTGACTGGGGGTGAGTGCTTGCAATGTTCAACACTCCGTCCATCATCCCCTTTGGTTTTGCTATGTTCGCCCTAAGTTGGCAGGGTATGCCCAGACGTGGGTCCCTTGCTCACTTTGCCACTGGATTCAAGATAGCCTGGCTGATGACGGCTGTAAGCCAGAAACCGGTCCCAGGATGCTTGTTTCCGGTCCAGGGAAGACATGGCTTGGCAGTTCGGGCTGTACTGTTCCCATGAGGCACAGGGTCAGACTGATTTGCATATGACCATGTCTGAACTGGGGTGGCGGAGTGGGCTAAAGAATGATGATGGATTAAACCCAGATCAGTTGACTGGGGGTGAGTGCTTGCAATGTTCAACACTCCGTCCATCATCCCCTTTGGTTTTGCTATGTTCGCTTAAGTTGGCTGGGTATGCCCAGACGTGGGTCCCTTGCTCACTTTGCCACTGGATTCAAGATAGCCTGGCTGATGACGGCTGTAAGCCAGAAACCGGTCCCAGGATGCTTGTTTCCGGTCCAGGGAAGACATGGCTTGGCAGTTCGGGCTGTACTGTTCCCATGAGGCACAGGGTCAGACTGATTTGCATATGGCCATGTCTGAACTGGGGTGGCGTAGTGAGCAAAAGAATGATGATGGATTAAACCCAGATCAGTTGACTGGGGGTGAGTGCTTGCAACGTTCAACACTCCGTCCATCATCCCCTTTGGTTTTGCTATGTTCGCCCTAAGTTGGCAGGGTATGCCCAGACGTGGGACCCTTGCTCACTTTGCCACTGGATTCAAGATAGCCTGGCTGATGACGGCTGTAAGCCAGAAACCGGTCCCAGGATGCTTGTTTCCTGTCCAGGGAAGACATGGCTTGGTAGTTCGGGCTGTACTGTTCCCATGAGGCACAGGGTCAGACTGATTTGCATATGGCCATGTCTGAACTGGGGTGGCGGAGTGAGCTAAAGAATGATGATGGATTAAACCCAGATCAGTTGACTGGGGGTGAGTGCTTGCAATGTTCAACACTCCGTCCATCATCCCCTTTGGTTTTGCTATGTTCGCCCTAAGTTGGCAGGGTATGCCCAGACGTGGGTCCCTTGCTCACTTTGACACTGGATTCAAGATAGCCTGGCTGATGACGGCTGCAAGCTAGAAACCGGTCCCAGGATGCTTGTTTCCGGTCCAGGGAAGACATGGCTTGGCAGTTCGGGCAGTACTGTTCCCATGAGGCACAGGGTCAGACTGATTTGCATATGGCCATGTCTGAACTGGGGTGGCGGGGTGAGCTAAAGAATGATGATGGATTAAACCCAGATCAATTGACTGGGGGTGAGTGCTTGCAATGTTCAACACTCCGTCCATCATCCCCTTTAGTTTTGCTATGTTCGCCCTAAGTTGGCAGGGTATGCCCAGACGTGGGACCCTTGCTCACTTTGCCCCTGGATTCAAGATAGCCTGGCTGATGACGGCTGTAAGCCAGAAACCGGTCCCAGGATGCTTGTTTCCGGTCCAGGGAAGACATGGCTTGGTAGTTCGGGCTGTACTGTTCCCATGAGGCACAGGGTCAGACTGATTTGCATATGGCCATTTCTGAACTGGGTTGGCGGAGTGAGCTAAAGAATGATGATGGATTAAACCCAGATCAGTTGACTGGGGGTGAGTGCTTGCAATGTTCAACACTCCGTCCATCATCCCCTTTGGTTTTGCTATGTTCGCCCTAAGTTGGCAGGGTATGCCCAGACGTGGGTCCCTTGCTCACTTTGCCACTGGATTCAAGATAGCCTGGCTGATGACGGCTGTAAGCCAGAAACCGGTCCCAGGATGCTTGTTTCCGGTCCAGGGAAGACATGGCTTGGCAGTTCGGGCTGTACTGTTCCCATGAGGTAAAGGGTCAGACTGATTTGCATATGGCCATGTCTGAACTGGGGTGGCGGAGTGAGCTAAAGAATGATGATGGATTAAACCCAGATCAGTTGACTGGGGGTGAGTGCTTGCAATGTTCAACACTCCGTCCATCATCCCCTTTGGTTTTGCTATGTTCGCCCTAAGTTGGCAGGGTATGCCCAGACGTGGGTCCCTTGCTCACTTTGCCACTGGATTCAAGATAGCCTGGCTGATGACGGCTGTAAGCCAGAAACCGGTCCCAGGATGCTTGTTTCTGGTCCAGGGAAGACATGGCTTGGCAGTTCGGGCTGTATGTTCCCATGAGGCACAGGGTCAGACTGATTTGCATCTGGCCATGTCTGAACTGGGGTGGCGGAGTGAGCTAAAGAATGATGATGGATTAAACCCAGATCAGTTGACTGGGGGTGAGTGCTTGCAATGTTCAACACTCCGTCCATCATCCCCTTTGGTTTTGCTATGTTCGCCCTAAGTTGGCAGGGTATGCCCAGACGTGGGCCCCTTGCTCACTTTGCCACTGAATTCAAGATAGCCTGGCTGATGACGGCTGTTAGCCAGAAACCGGTCCCAGGATGCTTGTTTCCGGTCCAGGGAAGACATGGCTTGGCAGTTCGGGCTGTACTGTTCCCATGAGGCACAGGGTCAGACTGATTTGCATATGGCCATATCTGAACTGGGGTGGCGGAGTGAGCTAAAGAATGATGATGGATTAAACCCAGATCAGTTGACTGGGGGTGAGTGCTTGCAATGTTCAACACTCCGTCCATCATCCCCTTTGGTTTTGCTATGTTCGCCCTAAGTTGGCAGGGTATGCCCAGACGTGGCTCCCTTGCTCACTTTGCCACTGGATTCAAGATAGCCTGGCTGATGACGGCTGTAAGCCAGAAACCGGTCCAGGATGCTTGTTTCCGGTCCAGGGAAGACATGGCTTGGCAGTTCGGGCTGTACTGTTCCCATGAGGCACAGGGTCAGACTGATTTGCATATGGCCATGTCTGAACTGGGGTGGCGGAGTGAGCTAAAGAATGATGATGGATTAAACCCGTGAG